>JAODKC010000117.1:25017205-25032605 GCA_026777985.1 Mormyrops attenuatus | reverse complement strand
GCAAATCGCTGTGCTACTGGTTTCTGTTAAAAGTGTAAAATACTCCCAGATCGTCACGTCTTATCTTACGCTCCTCGCACTGCGAAGGGTATGCGCATGACGTCACCGCAGGCGGAAGTCGCTGCAGTCACACCCACTGAGTAGCAAAAAAGACTGAGGGGCAGCGTTAGCGTTCGACTTGAATACCGCAAAAAAACACATGTAAAATGGGAAAGAGCTGTCGTGAGGTTTTGCCAAAAACTAAATAAGTAAGTATGGCCGATACCCGATCCGTCAAATAGGTCTGGATCGGCGCCGATACCGATCCGAATATCGGATCAGTGCATCTCTAAATCTAATATTGTCACAACTGTCAAGTGTCTTATTTATGCATAATATTACAAGGTTTGTGAGTTTTTGCAAGCTTCCCACTGTGAGACTCAACACATCTGGAAATATTGTAATTCAAACTACAGTAATTCAAAATAACATGGTTCAAACTACTGTACAACCGCGTTACTGATTTGTCCCTATATAAAATTTTCCATATTCTTATATACTGCTTATGAGCTGCCCATGTATCGATGTTCATGTTTCTGTTTTGTCTGTATTACGCTATATGGCAACCACTTGTTACCAGAATTCGTATCCGCAGTAAACTTAATTTTTAACAGTTGTGAGTTTTACAAATTAAAGGAATACTGTTAATTTAAGCACCCAAAGGGACTCTTTTAGTTATGCTAATGATGATTATTCTTTGAGTGCCATTAACTCGAAGCATGTGTTCAGCTGTAATAGATGAATAACTTAATGCTACTTCCAATAGCATTGGAAAATTTTAAGAATATTTCATCTTTGTTTTCCCATTAAGTGTTTCATGGCTTTGAGTGAAGTCATTTTTCAAAAGTGAAACCATCAGGGCCATTTATGGATATTGCTTGGGATCTGTGGTTTGGTTGAGGGGGAGTAATGGAGGGGCCATTTGGGAACTGTCATCAGTGTTTAGGGGAATTAACAGTCCATCTTAAATCTCTGCAGAGTTTTCGTTACAAGGATATTTAAATCTAATGGAAAGTTTTTGCTTAACATTTTACAAGGATAAATAATGTTGGAAGATTTGCATCTTCAACGAAGCTCCCACAAATTTTGGATCAAAATTACTGTCTTTTTAGCCAAACCTCAAACAAATTAAACAAAGTTTAATCCATGGAACCCTTTCTTCCCTTTTCTAGATTATCATGACTGAAAGAAAACGTCTGTTAAAGTAAGTAATACAACCTTAAATAATTCATAAGCACATAGTGTAAACATCATAAGAGGTGATCTTCAAAGCATTCAGCCTGGAAATGTTTTATTGTCAGTTACCCTAAACCAGTGTTTCCCAATCCTGTCCTCAAGGACCCACAGACAGTCCACGTTTTTGTTCCCTTGGGAACTTGGGGGAAGCAAAAATGTGGACTGTCTGGCATAGAGCAAAAACATGGACCGACTATGGGTCCCCGAGGACTGGAGTAGGAAACACTGCCCTAAATTATCCATCAATTAATCTTCCATAACTGCTTATCCTGCACAGGGTCACAGTGAGCAATTCATAAATACAGGTCCCACTACCTGTAGGAAGACACCTGCACAAACTTAGCCAGGACACACACACACAGGCCGGGTGTGATTTGAACTCCTGTCCCTCAAGGCGTGGGAGCTGCCCACTGAAGCATGATGCTACACTTACAGTATTTTTAAACCCCCTCTTTCTTTGTCCTATAAAGTGGGCGAACATTCCAGATGGAGACACCTTCACCATAGGGGGATGCTTTGAGTGAAATTTGCAATGGTGGGAAGTTTTGTGCCTAAGTCAGCTCCTTTTTAATAAAAGGGAATAAAACACCCCCCCAAAACGCAAACCAGACCCTGGTTGTGCCACAACCAAAGCCTGTAAGCTTTGTGAATTAGGGTTAGGGCTCTGTGTGTTTGGGGGTGGGGGGGACGGGACATAAAAAGAGTGCCCTGCAGGAAGCAATTATCCTACAGTGCATTCCCCAGGGTTACGCCGCATGCAGCGACCACAAGAAAAAGCCGGGGGGCGGGGGGGGTCCCGGGCCTCAGGCCAGTGGTTCAGCTGTTGGTGGCTCCCAGCTGGAGAAGGTCCACAGCACTGGAAACTTGAGAGTGGGGGTGGGGTGGGGGTTGATGACATCACCCTGCAGATTAGAGGTTTGAGCTGGGCTGTGCACCCTTTAGCTCAGCTGACGTCTTGCCTGGTGGGCTTTTGCAAGCTATTAAGAAAGATTAAGAAAGATTTATCTACAACAGTGGCCTGGCTGAAAGAGGAACCTCTTGAAGAAAAAAACCCAGCAGGTCAGAAGGAATATGACAACCATTTTGGGCTGATGGTCACCCACCCTTCTTCCTCCTTTGAGCAAATGGTCTAGTGTCCCATTACAGGAAAAAAAGTTACCATGTCAGACAGCACGGGTTGCACTCTGGATCACAGCATGTGCATCTGGTATGGATCTGGTGGTATGGTTACTGGCAATGGGTCAGAGTACCAAGCATCTCCCACGAGCTATGAGACCCAGCCTTTGTAAGGCTGGCTTTGAGGAATGGATTGAGGTAAATTTGAAGGCTTTAGGGTGGTTGCAGCGCTTGGTTGAAGGGCAGCTGGGGGGGGGCATTTTATTAGCAGCCCCTTGTTTTACCTGGCCTATTTTGCCCTGTGCTACAACACAATGAACAACAGCAGACTTGGCAGGTCTTCCCAGCACCAGAGTAATAAATAATAAATAACTGTATTAGGTTATCACTTATCCCTTGGGTTGCTTTCTCAGTGAGGATGGCCTTAAGTTAAACTGCAAGTATTTCATCAGTTCACCAAAGACTATTTTTCATGTGAATTATTGATGCAAGCACACACAGTGCCAGAAGGGGGCCCCCTTCCAACATGAAGCACGTCTCATCCACAGCCCACACACCTGTGTGTTCTACACGGATTCCCCCCTTTCTGCTTTCACAAAGGGCATCCTGTGGGAGGTGCCGAAACAGCTCTCCGATATGCAGCACCTTGTGTCTCATTTCCCTGCGTTAGAACCTTGGGAAGATGCTGAGATCTGTGTCTGAAGCACCTGGGTTTTTTGGGCATCCTTCGAAACTCGAGTTGAATCCACTGTGAAGGTGGAAGGGAATCTGAGCATCAGGGATTAACTTCCCCCAGTATGACAAAAAATGTCACAGTCAATACTGAATGAATGATAGTCAGTGAAAAAATGTATGAATTCAAATAGAAAGAAAGAAAGAAAGAAAGAAAGAAAGAAAGAAAGAAAAAGTTTTTTTGTGAAGTAACAAAAATAGTTGGAGAAGCTGTGTTGATTGCAGTTTTTTATCACAATGGAAGTGTGAATAGTTACAATTGGGAGGACGGTTTGAGCCAATGGTGTGAAAGGGGAGAATCTGACCAATCAAAAGAAACCCTTTTGAAGTCTATTAGGATGAAAAACATGCATTTTTTTCAGACCATTTGAATTAATATGTAGTTAAGTAATATAATACATAGAATGAAAATAAACAAACTAAAACTAAATCAAAAGTAAGTAAATCCAATTAAAATGTCTAGAATAATTAAAATCAACATCTGAACGTCTGAAATTCAAAAAGAACAATAACAGTAGAACAGAATTCAAATCAAAATAAAATAATCTTAAGAGGAGATGAAGACGGCAGGGTGAAAAAACACCTCAAATTCACTTAAAAAAGTAAAAAGAACATGTAGCTGTGGGCTTTTTTCAGTTACGCATATTCTCCTGTTGACTCAAGATTGGAGTTTAGGCACACTTAGATTAGATAAGCACTTTGGAGTCGATTATCTCATGCATTCAAGTCAAAAAAGCACGTAACTGCACGCTTTTTACACTTACGCGTATTCTCCCATCGACCTAAGGCTTTGTCCACAAGCCACCGCTCTAAACCTACATGGAAAGCTCAGCGTTCCCCATAAAATTGTGAAAAGAATTTAGTCAATGTATCAATGTAAATTAATTTTGTTTGCGATTAAAAGTGTAACCTATCTAACTAATTGAACCATAGTGGTGATCGTTTAATGGGAATTGCTTTTGAGAACATATATGTTAAATTTCCTGTTGAAACCAGGATAAATACAGTCCAAAGATGCCCATTGATGCCATGCTTCACTGGAAGTCTATGGAAGATTCTTGCATGCTTTGTCTAAACAGAGAAAGACGAAAGTTTATTAGTCAATATGCTTCGATGATGTGTTTTTGGAGGCCGACCGGACACTGTGCTTCACTGGGACTCTATGAGAGCATCATACTTGGGCCCAATGTCCACGCTCTGAGACTCACGGACTTTGAGGTGCTCTTTGGGGGCTTAGGCCTGTCCCACTGTCAAATTGTCAAGTGCATGATGGCTCTGTCACAAACATTTTGAGGGTCCACTTGACACAGAATCTTCATAGCTGTGCTGATGGCCCTCTCGATGGTCTCATTGGATTAGGAGAAATGTGGGCTGCAGGTGGCATGTTGGATGTCGCAGTGCCTGCAAAAGGACTTGAACTCCGTTGAGCTAATCTGTCTCCCATTATCGCTAAACAATTCTACTGGAGACCCACCATCTTGCAAGCGTTTTTCTTCACCTGAATTATGATCTGTTGACTAGTGGGTGGTGACACCTGAGCTATATCCACACCTCTAGAATTGTAATCGACGACCACTAAGTAGGTTTTACCCCGATGGTCACAGAGGCCAGCTCCGATCTTGTGCCCCGGGCCTGGTGGCAGATGTGTATGTGGCTGAAGATATCTGTGATGTCTGTGCTCAGGTGGAATGTCTATCCTGTCTCCAAAGGGAAGCAACTGACA
The DNA here is from genome assembly GCA_026777985.1 of Mormyrops attenuatus. Taxonomy (NCBI): domain Eukaryota; kingdom Metazoa; phylum Chordata; class Actinopteri; order Osteoglossiformes; family Mormyridae; genus Mormyrops; species Mormyrops attenuatus. The sequence goes on along the minus strand of JAODKC010000117.1, from coordinate 25,027,759 downwards.
GTGACACCCTTGCGGCATAGTGAGCCTGTAGCTCTCGAGGGATGTGTTTTGGCCAGCCTTCCCTGTAACACCTTCTGCAGCACCCTGTCATTGCTCGTAGATTCTTTGAGGAGATCCTTTTTTGTCTGTGTCACAGCAGCAGTCGAGATTACAGAGTCAACATAAGCCTGAACCACTTCCTGTTGGCACTTTCGTCTTGTTGCTTCCGATACAAAGTGTCAGCTGTTATGAGTTGCTTGCCCGGGGCATGAACAGCTTTGGGGTTGACCCGCATCAAAAGTCTCTGGCACCACAGCAGCGGCTTGTCTAGGTCCTACAAATTAATAAGAAGGACCAGGGGTTTGTGGTCAGTTTGTAAGCTAAACTCACTTAGACCTTGGAGATAATGGGAAAATCGCTCACATACCCATACTGTACCACAACGAGACATTCTTTTTTGATTTGTGAATACCCCCTTTCCGTCTCGGAGATCACCCTGGAACAGAAAGCCATGGGACGGTCTCCATCCTCATGCATCTGGAGAAGAGCTACACCCAGGCTGAAGCTGCTACCATCCTGTCTAACTATGGCTGGTTTATGGGTGTCATAGAAGGCCAGGGGAGGTGTGTTTACTTTGCTGAAGGCTGAAAGTTTTGTGCTGCTGGAATACAGCAATATTTGCCAAAACCCAGACAGTGCATTGAGTATAGAAAACAATGTCACGCCAACCAATGCAGGGGCAATGTCTTCCAATGTGGGGAAAATGAACCTCTCACTCTGCACCGCTTGATTGAGGCACTTTCCCTCAACCACGTATATCCAGAATTTGTACTTCATTTGTGCTTTTCTGTCAACAGATCCCATTAATTTTCCAGCTCAGTTTACTACTCTTCCCGGACATCTGAGGTCAATTCCAGCCCTGACCAGCAGAGGGCGTGTGGGAATGTCTGATACACTATATTGCCAAAAGTACTGGGACACCTGCCTGTACATACACATGAAATTTAATGACATCCCATTCGTGATACTTAGGGTTTAATATGGAGTTGGCCCACCCTTTGCAGCTATAACAGCTTCAACTCTTCTGCGAAGGCTGTCCACAAGGTTTAGGAGTGTGTTTATGGGAATTTTTGACCGTTCTTCCAGGAGGGCATTTGTGAGGTCAGGCACTGATGTTGGACGAGAAGGCCTGGCTCGCAGTCTCTGCTCTCTAATTCGTCCCAAAGGCGTTCTATCAGGTTGAAGTCAGGGCTCTGTGCAGACCAGTCAAGTTCCTCCACACCAGACTCGCTCATCCATGTCCTTATGGACCTTGCTTTGTGAACTGGTGCACAGTCATGCTGGAACAACAAGTGGCCATCTCCAAACTGTTCACACAAAGCTTTGAGCCTGAAATTGTCCAAAATGGCTTTGAATGCTGTAGCATTAAGAGTTCCTCTCACATGAACTTAGGGGCCAAGCCCAACCCCTGAAAAACAACCCCACACCATAACCCCCCTCCACCAAACTTTACACTTGGCACAATGCAGTCAGGTAAGTACCGTTCTCCTGGCAACCGCCAAACCCAGACTCAACCATCGGATTGCCAGACAGAGAAGTGTGATTCGTCACTCCAGAGAACACGTCTCCACTGCTCTAGAGTCAAGTGGCCGCGTGCTTTACACCACTGCATTCGCTTTGCATTGCACTTGGTGATGTAAGGCTTGAATGCAGCTGCTCGGCTATGGAAACCCATTCCATGAAGTTCTCTACGCACTGTTCTTGAGCTAATCTGAAGGCCACGTGAAGTTTGGTGGTCTGTAGCTATTGACTCTGCAGAGTTGGCGACTTCTGCACACTGTGCGCCTCAGCATTCGTTGTCCCCGCTCTGTGATTTTATGTGGCCTACCACTCCGTGGCTGGGTTGCTGTTGTTCCCAATTGCTTCAATTTTATTATGATACCACTAACAGTTGACCGTGGAATATTTAGTAGCGAGGAAATTTCACGAATGGACTTGATGCACAGGTGGCATCCTATCATGTTTAAATTCACTGAGCTCCTGAGAGCGATCCATTCTTTCACAAATGTTTGTAGAAGCAGTCTGCTTGCCTAGGTGCTTGATTTTATACACCTGTGGTTCCTAATTCTGCAGATGATTGCAAAGTGTCGTAACGTATTGAATTTCCGGCAGCGCTTCCCACCAGCAGGAGACTCATGCTCTTGAATCCGTGCCCGATGTGCATACACCACAGGGATGGTGATCCTTAGTTCCCTGCTTATGTATGTCGTGTTCCTGTTTGTATGTTCTTTTACCTGTGTGCTTTACATGCTGTTTTTGCTGCATGTGTGAAAGCTCCTTGACCTCCGCCAGTCTCATAGTTTGGTCTTGCAGCTTACTTCCTTCAGACTGATGAGCGATCTGTACTGCCTTCTCCAGAGTTAGCTGGGGCTCCATTTGTTATTTCTGTGAAACATCCCAGTCCACTATACCTAGGACCACTCGATCACGCATCTGTTCCTCTTTGCCTCAAACTCATGGGATTCAGCCAGTTCTTATAAATTATGTACGAACAGTCTCTCCAACTCCTTCAGAGCGCAGGTGGAATCGCACCCTCCCATGTATTATATTATGTCGCGATACAAAATTTTTATTAAATTTGAGCAATACCTTATCGTTGTCACGAACGTCCTCCCCAAATGTGAAGGAATTGTGGAAAACTTCTGACACCGTGTCATCTACTCATGCCGACTCCAAATGGGCTTTTCATAAATGCACTATGTTAATGACTAACACACAGGTTCTTGTCACACGCTCCTGTTCTAGCACCAGAATTACCCACAATACACCACGTACAGCAGTCCATGTATGGTAATTGTAGTCCACCAACTTAATATCATCACAGCCCCCTAGTGATCAAATGATATATATTTTTGGGCCTCCTTAAGTATGTTTTTGACATATCAAAGTGTTGTTGAGATGACCTCACTTCCTGTTTGGTGACTTTGCCATGAAATTCAATGGACAACAGCGGCCATTTGTGCCCTAGTAAAATCCTTTAAACTACTCCGTAGATGATACGCACCAGATTTGGTGGTGATACAGTCAATACCCTAGGACTGGTATACAGAAGTAGGTTTTTGAAAAATTCAAAATGGTGAAAAATCCAGTATGACAGACTTTAACACCAATAGGTGCATTCGAATTCAGAGAATCCAAGGATTCGTGAGAAAACACTAGGACAAATGGCACAAATGTTATAAGCAAAAATGTATCTTGAAATCTGGCCTGTTGGTGGCATTACAGAGATAGATGGATGGACTCCAGATTTGACACAAGTTATCCGTAAGGTGGATGTTCTTAACCCAGGGACTATACACTGATACTCCTCACCGCCTCTGGGACTCTATAATTGTTTAGATTTTCGGCAAACAGTTATAAACTTGGAACACTTGGGCTTTTGGTTTTGAAAACTGAGTCATCATTTTATGTTTAATAGAGGCATCTAGGAAGTCATTTTCTCCCTGAATAGAATCTGCCTAACCTTCCGTAGCTTGCTTTGTGATAACGGAATCAAATATCTAGTTAAGTACCCTGTTTAAGAAGGTTTGAAGTTGTACATGGCAACATTAAGCGGTTTTGAACTTTGAAGTATTTATCTGATATTGTGGCCTTGAGCGTCAGTTGGAACAGCAAAAATTGCTAGTTTCAGTAAAATTGATGCCATATAATCTCCTCATTTTAAGACCATGTTTCTCAAACTCAGAGACCTGCATACGGTTCACGTTTTTGATCCCTCCGAATTCCCTGGGAGCTGGGAGGGGGCAAAAATGTGCACCATCTGGAGGTCCCCAAGGGCCAGTTTGAGAAACACTGGTTTAAGAGAATTAGTCTGTCCAAGGGCCACATTGGCTGATATTTAACACAGAAATGTAATAGTCATGAACAATTATTTAAGATGGAAATTGAAAGAATTAATGACTACAATGAATGTCATTTATATGGGGTCAACTAATTTGTAAGGTAAAAGTGAAGTCACGAGCGAAAACTTCACAATTGATGGCTTTGATAAAAAAAAAGACGTAAATGTTTACATATACATATGCGTAACTTTGCTTACCTTTATTACAGTTTAGTTGTCTGTGATTCGGGATCATTCTGTGTGTCAGGAGTACGTATGCAGAAGACAACTCTCCAGGGACAAGGTTGTCCACAAGCACCACCAAGTGGTATATATTTGTGTTTACATTGCAAGTACATCAATATACATTACTGTATAAGAACATAAAAAACAGCTATAAAAATAGACGTCAGACTATGAAAACGTCTAATAAAATAATCCTATCAATTGTCCATTTGTAGAATGACGTGCAGCGCCGGTGCATTTAATGGGAAAACGATATATAAAATGATAAATAAATCAGTAAATGATCAATAAATAAGTCTGCATATTTTTATGAATAAGTTTCAAAGAGCGCCGCATGAACTGTGATATTAATAGCTCTTAGGAAGATATAATCGTATTACACTAGCCCGGTGAAATATTACAGGTATAGAAAAGTACATATTTAAAAATTGTGTTCAAAAATACAGTCAAAGACCTCCGAAAAACATTAACAGCCTTCCAAGTTAAAAATATTTATAATTCGACTGCGCAGGAAGATCGTGTTTTAAAACTGTACATTGCAAAACTAACATTTTGATTTTGATAAAAAAGATTTATTCTTACGACATCTGATGTAATTTGTCGCACATGCGCGGTAAGCGCGTCGTGCGCACAAGGTCGTTCACGCTGCTGAGCAGCGATCTGTTTCTCCTGCGTCTGACAGCGTGGACGCGCTGCCTGGCAAAGCGATTCGCCGGTAACACATTTTCCCCGACAGATAAACAGCAGAAAACTCAGCAATGGCCAGAGGAAGTCGTAGTCGTCCATCACCACCAGCTAGGTAAAGTAGTAATGTGAACGAGCGTCCTTGTTAATGTTTTTTTGTGCGCTACAGTTACGTAAAACCAGTTGCGTCATTAAAATTTTTAAAAACATGGGGAAAGTTTCTCAGTTGGATTCATAATTAGTTTTTTCTTGACACACGCAAGGCCCATAGGTTTTAAAGAAAGTAGGTAATAGGTCAGGACTGGTAAAAGTCCTGGGGTGTGGGGTGACTTCTCTGACATGAATTTCTACCTCAGTCTGACAAAAGTGCGCGCAATGTTTCACTTGTCAATGTCACAGATGGTCTGGAGGGACGCCTCCATTCTCTGTCCTGTTCTTTAAATAACAGTGTATCTGGCTGTTTTTAAACTGTACCACATGCTTAGAAATGGCTCGTCTCGGTCTGGATTAATGTGATATTAGGAGACAATCTCCGCTGGGTGCATTGTAATTAGCTTGTGATCGTTTGGTTCCTATTTGTGATACAGCCACACAGCAGCCTCTCATGCCCCTGCCCCTGCCCATCCACCCCCAGCCGCCCTTGCCCCAGCCCCTGCCCAGCCGAAGCAGCCCGGTCTGATGGCACAGATGGCCACCACGGCGGCGGGGGTGGCCGTGGGCTCAGCCGTGGGCCATGTGGTGGGCAGTGCGCTCACGGGAGCCTTCAGCGGGAGCAGCAGCCCCCCTGAGCCAGCCAAGCCGTCCAGCACAGTGCAGGTGAGCCCAGTGCAGGTGAGCCCAGCCTGAGCACTGCACTGACATACAGCCCATCTACACCTACAGTCTGACTGGTCCGCAGACCAATTCAGATCTTAGAATTTTCTAGAACCTGTGGAATGGTGGTGCATGTGCAAAAATATTACAGATTTCAGCAGTTTGGAAAGGCTTCTGATTGCTGCAATGATTCTCAAACACAGTTTGTGCCTTGAAGCAGTTCAGTTTAACCTGAATAGCCTCCTCTGAGGCAATACACAGTGCACATTTACGCTTATTTTGCACTATAAAGGTAAATCTCAGTTATAAGGTTTTGTTTTAATCTAGTACAATAGTTTTTACGTATTTATGCATAAATATTTTAGTATTTTGTAATTCTGTGTTATGTCTATCTTTATGCCTACCTTGTGTCTGTGTTTCTGTTGTTTATGTAAATTTCCCCTCCCCCCCCAGTTATTGGGATAGAGTATGAGAAACTCGAAATTTCCTCACAATTCCTTCTGTATAATATTACTCATATTACTTTAAAAAGGTGTGAAAAATGCTCACACCATGCTTTCTTGTAATTCAATTACAAACCTGTGCAAATTCTGTGAAACATTAGTAATGGATGAGACATTGAGCCCTGAAACATAAGCTGATCATTCCCCGCATTGCTGTCTGTCTGTTAGCAGGAGCCCCCCCAGCCAGGCCGCCCGATGCCAGGGCCCTGCCACTTCGAGGTGAGACAGTTCCTGGATTGTGCCACCACCCAGAGTGACTTGACCCTGTGTGAGGGCTTCAGTGAGGCCCTCAAGCAATGCAAGTACTCCCACGGTAAGTCAGTCTTTCCTATTAAAATATAATATATAATATTGACATGGCTGGAATAAGGGGTATATATTTCATTCATCTATGTCTCCATTCTTCTTCGTTTAGCCACTTACCCAGTACAGGGTCTTGGGGGAGGGGGGCACAGATGTGCTGATCTTGATGTTGTTTCTTGTTGCAGGGGTGACTTCATTGGTCTGATGGAGCTGAGCAGGAGAACATGAGATAAAATAACAGCAAATGCTGAACTACTGTAGACAAGACCTGCAAAAACACCCTTTTACCCCCTTGTTACCATCTGTTTTGCTTCATTTATGCGGTGTGAAGGGTAAACTATTGACTATGTAATACTGTGTATAAGACTGTAAGATTAATGTTAGATGCAAACAAATGTTATTTCAGATGCAAATATAAAAATGATGTGTGAGAAATTGATTAGTCCATTCTGAGGGTTCAGTTCATGAAAAGTTCATGAAAACCCATCTCGCATATGTTAAAAGTGTTTGATCTGATTAGCAAAAAAGTCTATGGTTTTGAAATTGCTAAGTTACTAAACCATTGCACCTTTTAAAAGTAAGAATAAAGTTTGACATCTATGGTGCAGTGTGGGCTACAGTCAATGCAGAATTGATCGTAAGGTGTAAAGATGTTCAGTCAAACAATAGCAGGTATTCCCTGGTACTGACTCTTGGGCAGGTGGGGTCATTTGGCTACATACCCAAAACATATAAAACCATGTATGTGAGACTGCAGGCAGTTGCACTCCTATGAATACAAGCCTTTAAAAGAAAAGAGATAAACGAATGAAATATTGGTTATATGCAATTGCAATTGAATGAACAGAGTATTCAAATTTATATAAAATCTTAGTTCTTTTTCTATAATGGGAGTTTCTCACTCAGCCAATCAAGAGTGGAGGGGATAAATCACTTGCTACCTGTAAACAAAGTCCTACTTTTATGCATTTTTGAGTGCTGAACCACTGATTCGTGGTCAGTTTGAGTAGGTCCTGGGGTTTGGCAAGGAACCCAATCACAGATCAGGCTATCAAAGATGGACCTGAAGTATTCAAAGGTAGAAAGGCAAAATTTTAAGTGTAGTGAATTTACACATTCTTAATGCCGTTCATTGATTTAGAAATCAACTTACCTGCGAGTAAATTTCCTGAGGAGTTTCTGAAAAAGCTGTGCTCCACTACAGCTGCTGTCCTTGGGAAACCTGAGGATGTGAGTATTAGCTGGAAACGTTCATTTCATTCTTAGGATATAATCAACCTTCAAAACAAAGTCGTGCTGTTGTGAAAACTGACCGAAAAACTCCCGTTGTGCTGTATTTTATAAAGTAAAATATCTGACTTATTTCATTTTAGTTGGGTATCCAAAGAGGGCTTGCACGATTCATTGTGTTCTCTAGAGGAACATTTCATACTGATTATGATTATGAGTAACTTGTCATTTGTAAGCAACAATAAGAAAAAACATCAGTAGAATTTTCAAATCCTTTGAAAGTGTTTTGCGGTTTGGTTAAATCAAAATTATTAAACTAGCAAACTACAAGCTGGTAATGATGTGCTGGCACCATCATAAGTATACAGTTTTTGCCATGTGCAAAACTGGTAATGGTATGATCATCTAATCATATGTCAACAAACTTTGGTTCATCACAGAGGATGAACTTGTCAGTTAAGCCTGGGTTGGCAATGCTGATGGCTGGATCCAGTGCGCCGTGCATCCTGCTCAAGGTGTCTGCCATCGGAGTGACAGATATGGCTGAGAAGGTATTCCCAATAAAAGTCCTTTGGGTGTCTTGAAAAGGCTACCCGGACTTCCCTGGTGCCACGCAGGAAGACATGGCGCGACAAGCCTTTATTCAGGCACTAACACTGGGGCAACTGTGCCAGCACATCCATTTGCGGGCACTGGCCACACTCACCAAGGCCCTAGCAGAGGCAGAAAGGGCCGCGGAAATCCTGTCCCCATCAAGCCGGTTGCCCGCCCCGCAGTTAAGAAGCTGCACGTGCGCGCCCGAGGGCCCAGAGAACGAGGGGGAACAACGCGTGCTCGTGGCCATGGACAATTTTACGAAGTGGCCCGAGGCGTATGCAGTTCCCGTGTGCCACCACCACCGCTGCTAAACTCTTCGAGGAGTTCTTTTGCAGGTTCAGGGCCCCCGAGGAGCTGCACAGCGACAAGGGGAGGAACTTTGAGGTGCAGGTGTTCCGCGAGGTTTGCCGGCGACTGGGGATTGTGAAAACCCACACCACCCCCCTTCACCCGCAGAGCGACGGGCTGGTGGAACGGTTTCACTGTACCCTAGCCGCACAGCTGGTGATCCTCATAGGCGAGCACCAGCCTGACTGGGACATCTACCTTCCCCTGGTCCTGTGGGCATATCACACAACAGTGCAGGAGAGCACCGGCTGCAACCCTGCCACCCTCATGTTTGGCTGTGAGCTGCAGACCCCGGCGTGCAGCTGGCGTTCGGCTCACCCCCTGAGTTGGAGCTGCCGGCGACACAGGGATTGGACTACCTGCGCCAGCTCCGGGAGCGCGTTCGTGTCGTGCATGAGCTAGCCAGGGACCATCAAGGCACAGCCACGGCCAGGCAGAAGAGGGCGTATGACGTCCCCTGCCGGGGACAGGCCTTCCAGCCCGGGGAGCGTGTTTGGGTGTACTGCCCCATTAGGAAGAAGGGGCGGTCACCCAAGCTCGACAGCCACTGGAGGGGTCCCGGGGAGGTCCTGGAGCGAATCTACGAGGTGGTGTACCGGGTGAAGATGCCAGAGCAGCGCAGGACTGTTGTGCTGCACCGCGATCAGGACTGGTCAGGACAGTGGGGGACTTGGGGGCCCGCAACCACAGAGGACTCACCGCTGCCCAGTGCGCTTCTGGGACTTTTCGGGGGTTCTGGGACGGATAACCCCCTGGGGGGGCAATGTAGCGTGGAGGTACCGGTGGGCAGCACAGCAGGTTGGACCGATGCCAGTTTTGTAAATAGTTCGCAGTACTTGCTTGTGTCGTTGTAAATGTGCTGTGTGTTATGTCATGTATAGTGGTTAATGTTTATTGTTGTACGTAGTGTGTGTGTGCGCCCACCGTGTGTATGAGGTGTAAATGGGGCGATGAGCACGGTGGGCAGTGTGAGTGTGTGCATTAGTATTGGTGTAATAAACGCCATCTGGTGATTGAACCCCAAACTATCTGTGCTGTCTAATTATTGAGAGCATGGCTCAGCGACCCACTATTACAATATGTTTATTATACATGAAGTTTAGATAAGTTTAGGAGGGCGTTTCAAACTGGTAGCCCTTAGTATGGCTCAGTACCCGTGAAGTAGCTCTCAGTTTCAAAACGGTTGGTGACCCCTGCCCTAGCAGAATAAAAGGCAACAGGCAGCATGTCAAACATTTTTGTCTTTTAGGAACTGAGAGTATTCCGCTCGTCGGGGGCGTGGCGTCGGAAAATTATAAGCGCGGCCGAACGGGCGCGAGTTAGTGATGTGCGATACCGCCGATTTCCTTTCTGATCCAATACCAAGTAAAATTAAGGTTGGTATCGACGATACTGATCCGATACCGATACTTTGCACAAAAACTTAATGTGTTTGGAAAATCAAAATAAAAATGTATTTCAAACTATAGCTTCATAATGAATACAATATCTTATTGTTTAATTACTAAGAATTATGATACAAGAAAAAACTGAAAAGTTACATGTTAATCGACGCTATTTGAACATGTATATCTTACATGTATATCTGACCCCATGGAAGTGTCCTTGAGCAAGACACTGAACCCCAAATTGCTCCCGGTGTGCAGGTATTCGTCTTCAGTTCCCCTCATCATGAACTCATCATATTCCGTGTTATGATTTACTTTGAGGTGTTTGACGAGGTTTGTGCTGTTGCCACAACACCTCACTGTCTTGCCACATATGTCACAAACCGCGTCTTGGTTGTTTGTGCAGCTGAAGTAGCTCCATACATGACTCCGCTTATGCTCAACAATTGTTGTCAACTAAGTGAGTGAGCACAGCAGCGCGCCGCGACGCCTACGAATTTATATAGCCGTATTTCGCATATGACTATGACTGGCGGAAGAAGAAGTAGTTCCTATCAACTGGGTATCATGTAGACGATCCTGG
>JAODKC010000117.1:24988321-25002981 GCA_026777985.1 Mormyrops attenuatus | reverse complement strand
TTCAAGCCCAAGATCAAAAAGATGTTCCTTTGAGACCATTGCTAGGTTCTTGTACAGTCTGCTGTACTGCTCTATCTCTTACAGCCAAATACTGTGTGTTTGTGCATTAACCTGGTGGTGTCAAAATGTGTATTGAAATTTGATTTGATTTCCCCTATACGGTCTTATATATTATATACTCCACAATTATGCGTAAATACATGTTTCTGTATTTGGCATTATAAGCATAGCAATTGGACGGACATAAAACTCCTGTTTTTTGGTCATAAGGCTTTGAAGGGATAGCAAGGTTAGCCTAAGAGATGCCATTTTGGGTGGTAATTTCAAGGGTATACAGTATAACTGCAGTTTTATCTTTCATCCTAAAAATCTAATCGTCACCTTGCTTTTGTTTAAAATGATCAACTATCAGCTAGTTTGCGTTTGCATGTATTCATTTGGCATTTAGTTACATGGGAGTTTGTCATTTTAAAAGAATAGGCCATCTTTGATGGGGAGGTACACGTAAATCACGGAATTCACACTAAGATTTCATGGAATTTCTCTGGCCAAAAGTTCCCCAGAGAAGGGGTCAGTGCAGATTAAATTTCACCCAGATATTTCCTGTGTTCACAATGCTTCAAGTACTGTGATATGTGCAACCTTTCCTCATAAGGAAGGAGAAAGAATTTGCAGCAGTTGAATAATAGTAACATAATTGCTGTTATGAAACCAGTTGAATTTTCTTCTGACACTGTAATTTCTAATAAACAAGTAGTATTTCTAAACAGGTATTAAAGTATGTTTCAAAACTTACTTAAATGTATCTAGATGCATGCATATTACAGAATTTATAAGGTGGTGGGTAAAATGCATCTAAAACCATATAGCTATATCCACTCTGTGCCGTTACACATTAATGGATCTTGATTTTCTGAAACTCATTTTAAATGAAGTGAACTTTGACTTGAGATAATACTGCACAGTCTCCTATTGTTGACTCAAACGTAAAATGTAAACTGTCTATTAACCTTGAATTCACAGTGCTTTGAAAGATTTTTATGGCAGTATTTTGTCCAGTAAATTAAAAACTCTAGTTCAACTAAATGGCTTCTTTGGCTATGTTTTGTATAACTCCTATTTTATAAAGTAATGTTAATGGACAAATTCATGTGAGACAAACTTTACTCCCAAAAAGCGATACATTTCTCAATAATTCAATGAAGAACATCCTAATTTCATGATATACCATTTAGTGTGAAACACCTTGCAGGCTGTTAGACAATTGAATAATTTCAAGTACATCACTTGGGATGAAAATCCACCAGCACACCAAGGCCAATTTACACCAGTGGTTTATATTATATTATGCAAACTATCATTGTGCATAGATCTTAGCCCTGGTGTTTTCAGGTATATGTTCAACTTTAAGTGTCCAGGCTGCCCAGACATTACCTCACTTTACTTACAGTTGGATGAACTGAACAAATTTGTACTCTGTATGTGTCTGAGGTTAGAGAGAGCTGGAATCCCGTTAGACTGAGTTTGGGAGCTACTGCACTCAAATACAATGATTTATATCAGCAAAGGTGCCTTACCACACAGTTTTTCTTTATCTTTCGGCAGTTAAACTACAGATAAGCAGTATCTATTGAACGCAAAATGTGACACTGTCCCAGCTAACGGAACGTTCCCAGATCTTTAGCCAACGTTATGTGAAGCTCCTGTCAAAGTTTGCAGAGAACATTACTATAATGCAACGGTATTTTCACGTTTTACATTTTAACAGCGGTTCTATCCATGTCATCCTTTTAACATCCTTTTAACGTAATTAATATTGGGAAAAAAATGTTTTATAAAAATGTATATATATATATATTTATTTTTAAAGCGCTCTTTATCTGTATACTGCAACAAGCTATCCAGCCTTGACCCCGTGCCCTTGCTCTGCCACGCCTTTCATTTATTGCTACGTTATTATTCTTAGTTGTAGCAGTAATTGTAGTAGTGGGATAACGTTCTGCATGGGAAGATCAGGAAAACTGGACACTTTGAACGTTTTCATACCATTATATAGTTATGTTCGGTAGCCTACTTAGGTAGGCTTTGCTGATAGCGCGTTGCAAATAAAGTATTAAAGTGATTTGGTTGCGAAATTCATCAAGTAATGCACGGGGATAATATTTTCACTGAGCAATTTCTGCGATTTCTGAAGCAGCCATCAGAGTCAGACCAGCTACGAAGAAACTGTAATTCGGATACGTTGATATGCTTTAGGCTTAAAACTATCCGATTTGTAGCCTATACTTCCCATACTTGGATGGGACGCACTCTCCCCTCATAATGTTTTTGACATTTGGTGTGATTATCTTAAAACCACATCCGATTCACGCGCGTTTTCCTGTTTCCTGATAAGTTTTGCAAAACGCGGAAATCGACTGACTTCCATAGGCAATTCGCAAGGGGAAAACGGGGAAGTTCAATCAAATGTGTTAATTACCTCCGAGACGGAACCGTACGCACATAATAGTGACTGGAAAATAGTGGGCAGACATGTCCCAAGATGGGGGATGTTGCACTTGGATATGGACATGTTTTTTTGAGTACGCGACACCAAAAATACTGCTGATCCGAAGCAGGAAAGTAGGAGCGATCAACCGATTTATTCAGGCTGTAATCATTGGATACGTGATCGGGTAGGTTTGTACTTTAAAATAGTGCCGGGCAAACAAAACACAATTTATATGTAAATTCAGCCATATTTTTACAATAAAAAATCTAATCTAATTTTAAATTCACATTCAGGTGGCACAATGCAAGCAAAATCTTTGAATACGTAACGTTTACTTTTAAGCGTTTGGTTAAAATTAGATCGGAGGAGAATTAAAGAAAAACCAAAAGTCGCTAGCCGAAGCACGCTGGTTAATTTCTTTTTTTTTTAGCACCCAGTTTCTCCCAGTCATTCACTTAATAACCCGACGTTTCTGCCGTGTGCTGAGGAACGATTCTTACATGTGGCTATTCGGTAGAGTGTTTAATGCCCTTTTAAATTTGTTGGATAAATTTCGAGCGTACTTGAATGGTTGTCAACTTTGGTCAGCTGGCACTCGAATTTACACGTATGTAAGAGTTTTATTACCTTCTAACTAGACAGTAGGACTTGCAAACTACCCTAACGCTTTAGATGTAGCTTATTTTAGGTTCATAATGGAATAATATAGATTTGCTGGACGATTTCTCGCCCGTGTGTGAGTCTGAAAGCGTGATTGTCACGCCAGATGCGTGAGAGCTGGTCGTCCTGTCGAGGGGAACCTAGACTGCCAGCGTCATGGTGGGTGGGAATTTTTTTCTCTGACTACACCCGCCTGGTTGGAAACCAGCCTCCTTCTTTTTCGAAGTGTAGGGTGGATGTTCTCAGACTGTAACTTTACCCATATCCCCCATTGTGTCATTTGCACAGGTATGTATGTGTGCTGAAGAAAGGCTACCAGGAGACTGACTCTGTTTTGAGCTCTGTCACCACCAAGGTCAAAGGCATTGCAATGACAAACACTACAGCACTGGGTCTGCGTGTGTGGGACGTGGCTGACTACGTCATCCCCCCTCAGGTACCAACTAAACCCGAGAAGGAGGTAGAATATCCGCCATCTTGTACCCCCAGCCCAAGCCCAGCACCCACTCCTGGTGTCTAGACTTTGCCATCTGAGGTGGGGGTCACTGGCGGTGTAAATCTGTGCGATTAACAGCTGTAAGTTAACCACTTTCAGGCCACCAGCTCAATACACCAGTCGGAGGAGAATGATTCAGCACTGTCCGGTCTGAAGCTTTAGACTACAGTGTCATAACGTCTCGTAATATTGATGATAATTTAAATGAAAAATGTTGCCATTGCTTGGATTGAAAGCTGGAATGAAGGTCGAGCCAAAGCTCACTGAAAAAACATGCCCTTGTGGTGTTCCAGCGGAAGTGGGTTGCCTTAAGAGGCTGGAAGGCTCAGACCAGCTGTGTCTGTGAATCATTGCGTCCTTCACCATGTTCAGGAATGTCGTCGTGTTTATGATTTACTTTCATACTTTGACTTCATACTCTGCTTTTTAACCTGGTCCTCGGGGATTCCCAGATGGTCCATGCTTTTGCTCTGCACCATTTCCCTGCCATGCAGTCCACATTTTTGCTCCTTGTCACCTCCATACTGGGGGCTGGGAGAGAGTGAAAACCTGGTCTGCAGGAGGGGGTCCTGGGGGGGTCCCCTAGGACTGGTTTGAGAAACACTTCCTTTAGGAATACTGGTCACTTCCAGGTGCATAAGAATTGGTCGGTGCCCTTTAACTATGCATTAACGGGCTACATTGAAGGCCTATTCACCCCTTTTCTGTTTTCATAACTGGCTGGAATATGATACAGAAGATTTAATTTATTTATATATATTTTTTTGGCGAAACTTGAGAAAATAACTCTTCCTCCCCACACCCCTCACACACTTGTTTTTATAGGAAGAGAGTTCTTTCTTCGTCATGACCAACATGGTCATCACCCCAGGTCAAAATCAGAGTCGCTGCCCTGAGGTAAGCAGTTTGGATAGATAGCCCTGCTCCACCTTTGCCCCGCCTCCACCCAATAAGCGGAGAGCAGGGTGCAGGTGCATCTGCAGTATTTAATTTTTTTTTTTTTTTGTAACTTTATCCACGCTCTGAGTCTTTCCAGAGGCAGAAAACATGGCTTTAGAAAAACAACCAAAAAAAGCATTCTTAGAATGTCATTTATGGTGAGCTTGAAGTTTACCAGTATTGTCCATTATTCAGATCCCCAGTGCAACAGCTAATTGCTCATCAGATGGCGACTGCAAGGCGGGGTTCAGCGACACACGCGGGAATGGTGAGCCTTTGCTAAGCGTCCCTGTGCTGGGGCTGTTTTCAGTTCAAAGGCGTGGCATCATTGGGACACATTTATCAATCTTATGTTTGCCTGTTACGGACATGAGAAAGCGTTTAGATACAAAGAGACTTGATTCATCCTGCGAGGGGAATTTTAGATGCTAGAGCAACAAGACACATTCCATGGAGAACTGTACAATAAGATAAAATGCATTTAACACATAAACTTAATTTTCAGTCAGAAGTAGTGGTTTCCTGTGTTTTAGTAGTTATAAGTACAAACGAAATGAAAAGGTAATGGCAATCAAGGAAAAATATGACTTCAAATGACAAACACCACCTAGTCAAAATATCCACCTTTTACAGTGATTACAGTAGGACAGACTAGGCTTTCTGTTGATTACACTGGGGCAGGTATCTTTCTGAAAGTTCACTCCAGTACTGCTAAAGAAGTGCTCACAAATGACCTGCGCTAGCTGGCTGTGTAGCCTTGATCTTCCTGTTTATCTCCCCCCCCCCCCCGAAATCTGCTGAATCAGCAGGATAAGGGTCTGACTGCAGATTTGCTGTGAGTCAGATCCACTGACAGACGGGAAGGCAGCTGTCACGCCACTAGTTTTATTGTTTATTCGATGTGGCGGATTTTTCTGGTGGCTGCTACATTTTAATTGATAATGTGCACTATTTAAGAAATTTTTTCAGTTATTGTTAATTGTGTTGAATATGTGGGAAAAGTACACCATCTGTCAACGAATGTTTGAGTTTTAAATAACGTTGTACTGTTAAGGAATGGTTGTTTAAAGGAAGGTATGTCTTTCTATGTAGATTATGCTTCTGCTATGTAAAATCTAACTTAAATTTCTCTGAGACGGTGCTAAATCTTATTAGAAAGGGTTGAGATAGACAGGCGCTACTCTGATGTCTGTCTCGTTCCAGTCTTTACCAAATCGATCTGTGCATCTGATGGTCAAACTCGAACACAAAACACTGTGAAAATGATTGAGTATGTAACTATGATATTTTGAATGAGGGAGATTTATTGAATGCAAAATACAGCAAAACAATTGGCAGCTGGATTTAGGCTAACTTACTCTATATATGTAAGTGGTATGATAACACTATATTCAGTAGATCAGAGCAATGTGCAGATGCCAATGAATTAAAATATTAACCAGAAGTAGTAACAACCTAAGTACAAAGTGTGTTTTGTAGCAGCCATACCATAGCTAACAAAACCATTCCCCTACTTCTAAACGTAGCAATCAAAAGCCATTCCTCGTCTAAACGGAAGCAAGTGATGTCACTTCCGACAATGCCGTGGATTTTCAGAATAAAAGTCTAGGATAGATCAAACATCCCACAGTGGATTTCCAGTCTGTCAGTGGATCTTCAGCAAGACACTACTGGGAATGGGTTGAAGGTTAGGTGAATGTGTAGGTGGGCGATGGTGGTGCAGGAGGTACTGCTATCGTTTGGTAACTGGAGGGTTGCAGGTTCGAGCCCCGGTTCCTCCTGACCCCATCGAGGTGTCCTTGAGCAAGACACTGAACCCCAAATTGCTCCCGGTGAGCTGGTTGGCGCCTTGCATGGCAACCTCTGCCACTGGTGTGTGGATGGGTGAATGTGAGGCAAGAATTATAAAGCGCTTTGAGTGCTCGTAGGAGTAGAGAAGCGCTATATAAACGCAATCCATTTACCATTTAGGTCACGAAAGATCTTTCGTCGTCTTCAAAAAGTTTTGACGGTATTTACAATGTGTGCAGTTTAACCAAAATGCTAAAATATGGGGTGTACTTCTGATGGGCACTGAATGTAAAAACAAGTTGAAAATGTATAAGGGCAAGAAACGAAATTCAGAGGCAGCATGTAATTACTGTATGTCGGGGAATCCAGAGTTCATGGTGTATACAGTCCATGGCAAATGAGAAGTGTGAGGGACATGAAGAAGAGGAGACTGGTGTCTATTGGTGATGACCATTCACTGAGAAATGACCTCTGCAGGTGTGCAAACGGGGAGGTGTGTGAACTACTCAGCCTCAGCCAAGACCTGTGAGGTTTTGGCCTGGTGTCCATTGGAAGAAGATGTAGACCCACCAGAGTGAGTAATATCCATTGTGGCTGTACCATTCCCAGCCCTTGCATTGTGGCACACGGTGTCTTTGTCAGGTCATTGTGGCATTCCTTGTATCAATCCAGATTACCTGAGGGGAGTGTTATGGAGCGAGTGTACTGACTTAGCGAGGCTTCTTGAAGCTTACTTCCAACTTTTGCATACTACGAATTGTAGTTCACTATTAAGCAAGGTATATTACCATGGGAATTTACATTGAATATCTAACCTGCACCGAGCAGGTTTAACAGCAGGCTTCTGGATTGAGATGGGGGGGTATTCCCCGCCATTTAGCATTTAGCTTATATACAGCCGACACCGGCCCTTTAATGGGAACATGCACAGACAAACCAGAAAAATGAATCAACTTACTGAGTTGATATCCACCATTGTAGTACCATTTAATGCTGATTGCAGAAACCAGGTTTAAGCTGTAAAACTAGTTAACCCAGTACTATTGAGTAGACTCTGGGTATGTAAAACTTGCTTCATATCATAGTACATCACACAGGTTGTTTGGTTTTAAACTAAGAGGTTTAACTTGTGTCCCCCCCGGCCCCCCCCACATGCCGGCTCAATTCTCACAGACCGCCAATCTTGGCAGCAGCTGAAAACTTCACCGTTCTGATTAAAAATCACATCCGATATCCCAAATTCAACTTTAGCAGGTGAGTTGCCGGTGACAATCTGGTTTTTTTAACATGTGGTTCTTCAGTAATACAGATACGCCCCAGGTTACGATGGTCCTTGTTGCGATATTTTGGCTTTATGATGGGTAAGATGTTTTTCACTTTCACTACATTATTCAATACATTACACAAGATATCGAACAATATACTATAAAATGGGCAAAATCATTATCACAAAGCGTAACTGTAGGCTAGTGTAAGTGTTCTAAGCGTGTTTAAGGTAGGCTGGGCTATGATGTTTGTTAGGTTAGGTTTACTGTATTAAAATGAACTTTCGCCGTACGATAGGTTTATCGGAACATAACCACATCGTAACCTGGGGAGAGGTTGTATATAGTATTTTTCTCTTTGATAGTAAGGACACTGATTGTTTGAGAATTTTAGGGTCCATATTCTGGTTCAGGAGTTCATCGGTGTACTAGTAACTAGTTAATGATGGCCTGGAGTTGTACACCAACTAATAGTAATAAGACTACTACTAGTTGTACTAATAATAATTATTAATAATAATAACTTGTCTGTTTCTTGTGAGCATCTACTGTATAGTTACATGTACCTCTCTGTGTTTCCATGTTCTGCATGTGGGTTAACTCCGGGTTCCCCTACTGCAGTCCACAGACATGTCTTTTTCACGTGAACCTCCTGTATCTGTCGTGTCTTTTTCACGTGAACCTCCTGTATCTGTCGTGTCTTTTTCACGTGAACCTCCTGTATCATGTCACGCGTCATGTGTTTTTTTTCGTCATTTTGTTGTCATGCAGAAGGAACATCCTGCCCCACATCAACAGCACCTACCTGACAAACTGTGTGTTCAGTCGCACCACCGATCCAGACTGCCCCATCTTCAGGCTCAGGGACATTGTCTCCGAGGCCCAGGAAGATTTTCAGGACATGGCTGTAAATGTCAGTTTATATCGTTTGTTTTTCTTTGGTTATTATCTGTGATTGTACCACTGGACCAGTCTAGTGTCGCTTGGAATTAGACAAGATTCCTTTTAGCATATCTTTGGTCTCTCCACACAGGGTGGGGTGATGGGGATCCAGATTAGGTGGGACTGTGACCTGGACATGCCAGAGAGCTGGTGCGTTCCTAAATACACCTTCCGACGCCTGGACAACAAGGACCCAGAGAACACTGTGGCACCTGGGTACAGTTTCCGGTGCGTAGGATGTATGGGTGACTTATGCCCGTGTCATCAATATATATATATATATATATATTAATATATAGGGTCACCTGGAGTGTTGCATGATGGGGAAAAATTACACTGGTAATTTATTCAATTGGTAGTGCAAGGTACTTGATGATAACGTTCAAGTCGTTTTATATACTCATGGATTAGTTTTTCCATGCTTTGAACTGTTAGTTTGGCATTGCTGACCCTAAGAAGCGAAGTACTATCCATTCGGCCCCAGAAGACATACTGTGGACACATCACTGACCTACTGCGCTTCCATTACTACTGAAATATAAAATGAGTTTTGGAGTTTGCATTATAACTTTTCATGTAAAATTAGGTTTTCATCATACAAGAGGAATCATGCCCCTTTCTAAGTAAGCCAAATATATATAGCCTCTTGTTTCAGTAGTTTGAGTCTTCCCTATATAAAAGGAACTGAAACAGTGATTTTCCTACATGGTGTCTGAAATGGGATGTTGAGTATGTAACATGAAAGCAGTGGCATTTTTTGATCTGAGGATATTAGAGTAACCATTCTCACTTGCTTGACAGGTTTGCAAAGTATTACAGTGACGGTGAAGTTGAAACCAGGACACTAATCAAAGCATTTGGTATTCGGTTCGACGTCATGGTATTTGGCAAGGTGGGTCCACTCTCAGGTGCAGGGAAAATGGCCTGACTGTAAAGGAGTAGATGGTGGTGCTTTGTACCCCTTGATCTGAGAGTCGGAACACCTGTAAAAAACCAATTTCACATCATTTGCTGGTGACTGGTGTTTCTTTGCTGCAGGCAGGCAAATTCAACATTGTACCAATGCTGCTAAATGTTGGCGCAGGGCTTGCCCTCCTGGGTCTGGTAGGTGCCTTTTTAAAGAGCATGTCATGACATGACCTTAATATGGGGGGTGGTGTACCGCTCAGTGGTTTAGTGCCTGTGCTGGAAGGTTGTCAGATTAAATCTCTTGCTCAGCATAAAAGCCACATTACCATTGAGGCCTTCAGTAAAGCCCTAACCCCCCCCCCCCCAAAAATGCCCCAGGGGGTGCTGAATAAAGGGCTGACTGGGGGCTCTCAACCAAAGCTTCACTCTCACCTACAGTATGTCTGTATACCTTTACTTGGCAAATAAATATCATTTAATTTCATTATGATGAAACGTTTAACGAAGCAATGCAGTTTCTACCAAAGCAGTATCTGTTAAGAGCTAGATTTTGATTAGGGGCAGGAATTTAACTTACCTTCTGCCGTGAGATGGTAAATATGTCAGTATTCAGTCACCACATGATTCTAGCATGAAGCTAATAACTGTTTATTTAAAGGTTACAGTTGTATGTGATTGGATAGTATTGACTTTCATGAAGAAGAAGAACATATACAAGGAACACAAATACTCCTATGTGGATGACTTTGAGTTGGTGAGTGGCCCATACCTTTTGAAAGCACAATGCCTGTGTATGATTTTTGTAAATTGAGCGCTATCGCCATGACGGGGCGTTCACGTTAGTATGCCGACATTTAGAATCCGGTCGGGTGTTTCTTTCATTGAAAGTGTCCTGATCAGAACCTCCCACATCTTTCATCAGCTTTCTGAAGAAATTCCTTAAGGAAGTTGGGTGCTGTACTGCTGGAGATGGACATGGCAGATGGACGATAAGCGCAAATGAAGGTGCTGACTCAGCATTCTGGAAAAATAACCGCAACTCTGATTTAATAGCCTATGAACTGTAATATTTTAATATAATACTGTTTAAATCAGGTTAACTTGTATAAATATTATCTGCATATGAAACAATAAATCAGGTGATTAAATGCAGCAAATGACAGTATGCTATAGTGGTAAATCTATTTTAACATTTTGATACCAGTGTTGATAACAGATATATATAAATGTGTACGGCTGATCTCACCTATTGCAATTCAGTGTTTAATTTATGCATTTAATTAAATGTATAGAAGGAGCAGGATTAAATATTACATAAGGTCTTACCCCCAGTTCATTCAAATTTGAGCTCCTGCTACAGATAATGGCAATAATTAATAATTTTCCAGAATTAATGTGATTTCAAAGTAAAACAAACTTGGTCCAATGTATTCCGTCAGACTGCTGCAAAAAAATGCATTGAAATGGCAAAGAGTTCACCCTACCCATAATTTGCTTAAAGGCAACTGTACTTTATTCAAATTATCAACCAGATACAATATGTATAGATTAGTAAAGTATCAGATCATTGGCAAATCCTTCATTCACCACAGGAGAGGAAAAAAAAAAAACATGCGTTTGTAAATATGGCGATATGTTGGCATGCAGTTTTGTTTGCTTGCACACTACGTTATTAACTATGGAAAGGAGTGCACTACAGTTTCGGAGAAGGAAGGTCACCATGATCATAGCCCTTCTGGTGGGAGTGGGCAGAGTCTCGGCGAAGAATGAGCAAAGGTCGAACGAGGCCCTGCGTGCTGTGGGATGCGGGGCGTGGCTCTGGGCGCAGTGTTTGCTGTGTGGCCGCTGAGGGAGCTAAAAGGTCAAAGTTCAAGCCCTTAACCTACTTGCTCATACACAGTGTTTATACACAAAATGATGTCTAACAAGTACAACAAAAATCTCTTGCTAAAGATCGGGAGTCTGGAGAATTCAATTGGCGTTAAATGATGACATTTAAAGAAATCTGCCTTTTTATGCAAGAGGCCAATTTCATGTTCTGGCACGACATGGTCTAGGTTGGAATTCGGGACTGCGATGCTAGCAAATTTAAACAGTACAGACTGGTTTAAAAAGTCGAGGCCAGCTGTCCTGCAAAGAATAGCCTCATGCCAAACCAAACAAACAGCCTTTGACAGTTTCGCCACGTCGCTGCCCACTCCCCATTTTCATACCACTATTGTTTAAATATTATTTCTAGGCTTAATCCTGGTATAGTTAAATTCACTATTACATTGTACATGTTTATTATAAAGGTCAGCAATGAAGCAATCAAAATATGGCACAATTTACAGTCCTAAAATGAACTTGCACCAGAGCAACTCGGTTATCAGGTAACAACGATAATAAACAGGCTGACAGGGTCGAGAATTTGCACCATTCAGTAAAATTTGGTTATGCATAGTACAGTAATAGGTAAAAACAGCACGTCCAGTATACAAAGTGTGGAATTGTTTGGAGAGTGACATGCAGGGACAATTAAAGCCAGGGCAGAAGTACCAGTGGTTCAGCCCCTGTGCATGACCCCCTTACCCCCCCCTTCATCACATGTACTGGCCACGAGGAAGCATGAGCATGCTTGTTGGCATACTCGTCGGCATACTCGTCAGGATACTCGTGAGCATGCTTGTTGGCATACTCGTCGACATACTCGTCAGGATACTCGCGAGCATGCTTGTTGGCATACTCGTCAGGATACTCGTGAGCATGCTTGTTGGCATACTCGTCAGCATACTCGTCGACATACTCGTCAGCATACTCGTGAGCATGCTTGTCGGCATACTCGTCGACATGCTTGTCGGCATACTCGTGAGCATGCTTGTCGGCATACTCGTGAGCATGCTTGTCGGCATACTCGTCAGCATATTTGTGAGCATGCTTGTTGGCATAATCGTCAGTTTGCTTGCTAACACTATCATCCAGGTACCCCCCGTGGATGTGGGGACATGCTGGAGGTGACGGGTAAGCATCATCTTTAAGGGTCACAAGATCCATACTCTTAACTTACCCCCACCTGCTCAAAGTGCAGTTATTCTGTGCAATTACATACAGCCTTATGAAAGAGTAACAAAGTATGTATCATATAAATGCCAGTCATTGTATGCACACGCAGTAGAGTATATATACAATATATGCATACATTTACCTTAAACAGTTACCACTTTTTTTATACTGTATGACATACTTTTAATGTAACTTCACCTGAAGTGTATGTTCGACTTCAATGTCCATGGAAGTGTAAAGCATCAAAATAAGACTTGGGCACGCCCTCGGAGCTATGGTGGAACACCTTGTGACGTTAATTCTACATCTTGGTTTTTTATTGTAAATACTGGTTGACAGTACAGGGTACTGGTTTGGGCCTTCTCTGCTCTGCCTTTGTGGGCCCACTGGGTTAGCTGGTTTATGTTTTTAGTCCTGAATTAAAATTCGCCACAGTACATTTTTGGTTTAAGCCTCTCCATCATGCGCCTTACAAGAAAGCACAAAGAATTATTTTCACCCCACAAAAAAAAAATCACAGGCAACAAAGAGTGAGATTTTTGGAGTTTAGATCCAAATTAAGTGCCTGAAAGCAAAGCTAGAATTGACCAGGGTGCAAATAAACCATAGAGTAGGTGCCAAGCCTACTTGGTGTGTCTAATTTTACACAGAGGTCTTTGAAAGTCAAGAACAGCAAAGCATTAAAATATGACCGCACATACTTTACGTCAAGAGGCAATTCAAAAGATGGAGCCATAGCAACTAGGGGTGTAACGATTCATTGATTCTAAATGATATATTGATTGTTAAGGCCATTCAGTCGACAAACAAATAGATTCATATTGTTAAACCAAGACGATATGCTAAATCGCTGCTGGAAAAGATCTTGCACAATGAAAGACCACTAAATTACAGTACATTTTATGTACTTTAGTACACCATCAGAGTAAGCTATATATATCCAGAAATAGTTTCTTCTTGTTAAAGTACAAATACAAGACGGAATGTTTCTTGTGCAGATATCTGTGTTTGAGATGTATATTTTGTATAGCACATTCTGTTGTTGAAATTGAACATTGTAATGTTAAGTCTTTTTGAATTCAAATTCTAAAATTAGCTTGTTTCATTGTATTGAATATCGATCATGTATTACTCAATCAAATCTTACTGTATCGCAGTAGCAATTCAAATATCGTCTGATGTCAATTGAAATTGAATCGTATTGTGGCAAAGCTTACAATTTACGCCCCTAATAGCAACAGGTTTATACATAATATTATGCAGCCATGTGTAACCAGCGGTGTGTGCATTTATATCCGTTTGACAGCAAAAGCAACTTTACACGCTTCTTGGATGCTGCGTTTTGTTCTCGGATCAGAGAATCGGACAGTTTTCTGTCCTCCAGCTGTTGTATTGTCCTTTTATGAAAGTTCTAACTTCAAAGGGACTCAAACCAGATTCCTTTGTATTGAGGGCAAAAGACCTGACAATTTTTTTTAAATCACCTGAAATCATAACTCCTACGGCATAAACAGTATTTAACTGAGAAGGATATGCATATCATTTTGTTTTCCTTTACCCGTTACTGTACACAAGTCTTAGTCACTTATAAATATGCAGTATGGTACAAGATGGCCAACCCAAAGGGCAGGCTAGACATTCATCGTCCAGCAACCCATCCGTGCGTGACGGGATACTGACCGAAGCGGGAAAAAAAGGAAAAACTCACATCTATACCTGCAGGGCCCTTGGATATGACAGGAAGAGGGAACATCGGCGTGTATGTGTTTGCATTTAGCAAAGTGGAGGGAGTCAAATGGAGGGTGCCGACCCCGAGCTTCATGCCAGTCGGACCCCCTCTAGTGGTGGGAGATGGAACAGCAGTGCAAAATGAAAGATGTCTGGCGTGCCCCACCCACGTGCCAAGGTCACAAACCCCAAAGCGAAGCGCTAGTGAGGGCGTCACGCGGGAGTGAGGGGCCCTCTGGAGATTAGGAGAGCACGTCGTCCTCACTGACGAACAGCAAGTCCATGCTCCTCATTCCTTCTCCACTCTCCTGCTTCCTGGGGGGGGGGGGGGGGGGTTACAAGCAATAAAACACCAGTACGGGGCGGAGCAGGCGGGAGCTGATTACCATACCCAAAG
>JAODKC010000117.1:24940993-24968882 GCA_026777985.1 Mormyrops attenuatus | reverse complement strand
ACTGCAAATTTTATCAAAATTTTTTCCCAATCAATGGTGTTGGGGTGTGGGGTTGCCAGTGGGGTGGCCGGCTTGGTCTTGTCCAACCAACCCCAATTAAATTAACCACCCCCCCCCCCCCCCAGCCAAAACCCATCTCATCTATATGACCCGTTATACAGAAGAATAACATGCCTGCAGTTTTACACAAACTAATGAGGCAAAGAGCCCCTAGGAAAACTGGAAGGGGCACCCCCCAGGTAAAGCCGAACGCCCTACCTTGAGCTTTGAGGATGGCTGCCTTTCCTCTGCCCGCCCCCGAGCCCTGGTTCTTGTTCTTCATGCTCTTCAGCATCGGCGCATTCTTCAGCATGTCTGGTAGTATCAGGAAGCGAATCTTGCTCCCCCTGATGTAGACCTGCTCGAGCTGGGCCACCCGACCATCCCTGTACGTGACCGTGATGTTAGACATCTGAGGGGGGGAGAAAATGGATTAAGTTTCATATCATGCTGAAGCAGACCTTAAGGTTGCATAAATGAACCAAAAATATAGGCAAGTTGCTGTTGGAAACTGAAAAGATCCAGGGGGAGTGCCTAACAGTTCAGAGCATAAAATTAATCAAAGCATAGGACAAACTTAAGGTGTAGTAGTACATAATCACACACTACACCTCTCCACCCCCCAAAAAAGACAAAGAAACATTTAAGAACCACATCCCCTCCTTTAACCAAAAAACCCAAACTAGAAACATTAACACAGGGTCTTATACCCTTACCTGGCAGTTCATGTTGTCTTCAGCCTCTATCAGTTTGCCGCGGTACACCTCACCGGTATTGGTCTCACAGGTAACTATGTGTCCCTCGGCTTCGTGCAACACTTTAATGGGAACTCCGATAGACATCTTGGCTATATAACTGTAGGAATAATTGCAAGAAATCAGAACCGCTGAGGAGTATGACTCGAAACATTATATCAGCATCGCAAAACACGCTGTCCATCGGAAAAAGAGCACAGGGTTATGGATTGTGGCAACCAGCTAAAAAGCCGTGCAACGCATACAGCAAGTTTTCCAAAAAATAAGGTACTATTTCAACATGATACCGTATTTATATGTAGACTGAGGACATCTCCAAACATAATTAAACTGAACACCTAATGGTAGGTAACGTGCTAGCGGAAAAAGTTGAGTGTAATATATATCAAAATAACGTTAGTAAATAGACCCAAACAAAAAGTAGCTAATATCTACCCAGTTCTAAATTTCCACATTCTACGATAATATCTCATTAACAAAATTCGCCTACCTTTAAAACAATGTTTTCCCGAATACACTCGCCTTCCCGGCTTCTAACACAACGTGAATCACAGAAGAAACACTTTCATGTTTTCCACCACCCACAATGCACTTAAAAAACCGGAAAAAGTAAAGTACTTCCGTCGACCATTGCGTGGCATGCTGGGAAATGCTGGAAAATACAATGCCACGTATGGGCTGCTGTGTTGCATTCAGCGTATGCATCATATGCAGCGCCGGCTGGGGGAAGAATGTAGATTCTGTCAAATTCAGGGGACATGTACCTAAAATTGGGCGGGGGTAAGGTGACATTTTGTCAGGAGGCCCAGAGTTTTTAGGTATTCCCCCGAGCAGCATGATTAAAGATTAAATAAGTGTGTTTTTTTCAGAGACCTAAATGAATAAGGCTTATGATGAAGACAATGACCGCTATTAATAATATTGACATTGGTAAAAAAATTGTCTAGTAAACCTGGTTTGCTGATAACTAACACATAATTGACCAAATATATCCAATATTACTGCACTGCTTTATTGTTCTAAATTAAATTTTACGTGGCATAACTCTCTCCGACTTCTGCCTTAACATGGTGGGTCAGAAAGTAATTTCTTTTCCAGTAGCATTTAGGTCAACTTTAATAAAAATAGGCAACGCTGGGTCGCCCTTTAAAGCATTAGTAATACGTGACAAATACCAAAATGATGTCATACAAGTTTTCCTCCAAGAAACGACCGTTGAGATGGGAGAATTTAGATTTTTCTCTTGGTTGCATAGCCAAACAGAACCCAGATGGCAAGCAAAATGTCTTATAAAAATGATTAGAGTGGGTGTTATACCATCTGGGTAGACGTACGGCGGGTAGTGTCCATTCTGTTAGCCAACAAACTTTCGGCTGTTTTCAAACTGTATACAGGGGAAGCTCTATTAATGCAGACCAGAGTCGCAAGTAGTACAGGGAATAGTACAAGCGTGACTGCTTAATATGCAACAACACAGTAGTACTGATAATTGTATCCAATAAATGCTAAATGCTTATAATAAATACTAATAAATAAATTCCTGATTCAATAATAAATTAGGATCTAAGATGTTAGACCTAGGAAGCCGATGCCGGTAACGAGATGGGGAGTTCCTGTTTCGACAAGTTAAACCATCTGTGAAAATATTAAATCGGGGTTCAGGGAATCCGCTGCCCAAAGAGGAAGTTGCGTACATTTCGCGCAGATTAGATAGTAGTGTGAACTTCGCCGCCGTGTAGTTTTAATGGCCAAGATGGCTTCGGTGCTGGGTCGGTGAAGCTGAAACCGCTGATCCGGTCTGGAGTCGGAAAGCTCATGCAGAAAGATTTCATGAGACTTTCGAGTCAAGCTGACAGGCACCAGCAAACTGATCAGGATTAAGCTGGGGGCGGAGACGCAGAATAACATCACAGAATGACCGGTAAGGTGCGATTGACTGCACTTCGATCGCTTATATGTTGGGCAGTTTACAAATTTTAACCCATCCTTGTGGCGAAACCCTTCGGAATGAATCCTATATTTCTCCTTAGCGGTGCCATCATCATGTGCAAAAGTAGTATGTTACCAGTGTGTCGGTCTGTCATTGAGAAGCATTGGGCGAGACTTCCTCCCATAGATTTAATTGAAGTCGTGCTTATTTGATTACCTGTTTGCCGCATTAATACACCAGCGGTGCTACATAACTTAAACGGTCTTGTTAACAGTCTTAAGCAGTGCCGACAGACCCAGATTCACCGTGTGATCATTCACCGGGTCCGTAACTGCAGACGAATTTTGCTTGTGTGTAATCTTGACAGATGACGCCGTGCTGTTGAACGTCCCTGTCATTCGGCAGCTGTACCATTGGGATTGCGGTCTGGCCTGTTCCAGGATGGTGCTAAAGTGAGTCATTTAAACCTTCGCTTACATTTGCATGGGCAGGTCTTATCTGAATGCTCTGCGTGCTCTTGTGATTCCTCGACAGCACCTTTGGTTCTCAAAAGGGTTTGCTAAATAAAAATAACTCTAAACATTTGTCCTATGGGGGTGTCGCGGAGGTCCGTGAAATAAGCCGGCTGCCATTCAGTGTAGTCCTGCATTGTAATGAGCATCCCCAATTTCATGAGTTTATTTTAACGACAACGATCCCAACAAAAAAAAAAACTGTTAACTCCCAACTCCCAACCCTGATACAGAAATTAGCATTTTCCTGTAACAGTACATTTAGGCTTGCATTCCGAAGATGGCATTCAATGGCTTTTATTAAAAGTTGAAGGTGATGCACCTAATCACGCCTGCATTATCCTAGGTACCTACACCCTGTGACAGATGAGCAGTTCCAGAGTGCGTGCTGGGAACTGAAGCTCACAGAGAGCGTGTGGACTATCGACCTGGCCTACCTGATGTGCCAGCTGGGAGTCAGGCATCGCCTCTGCACCCAGACCCTGGGCGTGGATAAAGGCTTCCGAAACCAGGCATGCGCTGTTTTAAAACAGGATTTCAGGACGGTCAGAGCTGCATGTTGCTATTTTATCTACAAGGGCCAACTGATCTAGGGGACGAGTGGTTTATCAATAGAGCGAGTTCCTTAATGCATCAGTATTATTCATTGATTTATTCAATATCTTTAAAAATATTATAAATGATTCCTGTCTCAGCATCTCTTAATGAAACTCTAGATTAAGCCAAAGTATATCATTGATGATGGGAGTTCTGCAGACGGGCCCTGACCTGAAGGGGAGAAGCAGGTGGAGGTGTAATTCCCGGTTCTGATGTTGCCATCTCCTGTCCGTGTCACCCGTCTCCAAGACGACACCCGGAAGGGAGGCGATGGACGTGACCGACTCTTTGATTCTGTTTGCAGTCCTTCTACAGGAAGCATTTTGACACTGAGGAGGACCGAGTGAACGAGCTCTTTGTCAAGGCGGAGAGCAAAGGCGTTGTGGTGAATAAATGGTATTACTGCCCCCTGCCCCAAACCCGGGGTGCTTTCAGCTACTTTGATTCATTTGGGTTTTCTTTTACTGACATTTGTTAATTTCCTTTAATGACACCTCACCCCCCACAGCTCGGTGACCATCCAGGAGATCCAGGCCCACCTGGTGCAGGGCCACGTGGCCATTGTGCTGGTGAATGCAGTGCTGCTCTCCTGTGAGCTCTGCTCTGCGCCCGTTAAGTACTGCTGCTTCCTGCCCGCTGGCCAACCGTGCTTCTGCCGCCGGCCTGAGTACCAGGGCCACTTCGTCGTGGTGTGTGGCTTCAACCGCTCCACCGGCTGCATCTTCTACAACAACCCAGCATACTCCGACCGTGAGTCAACCTCCGCTGGTCACTTAAGGCACTGCTGAGCCACGTAAACCATCTACAGTGTGACAGAGTGTGTTTAACAGTGCGTGGTGCATGAGTCATTTTGGTTAAACTCTAGTTATGGTATCTGTAACATCACAATCTGCTAAGCGTAACTTAACTCTGTTACGATAGACAGACAGACTTTACAGATCTCACAGTGAAATTTGTTGCAGTCCAGATCAACTGAAAATGAAGCAGTTTTGGTTTCATTCTTGGCACGATAGCAGGGAAAAATGATGAAAGACAGGCAGTTTATTTCATTTACTACTTGGGAAGCAGTTTTTACAAAACAGCCTTAATATTAGGCCCCTCAGAGTCTAATGTGCAATCCCCATCACCACCTGCATCACCTGTTTCTATGTCTATGTCAGCCTGTTTCTATGTCTATGTCAGCCTGTTTCTACGTCTGTGTCAGCCTGTTTCTACGTCTGTGTCAGCCTGTTTCTACGTCTGTGTCAGCCTGTTTCTACGTCTATGTCAGCCTGTTTCTACGTCTATGTCAGCCTGTTTCTTCCTCAGTCTCCCCCACATTTCTGGTCTGTCTCGCCAGTGTGGTTTAGCATGGTGTTTCCTCTCCACAGGTGTGTGCTGCACTAGCTTCAGTAGTTTTGAGCAGGCGCGGAGGAGCTACGGAACAGACGAAGATATTTTGTTTGTCTACAAGGAGAGCTGACAGCCCCGGAAGGAGCTCTGTCTTGCGCCTCCAAGTCTTCAGTTATGACTGTGACGTCAGCACAGCCGATCCAGTCAGCCACCTTGAGGTCTGGTGTTGTGGTCTATCTTTGGCTATAAGCCTCCACCTCAGGCTGTGAGGGCCATTTCCACCCACCTGGTGTCTACAGAATCTTTGTACCTCCACAAAAAAACAATGACACCCCACCCCAACCATCACCAGGTTGACAACAAGGGTCCGCTGCTATTAAATACTTAAATTAGATGGTAGTCAAGTGTCCTGGAAATGGATGATGCCATGAATCAGGGCTTAGCTGTGTGAAGTCAAAAGCCAAAAGGGACGTGGATCCCCCCCCCCTCTAAAAACATTAACAGCCTGTGTTC
The DNA here is from genome assembly GCA_026777985.1 of Mormyrops attenuatus. Taxonomy (NCBI): domain Eukaryota; kingdom Metazoa; phylum Chordata; class Actinopteri; order Osteoglossiformes; family Mormyridae; genus Mormyrops; species Mormyrops attenuatus. Next base: position 24,963,204 of record JAODKC010000117.1, on the reverse strand, counting down.
CCACATGACGGTGCCTCATCTCCACCTGCTGCTTGGTAACCAGTTTGATTGCCACATCCGAGGGGGCGGCTCATGATCCCTGCCCAGATGGAGTCTTCAGGAGCTGCTGCCTCAGTTTTTAAATGGCAGTCTGACCAAAGAGCTTTAACACAATGAGGAGAGGCCTAAGTGTATTTCAGTTTTGTATTTTTCTTTGTCTTTGTTTCTCTCCTTGTAGGCAGAGTTGAGTTTTAGCTTGATGGTGTGAAGGTATGATTGGGTACAGCTATAGCTATCAGAATTTACTGCTTCAATCCCCATTTCCTGGTGCTTATATGGCTTTCCTGAGGGAGAGGGACTTGATTTATTAACCCGTTTTGTTGATGAACAGCCTGCTCTGGTTTGCGTGACAGCTCAGGTACTGGCCTTGAAGATACACACACACACACCTCATGTAATGAATAACTGCAGAAGGAGTGTTTGTGTCCTTGTAATACTTTTTTTTTTTTTAAGAAACAGATGAGAAATTTGACCGGTGTAAAATGTAAAGTAGGAGAAGCTCCCCCGGCCATAGTTGAAGGCAGCATCGGAGCTTCCAGGTGTGTCGAGTGTCATGGTTGCACAGCAGCTGCGCAATTTCACTAATTGCTGTTGAGCAATGTCCCTCCGCCCCCTTCCCCCTCAGCCAGTCAACATTTTTGTTGTAGTCCACCAGCTACAGGCCTGAACCAGGTAATTGTGGGCTTTAGAATGAGGTGAGGGGGACTGGCTTTAGAACCACTGCTGCAATTGTCAGACACACGCGGGATGGGTGATTTTAAGAGCCATATTCTTCTACCTTGTGGTTGTGCTAAGCATTTGTTCTACTTCCTGCTGTCATTTGTGATATACAGATAAGAGATTTGCTGCTTTAACACACAATGTAATTTTTCTGCTGCCACTTAATTTATTTTTTGTTATATTAATCAAGTATTCACCCTGGTGAGGAGGAATAGGTAACTGACACAATTGCTGTGTGGACATATGGCAAGCAATTATTAAAAGGTGCCTTTACTCGCCTAGCACTTAAGTATTGCCATAATAGCAAGCTCATTGCCATGGAAACAGGCATGAAGCGTGGTCAGGTTTTTCACCAGCAATTTGGTGGTTTCTGTCTGCTTTTAAAGAGGCGTTAAACGCACTGTCCTGTCTCAGAGCTTGGCTGTCCTTGCCAGTGAACATAAAGTTTCTGTGTATTGGGCCAACGTGAGCTTTAGCTGTGTGAGAATGTTTTCTTTTTATGACTTGGGGGGGTACCGATGATGCACCAACATCCCGATTTACCTCTGCATAATGACCTAATACTCAGATGGCGACCTTGCTCACTCCACTGTTATATTCATGCAGAAAACTTGAAAGTGTCACATTTGGTACTGTTATGTTTTACAAAAAAGAGCCATAATTAAATACAGGGTGTTGCACCTGGACATTGTTTAAAAAAAAGAAGATATTTTCCTTGAAATTAGTACATCCTCATGATGCTCATGAATTAATAGTTCTGTATTTACACACCTGGAAATGACTGATTTCTGTTTCAGCTGACTGGCTTCTCTTGTTAACCCCTATAGCAGGCTAACATAGGGCTCTGATAGGCTGCTTTGTCTGTCAGTCGTCTGACTCATCCTATTAGAGCATCCAGCTCATCCAAGGGGCAACAATGATAGAGCCAGAGTAGAACCACGTTCCAGCCAATGAGGGAGTACAGCAGTATGGTAAACAAAAACTTGCACAGTTTTGAGCAGCCATTTTAAAACCTCACAGTTTGCACTTGAAGATCTGCTTTATGTGCAAAATATATAGTGATATTAACCCTTGCAATGAAACACAGCATTTGTGAGACTTTAACAGCAAACAGCATTACATTTTCGAGAATTAACAGTTTTCTTTTAGTTCACGATTAACTATTGTTTGGTGTGGCAGTGATTTTTGCTGATGGTATTGCACTGTGGGTATTTTAGCCATAATTATGTTTATGATGTTTATTTTTATTCTCTGCAAGTGTTCTGGATTTCCTTCCACACTCAAATGGGATGGAGTTTTTAACTACTATATTTTATGACACTATGAACTTTATTTTTATGATATGTCATGTAGTAAATAAAAATATAGTAATGTACTTACATTGCTCTGTCTTTTTTGAAGGAAGGTGGTGTGTTTTATCACATACAGACCGCCTCTGTAACTAGTGTTGCCAGAAAGCCTAGTAATCAATGGTGAGCGCAGCCAATTTCCCTTGTTTTACACCTCTCATATTTTCCATGTTTTTTTCCTTTCCAATTATATCATATGATTGCAAAGCTGATTATCCAATTTAGAATCTGTGGCTGCAGAACAGAACATTGACTTTCCGCCCACTCCCTAAAGAAACAAGGATCGCAAGGGGCCTCCTCTGACAATGCTGGAAAACAATAGGTCCAGTAACAGGCAGATAGGCAGAGAGAGTCCAGCAGAGGGCAGCATTGAGCAGCCCCCCCCCCCATAAACGGCTTGGCCTCATTCCGCGCAAGAGCAGGGATAATATTTTCTCATCCCTTTCCCCTTTATTATTGCCTATAGTTTGTCTCGTCCCACGTAATTATTTGTGTCTGACAAAAAATGGAAGTATATAATAGGAGCATTGATACAAAGTGAGTTCAAATTTATGTGTCGTGTAGATATAGTGCTGAAAGGTTTTTCTGGAAACGGCATGGCGGCTCAGTGGGCAGTGTTGTTTCCTCACACCTCCACGGCTGAGGGTGTTAATCCTGTCCCTGCTATGCACGTGGCTTTTGCCCTCTATCCTTGATCCTCACGCTGTGCAATTGGACAGGATAATGCGATGACCCATGTTTGGAAGTGAAAGAACATACCAGAAACTCCTGCTCGTCAGCCCATCAATATTGAAGAGTATGACCACAGAAAATGGCTCCAGCAAATGAGAAATTAAATTTAAGGCTCCAGGTCAGAGTATAGATGGCAGTCAATTTCTACACAGCAAGATTGTGTGCTTGTGTGTGTGCATGTGTGTAATAGTGGGGGGTGTCTCTCTTAAGGTTAACTGTAAAGTCAGCATTGAAACAATTTTTGCCCATTCATCTAAAAGATTTGTGAGGTCAGGCACTGATGTTGGACATGAAGGCCTGGCTCACAATCTTCATTTTAGTTCATCCCAAAGGTGTTTGATGAAGGTCAGGACTTTGCTTTTTGTTCAAATAGTGTACAAACGATAAGTAGTAATTTGAGTTAAAATTTGTATCTAACTGGAAGCCAGTGCAAGGACCTGTGAACTAGAGCAATGTGCTCTCTTAGTTTTGGTTGAAAATTCTAGCAGCAACATTCTGTATTAGCTATAGCTGTCTAATAGTCTTTCTGAGAAGGGCAGTGAGAAGAGCATTGCCATAGTCAACCCTGCAGGATATGAAGGCATGAATAAGTTTCTCTAAATCCTGCTTAGACACAAAATCTCTTAGTTATATTTCTGAGATGTCAAAATGCTGGTTTAGTTATAGCTTGTGGTCACTGAAACCCTGTCACATCACATGCTAATAGTGATGTGGTAACTGAAACTAAGACCCCCCATCCATGAGTACACCAAGCTTTTTGACTTGGGTTGTACCTTCTCTCTTTGCTCCAGAATAGAACTATCTCAGTCTTATCTTAATTTAATTGAAGGAAATGAACAGGAGGGGCCCAAGAATGGATCCCTGTGGCACTCTGTAATGCATGGCAGTTTTCTCTGTTTTATAAGTGCCAACAGAGACAAAATAACCCCTGCTTTCTAAGTAGGTCCTGAACCATCTGAGGACTGTTGCTGAGAGTTCGACCTAATTTTCTAGTGTAGCAGTATTTTATGATCAACAGTATCAATGGCTGCACTGAGATTTAACAATACCAGGATCCTTATTTCACCTGAGTCTATAATCACTTGAATGTCAGTTAATACCTTCACTACAACAGTTTCAGTTCTATGATGTTTTCGGAAGCCTGACGGAAAGTAGCCATTCCTGTTAAGTAGTTATTGATTTGATTAGAAACTACTTTCTCAATATCCTTGCCTATGAACGGGAGGTTTGAAATGGCCCCATAATTGTTAAGTGCAGAAGCATCCAGGTTTCTCTTTTTCAGGAGGGGTTTGATAACGGCAGTCGAAATTCTTTAGTGATGCTGGGGAAATGCCTAAGAGGAGGGAGCCATTTACAATTTGCAAGAGCTCAAATGCTCAACAGCTGAAGATACTTTTAAAGAAGCTTGTGGGTAGAGTGTCGAGATAGCAAGTAGATAGTTTAAGATGTAGCATTAGTTCTTCAAGAGTTCTGTCATCAATAGCAAGAAATTCAGACATGAAGACCATATTTTTCTTATGTCACTGCATTAGTGGGTGGAGCTACTGCTTACTCTTTTTTTTCAAATTTCTGATGGAAGAGCCAAACTCTTGCTATTTTATCTTTATAACACTTTTAACACTTGTGGTGGGATTTCTTCAAGGTACTATCCAAAACATGCTGAAGTTAATTGGAGTTACCAAATAGCCTATAGGCGTGTGTGTGTGTGTGTGTGTGTGTGTGTGTGTGTGTGTGTGTGACTGAATGATGTATGAGTGTGCCCTGTGATGGGTAGGCGGCACCCCATCCTAGATTATTCCCTGCCTTGCACCCATAGGCTCCAGACCCCCACAACCCTGCATAGGAAAAGTGGCTACAGGAAGAGGATGGATGGATGGGAGATAATCTAGCCCTGGTTCTAAATAGAGTCTTTGAAGATGTCATGGTCAATCTGAAGCTTAGCTTTTCTTCACTGACACTCAGCCTTCCTGCATTCTCTCTCCTGATTTACTGCTGCTATGACATTTCTCCATGGTGCTTTACATCTATTACAAATCATTTTCGCCTTCAAATAGTGCTGGTGTTCAAATGAATGTACCTCTTATTCACAGTTTTAAATCTAGGTTGGGTGGTTGGAGTGTCCATCAAACAAAACACAGAAGTGATCAGGCAAAGCTAAGTGCCACCCCCAGCCTGAAGGTCTCGTTAATCTCAACAGAGGGACACAGAACTGTACTTCAATGTCCTGGAAGCACAATGAACAACTAAAAGACTGTACGTCTGGAGTTCTTCCCAGTGGATTTATGAACTTCACGCAGTTTAAAAAAAGGCCAAAATTCCTATAAAGCATAAGCAGGATTAGTAATAGGGCATTTTCCCATAATTTTCCAGATGCTTAGCCCCTGACCTTGGAGAAGCGTTCACTCTGCTCGGTGGACATCTGCAGACATTGGCTGGTTCTCTCTTCCAGCGGTGACAGTGGGAGACCATTCAGTTTCCAATCCCAGGAACGTGGAGTTCGCGGCTCTCCCAAAGCGACCGCAGTTATATAACTTTATCATAAGGGCAGGACTTCTCCGTGGCCACGGGAGATCCACCGATGTTGCTGGAATGTTGGAATGATGGAATTCAGTGGGACGCTGAATCTGTGTAGGCCAGTGGCCCAGGTATTTGTGAGGATGTTTGTGTATGCATCTTTATAGCAGTACCTGAAAAAATACAAAACACTGACCCCGTCGAAACTTACCAACAAACTGAACAGATTTTCATGCCCCATGACTCACTCGTCTGCTTTATCTGCCTGTTGTCAAGGTTCATCTGTGTTGTTGTGTTGGTAGGAGTCCTTAATTGGATTTAACTCTGTTATGATTCATATTCATCACAGAGGAGTGGTTGGGGTTTGTTGCTAGGAAGAGACAAAGAATCAGGTCCTCAGATAACATCCTGCCAAAGATTTATGATCACTTCAAAAACTCCAAGGAGCAAAAAGGAATAAAACTGAACAGCTTTCTAGTTTAAATTCCATAAACAAAACAAAGGATGGAAAAGGTGATGAAACTAGCCGACGATGGCTTCACCTCCCTCAGATTTCCTTGGTTTAATTTCACATGGAGCTTTGGCTAACCTTGACAGTATAGTTTATTTCTGTATCTAATCCAGCCTTAGTCACTTTCACAAGTCGCTGACCTATAAATCTCCCACTTCAGTCCAAAAAGCCACCCAATGAAGTTCTCTGCAGATGGTAATGTCCATGTTACACACAACTCTGGCACCTTCACAGCTGCCCTTGCATCTCATGTCCTTGTATATCTGTACTGATCATCCAGCATTAAACCCAGGCCTGAGCCCAGGGACTCAGGTGCTGTCTAGTTGGACATTTCCCATTTAGGTGCCATGTTTACAGATTTCCCCAAGATTCAAGTGGGAATAAAGACAGCAAACCCAGAATAAATTCCTAAGAAAAGACAACTGGCAAAAGGGTGCACTTAGACTGCATTTCTTATTCCAGGACTTCCTGTTTATGCCCCAAACTCTTGAACCAAATCTGGGATCATTTTCTTTCTGGGCTCCCGTTTTTCTGGAGAAGTATTTAACTTAGATTTCTTTTTTTATCCTAAAGTGTGTTGTTTTTTTATTATCCTGAAGTTGCAGCTACATCCAGTGGGAGACAGGAAGACGACAGGCCAGAGACTGGAATGGACAAGGAGACTGGAAACTGGTGGAAGTTAGGTTACACAATGTTCTGGTTGTAGGACCGCAGGCCTTAATTTATAGCAGGTTATCACTGCCTTCTTTGGACAAATATGATGAAGGAAACAATTGTACCATCAGGGGGTGTTTCATGTCACATGCCCAATACGGCCCCCTCCCTCCTTTCAGTATGCAATAGCTAAGCTCAGCTCAACGCCTATGGTGCTCATTTCGAGACGATGGGTATAAGGGTTGAGAACTTGCTGGAACTGCAAATGTGGCTGCGAAGACTGCAGTGAACATCCAATAGGAGGCTGCCAGCCATAGAAGATGTCCCAGACACTCCGTGTTCACGGAGCAGAGTGGGAAATATGGAATCCACCACATATACACAAACTCAGCTCAAACACTCACTTTCACTGGTTTGTAGATGTAAGGGACAGGAGTCACTACACATCCCACAGATCACGGTGGTCATCCAAAACAACCCACATCCAAGTACGGAAACCTGAGTCCATTTTGGCATCTTGCTGTTGCACAATAACTACAGTATGTTTGGGTCAAGTTGGGTGGCCATATAAAGCTTCGAGGGAAAAGAAGGAGCTGCAGAAACTGAAGGTGAAGAGGTGCCCTGTGTCACGCGCTTTGGAGTTTCCTCAGAGACGGAGCTGCCCCAGTGTTTCTGAGCGACTGCTCTGTTCTGCACCAGGAACGAGGAGTGATGTCATTCCTCTGGGACAGGAATTGGAGGGGGGGGCTGGATAATCACAGCATTACTGCTCATGTGTCCTTAAAGTACATCACGTACAAAAAACAAACAGGAGCTCAAAACATCCCCGAAAAGTGGACGAAAAGTCCTTTTTAGTGTGGTTGGGAAAAAAACCTGACTTCACGGTACTTTGGCAAGATTTACTGTATGTGTATTTCATTAAAACAGATAATATTGTTTTGGAGCTCCGTGATGAAGCTCCTTCATTTTCAGAAGATAATCCCGTCATTGACTGCTGATCGCCACGTCTCTGATTACTTTATAACGTAAGACAGATGCAATTGTTGTCTTTTTCTCTCAATTTCAAGAGGGCACCTTCTCCATTGTCCCCCAAAGCACCAAGATCCTCCACATGGATCTGCAGAGAATCTGCCAAACATGGGACAAAGCAGCCTGAACTTCAATACGTATATGAATCTATTCTTATGTCTTATGTCTATCCCTCATGGATATCCTCTACCTACTCATACTGAGCAGCCTGGACACTAGGGTTGTCCACAAACCAGTGCAAGGAGTTGATGTCATAGAAGGCCTATTTTTGTCCATAACGGGTAGCTTACTTACCTGTGAAATTTCAGTCTGATTGGGAAGCTTTGGGAAGCTGTAAATTAGCAAACATGAAACAGAGAAGTTTATTGAAACTGGGAACATTCTAGTACCAAGGTAGGGTAAGTGGTACTAAGTGGAGAGATGACAAATTTCGCGAACTGTGGGCACACGTGGCACAGCTGAAAGAGGAACAAGTCTCAGTGACACACTGACTCAACACGAGGAACAGAAACCGTTTTTTAACCTTCCAATGATTGCAAACTATCACAAGAACTTTCCAACTCCATCAAAGACAGTGCAAATGTTGCATGCAGCCGCCCAAACCGCGAAACAGTGGCCTCCTGTTTAGTTTAAATGACATAAAAACTGCCAAACAAAGTGACCTCTAAATGTTTATGTTCAAAATTTTCTTTGTTATTAATATGATTAAGAATAAAACTAGCTTTGTGGATAACAAATGTGTTAGTTTGTCTTTTAAGATTGCTTTACTAAACACATACAGAGTTCGATTAAATGGTGGAGAACAGCGACGTGAGAACATTAGCGTGTGGCAGCCATGCAACCCTCTTGGCCTCCTTCACATTCTCGCTCCCACTGATGCCTTGCAATCATAACTGCATGGATATCAGCTGATGTCTTCCAGCTACTTCTATCCAGCAGACAACTCAGTCCCTGCTCCTGCTTCAAAAGCGACTTCTTCCCGATCACCATCAGGACGCTGAATAATTAAGATGTTACTGCACCTTCAAGTTCATCTCTACATGACCATCTCACTGAACCTGTGCTTCTGAAAAACACTCCATCTACCTCCACACTCCACAGAATGCACTCCCACTCACCCATTTGTTTGTTTGCTTGTCAGTACCCACCATTTATAGGGTTATTCAGTTATTTGTATCTACTGAAATTCATTGATTACCTAAATACCCAGATTTATTTATTCCCAGGTGTCATGAGGCTTTTGACTGACACTATACTGTGCTGACAGCCTTCTTTTCTCAACATGTTACACTTTTCTTTAAATGCCATTGTCCTCAGTAACATATAGCAGAAATGTGCCAAACACTATTTGGTTCTATTGCAGTAAAAGCTAATATTCTATTCTATTCTAAATGAAGAGCAGATATAATTGAGTACAAAATAAGAAGACTCCAATGACAGACTCCAAATTCCTTTGATGTCATCCTGACTTTCTGCTTCACTGCCTTCACTCCTTCTGTCTCTCCCCACATCTGTGACTCATCCATCAGGGAGGACATCATGGCTCCCGGCTCCAGAGTGCTGCTGCTGTGTCCAGATCAGCTGGACATCTTCCCACATTCTGTTAATGTTATAAATCCTTTTCAAATCAGACAAAAGAATAATTAATTCTGACAAGGAAAGATAATATGTGGCAACTTAAGCACTGATACTTTCAGCAAGTGATTGATATTTCTTATGATAGTTATATAAAATCGAAAGCGATATAGCTGAATAATAGTAATAGTAATTCATTTTTATTCTGTGATTATTATTACTCTATTGTGTAGCACCTTCAGATTTCAATACAAGCAGGGTGGGTTGATAACAACACAAAGAAAGAAGCTAAGCCCATCCAGGCATCATCCACTCTGCAAGTGGCAGCCAAAGAGCTCCAAAGAGACCCCTATGGGTCTGTTACATGTTACAATGTAACAATCAGCTGGGGTAACCCTTTTTCTGCGGGGCTGTCCGCTGTATTTAGCGTTACATTTTCCCTTCCTTGCTTCTGACACAGGAGGCCACGATAAAAGCAGAATCAATTTGATCAGAATTCAAAACCAGGATATTTGTCTCTATATCTTCCTCTATATCACTTTACTCCCTATCTCCCTCTCTATCACTTCACTCCCTCTATATCACTTCACTCCCTCTATATGTCCCTCTATATCACTTCACTCCCTCTATATCTCCCTCTATATCACTTCACTCCCTCTATATCTCCCTCTATATTACTTCACTCCCTCTATATCTCCCTCTATATCACTTCACTCCCTCTATATCGCCCTCTACATCTCCCTCTATATCACTTCACTCCCTCTATATCTCCCTCTACATCTCCCTCTATATCACTTCACTCCCTCTATATCTCCCACTATATCACTTCACTCCCTCTATATCTCCCTCTACATTACTTCACTCCCTCTATATTACTTCACTCCCTCTATATCTCCCTCAATATCACTTCACTCCCTCTATATCTCCCTCTACATCTCCCTCTATATTACTTCACTCCCTCTATATCACTTCACTCCCTCTATATCACTTCACTCCCTCTATCTCACTTCTTTTGCTGTACGTCTGTGGGAACCATCTAAAAATACTCATTATTCTAAAAAAAAAAAAACAGACCCACAGAGGCGAACAGCAGCTGTAATTCTACTTAAGGCAGTGCTTTCAGCAGTATGGGACACCCTCCCGCCAGGTACACCTTACTGTTATTTTCTAGAAGGACGACAGGGTAAGTTTTAACAGGGTCATAAAGGGGGTCTTTCAAGTTTGTAATTATTCTGGAGCTATAACCTAAAAGTATTTTCATGAGTAATCTAAAGCAGTGTTTCCCAGTGCGGTCCTTGAGGATCCACAGAGAGGCCACGTTTTTGATAATATGGATAATAAATAAATAAATAAATAAATAAGAAAGATAATAATAATAATGTGGACTGTCTGGCAGGGAACTCAGAGGGAGCAAAAAAATGGACCAACTATGGGCCCCCGAGAGCCAGTTAGTCATAAACTGCTAAAAACTCATCTAAAAAAAAAAAAAAACACAAAGTCTTTAATTTCTTTCTAGTGAGTACACCCTAGCAATACATGTCTTAAAACAGTTACTATTCACTGGACATCACAAATCAAGTCATGGTCAGAATTCAATCAACAGCAATCAAGCTTAGTTAAGACTTTAGCTAGAACAAACTGTGGTACAGCCAGTGGTCTCCCCTACTTGGCTTTAGTATCTACATACTCTTTCTTTCTATTGCACAGATGGTATTCATTGTTATCTCTTCAGTGGGTTTAATTAGTCATTTTTAAATTGCATTTGGATAGGGCTTTTTTTTTTGCACAGAACATGACAGGTGGTGTAAGGCATTCTTCTGCACAGAGACTCACAGGCTTTTGGAGTGCCTTTCAACAGACCTGCATCAACAGGAGAACCCTGACCCTCAAAAAAGGGAAAGCCAACAGGTTGCCCTATTCTGAGCAACACAGCCGCTCCTCCCAATAGAGGGTATGCGCGTGACGTCACAGCACGCGGAAGTCATAACACTTAGACCTACTGAGAGGCTAAAAGACTGAATGACGCCCTTAGCGCTCAGCTTGGATGCCACAAAAACACGTGAAATGGGGAACAGTTGTTATGCGATTGATTGTACATATCGATTCAGAGCTGCTGAAAACTAAAGAAAAGGGAAGCAAATGAATCGCTGCAATCCACAGAAATAACTGGAATATGGGCTCCGAAACGCAGATTCGCGGTTGTCGATTCGTGTTAATTTTGTTGGATTTTCGGGTAAAATCATACCTTGTGTTATATGCTGTATTGGCTACTCATCAATTAAATATTTAGCATGATTTGTTTATATTCTGTGTGACTGTAAAGTTTTTGTCGGCATTTATTAAAAACCATCCATGATGATGCGATTTGTGTTGTACAAAGAAAGTGGTTATACAGGTAAGGGGTGGTTAGATAGCATTAGCTAGGCAAGCTAAACCTGGTTTTCCTTATCAGGGGCTGGTCCACAAAACAAGGTTAGACAGTTAGCCAGATAACTTTAAATGTTTTTTTCTTTAAAAGTTTTTGAAATGTTGTCAGGAAACCTGATTTGTGGTCACGAGTTGGTTCTTTGGTAAGTTGTACAGATCATTTCTTAGTCCAGCTGCCTTTAAATGGTGCAGGTAGTCATTTATTTGGCAGTTTCCCAGACTAAAATCAGCCATGTTGCAGCATATTTTGCCACTCAGTCCATCTGAGGGAGTGTGTTCAGGTGGGAAAGTGATGCCAGTGCATACCCTCCAATGAAGGATGGGGCAAAATTGATGTGGGATAGATAGGCAGACAGGGAAGCCGACAGTGCACCATTAGGGCAGAGTACCACTGCATATGTGACAACTGGAAAGTGGTACCAACCGCCATCCACTAAAGCCGAAAGATACGTCTTTGATTTCTCGACTTCTCTTGGGATTATCTGAAGGCTTCTGGAAGGACAGAACGACGGTGCCTTAAATTTCTCTGATCAGTTCTTCTCGACTGTAAAACTTTGTGGATCAAGGAAATTTGTATGGATCGTGGGTTGACCAACAAGTTCTCCTGCTGATCATAAGGAGCAGTATCCTTGAAGTAACCTTGTCATCCAGAAGAGCACGCAGTAACACATGTTCAGGAATACATTGTATTCAGAGGCCATACAAGGAAGACTCCTGTGGGTTGTAAATACTGCGAATAAATATCAGGAAACTCCATCCATTAATCCATCTTTTATGAGTAACAGTAAAATAGAGAGTGGCCAGTATAAGTAAGGAGCTTAACTAGTTCCGTGAAAGAGCCTCAAGAACAAATGATTCAAGTCTAAAAACAAAAATGCAGAGGCATATGTACTCAGAAACATTTATTTGGTGACAAAGTCAACCAGACTGAACAGATTTCCACTTAAATGTAGGTCAGTTGTGACATGAGCAAAACAGAGCAGGGCGAAATAAATATTATTGCAAATATGAAGTAAATCTCTATGCTGCACAAAAGATCCCAGAGGACACCAAAAGGTTTATGGCAACCATGGTGACCTTAGTGACAGGAATGGGAATCTTGTGAATGGTCCTTCACACTGGTTATTTTCAACTTTGGTAATTGAGACATATTGTGTCTGCTGTTTTTTTTTACAGCTGACTTCTTAACTGAGTAATTAAGCAATTAATATAGTTGACGGAGCTTTTAATTGAATACAATGCATTTACATCATTCTATGCCACAATGTTGACCCGCAGTGAATTCTTTCAATAGATCGGTTTATTATTTTGAACAAACTAATATTCGATGAAATATCAGAAAGTGCATTTTACTTTATGAATAGAATCTGTTACAGCCTAAAACAATTTTTCAACTCAAAGTTAAATACCCCACTTGTTTCCAGTGATTCATACAAAGTATCTATTTAAAATAATCAGTTCAGAATTCATGAAATTAGTCCACACTTTATGCCACCAGCAAATGTCCGTTTTAGATCCCTGTTAATATTTGCAGACTTATATCAAGGTTATGTCAAGTATTCAGATATTTAAACTGGTAACCAGAGTTGGGTAAATCAGGTTCAGAGAGTAAAAGTCCAGATGGGGATTTTGTTTCAAAAAAAACAGTTGAGTACTCTGTGACTGTGACTCTTTATACTCAACTGGTTGGTTGAAACTAAATCTTAGTCTGGACTTTTACTCTCTGGACCTGAATTACCCAACTCTGCTGGTAACGGACATCTAGCCTTTCCCAAAAGATGAAAGCACGACTTGGAGATCTTCTGAGAGAAGACTGCCAACGGATAAGGAAATGAGGTGCAGAGCTCTGCCTTTATGTGGGGTCTGGCCTGTTCAAGGTAACACAGACAGGTGGGATGTGGTCAACAACAGCCAAACTGGGGAAACAAAACAGTTAATTTGGCGAGAACTATAAAGATATTTGTGTTTTTGTGGGAGTAATAAGAGGAAAAGCAGAGCATGGGTGATGGGGTCTACTCACAGTTACTGGGACAGGAGATTAACTTTACAGAGAACAGTGAATCAAAGAATGGCTGGAATGAATCAACATAACAGCCACTTGACTCTTTCACATGGGTTTCTATTCAACTGGAGCAAACTATCTTCAGAATTTGAGTCGACCTCATAATGGTTTGATTTCCTGTCTTTGTTTGGGTGTTGATACCTGTGATACTTTGGACATTCTCCCCCAGTGCACTTGTGGAAGTTCTGCATGAAAGCTGCCAAAAACCTGATTACTACTGCCTCCACAGGACCCCAGAATGATCCCAACGTACCCTGATAGACAAAGTTGTAGCACTCACTCTCAACTGATGATGAGCGCCAACCCATCGTATTTATACCTGGAACCAAACAGCACACAGTACAACTGGGGCTTTAAGGTTTTTTTGGTTTCCATCTTCAAATAATTTGCATCTTCAAAGCCAATAAATACAGTCAGCTAAGTACAGCTCATCTTCCATGTGGGTTTGATGGGAGCGCTAAAAGTCCCCTCAATGTCTGTCACACAAGAGGTGTGCTGGTCCCCTCTCCAGGGGGGCTGTTTTGCCTCACCAGGTAGCTGCCTCAGCTGGCTGCCCTGTGGAGCCGCCACCACGCAGCTGCTCGGGAAGAGTCCCGGGGGTTTCCAGCAGCCAAGGTCTAGGAAGGTCCCCCCAAGGTCTGTGCTGCCACAGTTAGATCCTGAGTTCAGGAGGAAGCCATTAGCCTCTGTCGTAGCGCCGCCACTTCCGCCCCCGCTGCTGGCACTGCCCCCTTCTGTCATGCTGGTTTTGGTGGAGGTGTGCCAGCTGGCCCTGTTGCTGCTGGTCATTCGGCTCGCACGACGGCCCAACAGGTGTCGCCGGATGATCCTATGGAAAGTGTCCCGGAATTCCCGGATTCGGTATGCGTAGATCAGAGGGTTGACCACCGAGTTGGCATGCGAGAGCACAATGGCCAGGTACATGATACTTGGGTGGGGTCTTGCACATTCGGGGCAGAAGAGAGTGAAGCAGTTGATGACATGTAGAGGCAGCCAGCAGATTGCAAACAGCCCCACAATGATGGCAAGAGACTTGGCAGCGTGAACCTCCTTTTGTAAGGTGGAGTACGGCTTCTCCCCCAGCGGATTGGGCCGCTTGAGCTCCATCCGTTTGAGCTGTCGTCGAGCAGCCATGAAGATGCAAAGGTAGATGGCTAGCATGAGCAGGAGGGGCACCAGCACAAAGGCGAAGAAGTTGAAATACACCATGTAGTCCATGGTGACTACCCCCTCGAACAGGCATGCCACGGTGCCCGTGGGGCAGCTGCTGTTGGTGGCACTGGAGCACTTGTGCCAGCCCAGCATGGGCGTCAGGCCGATGACTACGGACAACACCCAACACAGAGCGATGATCTCCTTAGCCCGTTTGCATGTCACCAGAGTGCTGTATCTGAACCAGAAAAACATCAAATTTATATTAGTCTTCTCACTTCGATACACACTCATGTTGATTACAATGCTTCTATTCGTAGTTAGGGGTCTACGTGAAATTCAGCATTTCCTGTGCCTAGGTCAACTTCAGCTTTCTGAAACTCTTGCCGCAATTTGCCAGATGTGTAAAAGCCATCAGATAGCCATCGGACGGGATTCGAGGTACAATGGGCCAAGAAATACATTGGGTTTGGCCTCATACTGCACCCCTGGCTAATGCACTGCTAAATTACCCAGCAATTTACACAAGCCTTTTGTGACGCTAATTTCAAGTGTGGAATTCGTGGCCAGAGAGACTTCCTGCAACAAACCTCTGATAAAAACATCAGAATTCACATTAAAGCAGTCCTTGGAGTTCTGCCCCACAAATGTCCACCCACAACCACCTTTGCTGAAGTACAGAAGACTTGATCCTTCTAACCTGTCAATGACTGGTTACCCTTCCAGAACTCATGTAAATTGGAGGGGAAGAGATCTGGCTTGTAGCCGAGTCATCCAACAGTCCAGCAGCAACTGCAGATGAAGCATCCCTTCCAGGCATAAATAACCTTCAGCTAGTCTGAAGCTTCCATTCCTTCTCTCAGTGTGGTGTGACCCTGGAACCAGGTCAGCACCCATACCACACAGCCCATGTGGCCATTCTGGAGCTACGCCTAGGACAGCTTTACCACCACGAAACATCCAGCAGACCTCTCGGAAACATATCCCCACATTCCAGTCCATTCTTCCATCTTCCAACCAGGGTCAGGTAACTTGAATGGGACACTAATCTATCAGTGGGCACATATACACATATACTCAAACACACTACCGCAACGCAGAGACATGGGTTAGGGCTGGTTTATACTTGACATTCTCAATGCGTATGCCTACGCATCCTGTTGCTTTGCAAGTGGTGTTGCTAGCCGAGTGCCGCCCCCCCCTACACGCAGAACACGTGCTGTGTGTAGGGCCCCACAATCCATGAGGGGCCCCATTTTCCGCAAGGGGACGCATTCTCTGCAAATGTGCAAAGGATGCGCATTGCTGCCGTGAGGCGCATGTAGAGCACCAAGTCAGCCCAAGGCAGGAGAGAAAGAAAGAGACGAGTAATTTGACACTGCAAGGTTGTAAACCTAAATCGCATTTTGTGATACAGTCATTTTACATTTACCGCATTTAGCAGACGCTCTTTTCCAGAGCGACTTACAACAAGTGCTTAGTAGTCTATGACTGTTCTTCAATTTATAAGCTAGACATAAAATCAACAGCTGTCAAGATCAATTTACCGCTAAGAACGTTGTCTAAAAGTTGTTAGGAAAGAGTGCACAGGAAAAGGAAAAGATTGTTAGTGTTTTTTCGTTTTTTACTCATTTTTTTGTAATGGGGGGGGGCTCAAAATAAAATTCTGCTTAGGGCCCCAATTTGGCCATGGGCGGCACTGTGCTAGTCACCCTAACGCACGGAGTTTACATTAATCGGGAGCATTAGGAGTTATGTCCACCAGGGGACAGTGTGAGAAAACCATCTGGGTCGGCTCTTTCATTTCCCGTCTTGTTCGTATGAGGTTGTGGCATGACATATTTTACACTCACTGCCTCCACAGTGAGTTGCTAATTCTGCATATACTGCTGCAATATTCTCAATATTCTACCCACTGTGCCACTTCAAATTGGGACCTTGCTCTGCCGCATAGCACATAGCTACCTCTAGTAGTTCATGTTAAATGCTGTATTATATGAATGTATTATATTATATGAATTAAGAACATTCAACTTACAGAGAACTCATGTTTATGAGTATAAATTTGGAATAAATACAATGGTTTGTAATAATGAACATATGCATTACTTTGTGATGCTTGTGAAAACGTTGGACAGCTTAAGAGGGAGGTACAGTACCATATGTAGTTACTTTTATTATTACTGTATAATTATTATTATTATGTACTCTATTATTTTTCCAACTGACCTACAAATTCGACTTAAAATAGACTTATTGAACAGATCTAGTTTGTAACCTGGGGACTGTCTATATTGGTAAAACTTCAAATATTGCGATATGGATTTTTTTTTTTTTAATAAATACTGCAATACTTGGAGTTCAAAATATATTTCTCACAAACCCATTTATGAGTGACTTAAAGAACAAGGATGAAAATTATTATGATTGCTCGGAGAGTGTATGCAAAACTCATGCAAAACTAGCGGCGGTAAATTTTCAGCAAATTTTCCAGCATATACTAGATAATCAGTCAGATTTTCTGAGTGGGGTGTCACTTTCAGTCAGGGTGCAAGGAGGGAAGTCGTCTACAATCAGGTGGTCTGCGAAAGACATGATCTGTTTATTGTTTCATTACCTAGGAGCTCGCCTTTTTTATATATACATAAGACCTGCATCCGTAAGCTTTCTGGGATAAGGTGAATTCCAAAAATCCCCATAATCCTTATCTCCTTCAAGCTGCTCACAGGATCAGGGTTGACAACTTGGGTCAGTTGGCTGGTGTGAGATTTTCAATTCAAGACTACTCTACACACATATTTACATGTATGCAAGAATTATATTACCTTGTAAATAGCCTGTAGGGTTTGCAAACTGTCCAAATGCTTTTGATTTAGCTAATTTTAGGTTTATAATGGAATAATACAGATTCGCCATAAGATTTCTTGTGTGAGAGTCTGAAAGCGTGAGTATCCCGCCAGATGCATGAGATTTGGCAGCCCTGTATGGTAACAACAACAGTGCTCCTTATGAGTTTTAGATTATGATTTCTTTTTGTTATGCACAACAAAGAATATCTTATGTAGTGGAAAACGAGCAGGGAACGGCTGTAAATAACGTTAACTGATGCTTGTTGTGAACATGCGGAGGGCTGCATACGACACAGTGAGCCGTGACGACACAAGCCCGACCCCCCCATCCCATTTTATTCTGTGAATGTGGCGTTAGCTGGCGTACACTCACCGCAGCGGCATCTTGATGGCAATGTAGCGGTCGATGGCGATGGCCAGCAGGCTGAAGATTGAGCTCTGCGTGAGGACGAGCACGAAGCAGGCGATGAAGAGGCAGCTGTAGAAGTGGGCGCAGAAGCCGGTGCTGATGGCGATGGCGAAGGGCACGGCCAGCACGCCCACAGCGATGTCGGCCGCTGCCAGCGACACCACGAAGAAGTTGGTGACACTCTGCAAGTTGCTGTTGATGCGCACAGCCCAGCAGACCAGTGCATTCCCCAGCACGGCCAGCACGGCGATGGTCACCTCCAGCACGAAGTAGGCGAGGGTGGAGACATCGCTCAGCATGGTGGAAACGGTGGGGCAGTGAGCAGAGAGCAGCGGTTCGGCCTCGCCTCCACGTCCATAGCTACCTTTCACACTTCTGTCGAGATGGGTGAGGCTTCCTTCCTGTGGGCAGCACCCAGGGCTGAGTGTTGAAGTTGAAGCACGTGCCTGATGGTTGGGTGGGTGGCCTGTCAGGAGGTGCACCGCTGCAGGGTGCCCCCACACTGCCCAGTCCAAAACAGACCCAAAAAACGATCACATGGAGATCATACGTCTGCACAGAGAAAGAGAGAGATTAATTATTTTAACATAACACCCGAAGCAAATAGAAGACTCATGTCTGTACCAGTCCCAGCAGACAATGCAACACATTTTTTTTTTCCCATAAAAGAATAAATCTTTATTTCAAATTTTGAATCCCATCCTGGAAATCATACTGTATACCTGTATAGCCGTGTATAAAAACATAAACAAGCTGTATATAAAACAATCAGCTATAATCTTGTGAACAGAGGTGGAAAGTTCAGGTTCAGAAATTACAAATCCAGACCAAGATTTTGTTTCAACTGACCACTTGAGTATAAAGCAGGGGAGGGCACTGTGTGTGCGGGTTTTCACTGCAGCTCCCTAATTAGATTACTAATCAGAGGACTGATTGGCTGAAGAGTCCTCACACCTGGGTTTGAACAGCTGACCTAAAGGTTATCCCAAAAACTAGCATACACACTGGCCCTTCTCGGGTAAGACTGCCCACCCCTGGTATAAAGTTACAGTCACAGAGTACTCAACTGTTTGGTTGAAACAAAATCTTGGTCTGGATTTGTACTTTCTGAGTCTGGACTTTCTAGCTCTGCTTGTGAATACAAAAATGTACGATACGCTCAAGGAAGGAGACTTTGGGTCTGTCAGTTCTAAAAATACAGGAGGATTATTGCAGAGTTCCAGTAACATGGATTGAGGTGGTGCAGATCTGTATAAGGTGTATGTATTAATGTGCTGTGCCAAACTCTCAGCTAGCTGGTGGCCTCTGCTTCAGGATATTGTAGAGAATTTGTGAGATCCACCACATACACTATCTGTTGACTTTGTCCCAGTTCCAGATGTTCTTGGGACCTTCTAGAAGGCCTGGGTCCTCCTGAGGCCTTGATTTTGTGATGGGAATCAAGAGAATTTCAATCTTTTTATGGAAAGAGTTGCTCATGAGTGAGTCACAAAACTCATCTTATAAATTAATTAATTATGAATTTTCTGCATCCAGGAAAACAGAAGTATCTCCAATCTGCCCCAAAACCTAGAAAAAATGCATTTAGTCCAAAGCAATATATGTTTTGTATGTACTTATATATCTGGATATTTTGTGGTGTATTTCAGTCTGAGGCAGGGCTGTGCAGAGACCATTTGAGGGGCAGATGCTCAAAGACTAAAAAGGAGGCACTTAGTACTTTTAAAGCTCACACTCAAGTTCACATTAAATAGTTTGGGCGAAACGGGCAACTGCTCAGGCCTCTCAGATCCACTTATAAGCAGGCCTGCTGTAAGGACCTTTAGCTGTTAGCGGTTGGGTTGTGAGTCGATATCCTTAGACGCTATGCAAACCAACGGACACAGCCGTCCTGATCATGCATCCTCATTTTATCCTCCACTTAAAAACACCCACTTATCCATCCATTTTCCATAACCATGAGGAGCCTGAATATTATCCCAGAAAGTACACTCCGAATGGGATGCCACACTATTGAAAAAGGTGATATAGGTTTACAAAACAACAGAACACAAATCTAAACTTCTTTAATAATGTCCGCAAGAGATCTAGCCGCCTATTTAAATTATCCATCCATCCATTTTCTGTATCCGCTTCTCCTATTCAGGACATGGGGGTCCAGAGCCTATCCCAGAAGCTACAGGTGGAAGGCAGAGAATAACCCAAACCGAGAAACCCAGAGGAATCCCCACGACATCATGCAAACTCCATACACGTGGAGCAGAGACTCAAACCTGGTCCTAGAGGTGTCAGGTAACAGTGCTAACCATTGCACCATAGATATAGTTAAATTAGACTCTGTTATACAAAAAATACATTTTCTACGGACAATATTTAACCTATATGAACGTGTAAAATTTTGTGAAAACGCGCAGGACAAACAAAAAACAACTTGCCATGCAGCGCAGATAAGTGGGTCTTAGGAATTTAGTTAAAAAGTGAAAAAAATAATCACTTTTATATGAGCCCAACTAGGCTCGGTGTAGGTGTGCCATTTTCAATAGTCACGCAAGAATATAACTTTTCGGTCTGTCTGTAGCCAGGCCCGAAGGAAGAAATAAATTTAGCCGGGGGTCCTGCAACCCTAATAATTGGTCCCTTTCGGTAGATTTTGACGACCGGGAAGTGGCCCCCTCGGTACATTCCGACGACCTGGGGGTCGAAGCTAATTTCGAAGGGGCTTCAAAATGGTTATTTTAGTATCTAGCTACGTGCCTGATGAGTAACAAAAAAAATTCGGGGGGGGGGGTTTAAACCCGTTATTTTACTACGTGGCTACACGCCTGCCTGCATCACGCAAAATAATACGCAACTTATGTTGTTTGTGTTATAAACCTAACATCACATTCAGATCATTGCTTAGGAAAGGCTACCGTCCTGAAGGCTCCCCCCACCCCAACCATAGGCAGCGATGCTTCAGGCGTGCAGATCAAACTGGCAGCTACATCTGACCACATCTGATCGGATGCTCCTGGTTTAATTAATATTTTGCTTCCCCACGCAGCGCAGTAGCGTCTCTGACACGCTTTCGCAAAATAACAAACGAGACCCCAAGTCACGCAGCGGTTTGGCAATCATTCGCACGAAGCAAATGTGCCGGTATACAGTAGTACCCTAATAAACACCCCGCAAATGTACACTATACGTTTATTACTGCAAAAACAATTTTACCACAAAGAAAAAAATCGATATTTGATGCAGAGACGGTAATAATACTTGCCGTATTATCTCTTCATTTCCATTACCCTGAAACAATTTCTTTGCAATTTCCATACGACAGATGCAGTTTTCCAAAGTGATTCATTATTTTTTCTAGATCTCCTATTTTGATCAGGTCTCTCACGCGTCTGTATGTAGCGAAGTTTCTTTCTTGCAAGTCCGCAGGAAAGTTCGCTCTGTGGATACAATTCACATATTGAGCCGCGTCATATAAGCTTTCACATCATTCCGGCATAAGTACACTCATGAGTATTTGACAGAGAAGCATCTGAAAAGCAATTACCCCTTAAGAAATAAGCATGAAAATAAAACATCGGCGCGCTTTCGGAGTGGAAGATACTGAGACGCGGCGCACTCGCGAAGCCTCCTGTTGTAGATCTTAGTGGGTTTCACAGCTGCCTAAAAGGTCCCAGCAAAACCGAACCCGGCCAATCAAAAGCCAAGCCGTGCAGGACATGACCGCACGCGGGTGGTGCATGGATCACTATTTCACTTCACCCACGATTTTGACCATCTTTTACGGCTTTTTTTTTTTTTTTTTTTTTTACAAATGTGGTTTTAAATTTACGTCGCAAAAATGTACTGCTGTTAAAAAAATATGTTGTAGGCTCAATAATGCGTTAAGACTTTCATACAGAGAATTCTCAAAGCCTTCTATAAAATTCAAAACAGTCTTGGATTACTAGAGAGTAAAGTATTAACCATGAAGGTCTCGATATTAGTGCACATTGTTCAGCGGCTTCAGCCCACAGCAAGGAGTCCTGTAAAAGCCGACGTGAAGCAGGAGGGCAGTGTAAATTTCTGTCTGGGTGGGATAGCAAACAGAATCACTTGACATGAGGACAGGAGGAAGAAAAAGGGACTTTTGTGGGTGGGGGCTGATGTCGATTTAACAAAATCACAACATCGACATCGGAGGTGGAAAAAATAT
>JAODKC010000117.1:24906487-24924952 GCA_026777985.1 Mormyrops attenuatus | reverse complement strand
CCCCGGCTGCATACGCCCCCCCACCCTCTGGCTACAGACTCACCCACCGGCTGCAAACTCACCCCCACCCCCCCGGCTGCAGAGACCACTGGTTGATGAGTGGTCCTCATGCCTGGTTCTCGATTACTGACACATTTACAAAGCAGTCTGTTAAAGAAAAGCAGCAAAATAAATCAATCTATATATTAGTAATGAAAAGGCACATGGTATCCTATTGTGCATTGTACCGCCTGCTGTGACATCACCACTTTATTAGAATCATTTTCAGCTTCTTAAATGGCTGACGTCTGACATATTTATCAAATTACACATCAGATAGACATGCCCCAAAATAATTTTAGATATTTTTTTCATACACAATCAGACTTGTTTTGAAAAATCAGACATTGTAACAGAGCTTTGATCTCATATCATATGTAAATATATGGTGACCCAATAATCCACGACAGGGAGAACACTTTGAGCTGCTTCAGGTTTTCCAAACTACTTTAAACCCGAAAGCCTCCAGTGTTTGGCTGAATAGTTCAGTTCTTCTTGTGCTTTGACTATTTTGTTTATTTTGATTACAAAAATCAAATGACACATTAATGACACAAGAGACTAACCAATCAGCACACAGCAAGAACTCTGTGCTTAAGTGCAATCCAGGTCCTTTTAATTAAAATGGTAGTTTACAAAATCCTGTCCTAGCTCAAACTGTACTTTCTAACATGGATTATCTGGTCACCCTAGTAAATACAAACTCAAAGTTAAATACTTATTTAGCCTAAACGCTTCAAGGTGGAAGACAATGTAATGGATATCTACGAAATCCTAAACTAAATCATGCATAACGCAGTCAGTAATCACCTGAGACAGAAACGTTAATTGGGGATATCAATCAAATTTGAAATCCTTGATTGGAAAGGCATGTCCCTGACACAGAGTATTAAAGGATGTCTGTGAGTTCAGTCTAGATGGAGGAAACACAGCTGCTTCATTTACCTGACACCAGACGCTGTTGCCTTCCTGGGTGAACACATCCTGTCTGTAGCTACGACTAACAGAGCTCCTTATTCCCGTGTGTACTCCAAGGTGCTAGCTCCACAGCTGTCTGCAAAGATCAGAAAGTGCCTGGATCGTGAAGGAGGCCATATTTATGCACCCATGTGGCTCTGCCGTGAAGGAAAGTGGTCAACTCAAAAACACACAAGCCTCCCTATTGGAGGGGTTCAAACGGATGACGGGCTGGCCTCCTCTGACACATCGCCGCTTGGCGGTTTGGCAGGCAGAGAGGTCGCGCCTTAAAAGGCCAGACAGCCACGGAGGCAGTAGAGCTGATAACGGCACTCTCACCACAATAGCAGCATGGCTGCTGAGTGAAAACAGACTTTTCACCAGTGAGACACTTATAAATCATCTTCAGGGCTCATTATGCCTCTCCTTTTTACACTGAATTCTGGGTAATTTTTCATCTCAGCACGACGTGAAACCAAATTTTGAGTAAGCAAAACACAATTGTCACAACTGTCAGCTTTTTTAAACTGCTGACTGGCCACTTTATTAGGTACACCTTGTTAGTACAGAGTTGGACCCGTTATCCCCTTCAGAACAGCCTAACTTCTTTGTGGCACAGATTCAACAAGGTGCTTCAAACATGCCTCAGGGACTTTGGTCCATATTGACATGACAGCATCACGCAGTTTCTGCAGATTTGTCAGCTGCATCTTCATGGCTTGACTCTCTTGTTCCACTACATCCTAAACAAGCTTTACTGGATTGAGATCTGGTGACTATGAAGGCCATTTGAGCACAGTGACCTCACTGTCATGTTCAAGGAACCAGTCTGAGATTAAATGAGCTTTGTGAAATAGCGCATTATCCTGCTGGAAGTAGCCATGAGAAGCTGGGTACACTGTGGTCATGAAGGGATGGACATAGTCAGCAGCAGTACTCAGGTAGGCTGTGGCATTTAGATGATGCTCACTTGGTACTAAAGGGGCCAAACTCTGCTGAGAAAAAATCTCCCACACCATTACACCCCCCACAGCATTCGAGGCTCATCTGACCAGGCAGCGTTATACATTATAGGAGAATTCTCCTATAACATACCGGTATGTCTCAGTTATGGTGTTAAATTACCTGCTGGCCCGGTTTTGAAAAATAAAACTGATGGCAAAAGTAATACAAGTGCTTCTTGGCAAAGGGAGCACTGAGAGAGGCAATAATCTAACCTTTTTAATGTTTATAATTAATGGCGGCGAGGGGTGTTTGTTTTAGCAACATGCTAGCATCTTCACCATGACTAATTCACATTCATGGCATCAATTTGGTCTGTCACTAGGGAAGGCTGTTGGGGAGAGTCTGTCTGCTGCCTGTTCAGCACACAGACAGCTTGGTGACCTCATGCCGCAGGGAACGCTAACATAACATCCCTGAAATTCCGCCGCCACAGAGGATTAGCTGCTGACTGCTGGTATGGGTAACGGTTTTTTTGCGGGGGTGGGGTCAAAAACAACAGCAGAACGTCTGGTCCTCAGAGGCCAGAGCCAAGCAAGTATCATAATTATTTTTCATAATTAGCGACTAATTTACATGCAATGTGTCTGATGGGGTGACTGCAAATAACTTCTAGTACAGAAATGAGCAATGGAACGTCCCAAATCCCACAGGGACCAGGATTCCCAGACATTAGCAATTGATCATCCTGCAACTGATGCAAAAATATGGATCTGTGATAGGATCACAGCACCTTTGGTCTCTGATAGGAAGTTAAGAGGTGGGGGAAGAGTCAAGACACAGAGATGGTGTTACATAGATACAGGAGATTTTATTTAACAGTTCGTGTACAAATAGAGACTTCAAACGTCTTCCCAGAATTTCATTTCCGGACACAGCAGTATTCCTCGCAGAAACGCCATCAGCACTCCAATGCCGACTTGGGGAAGGAATCAAAAAATTAAAATAGCCTTTCACCGCTGCAGCCTGTCGACAAGCTCCCCATCGAGTCAGACAGCACGGCAGACCTTGGCCACAGAAAGATCACCTGAATTAAATATGAGTCTTTTACACGCCTCTCAGAACGGGAGATCATGGGTCATTGATCACACAGTGGTCAAGGGTATGTAATATCAAACCATCCACAGACAAATTAGACAACATCTCATTTTAATCCCAACATATTTTACATATTTAATGAATATTATTATAGCTAATCTTACACGAGCTTTTTCCACAGAAAAAGGCTAGGACCTCTTACCCGAGACACAGTTGTGGAATGACTACGGATTGAAATTAAACTCTTCCTTACACCAATTCTAGCTGAACCTTTCGTTTAATATAACCCTACATCCTTGCAGAGCTTTTCCTGTTATCACTGTTACCAGTAAGAACAAACAAACAAACAAGACAAACAAACAAAACACAAGACAAGCATGTGAAACCAGTACTTTGGGCAATTTTAGCATAAACGCGAACCAAAAATATGAACAAACAGACAGGGATATGGTTCTGTAAGGGGAAGATTTTGCACCTGCCAGTTCAACTGCACACTTAATCTATACCAAAAGCAAAAGAAGAAAAAGGCATCGGGACTAAAAAAAAAGTCTGTTTCTGCCACCACTTCTGCAATACAATGTAATTATTAATAGATGAACTCGCTGGTGCAGCATCCCTGCGATCAGAGACGATCACGGAGAGGGGATGGATAGATCATTCTAAGGTTGCGTGGATGAACAGTGAGGTAGTAAGAACGAGTGAGAGTGGGAAATCACATAACATACTTACGTACCACAATTATCAACAGATTCATCGGCGACTCAATGATACAAGCAACACGGTGGTGAACTTATCTGCACAAATATAGACGAGTGGGACCCCGAGATCGCAGCCAATGGTGCGAACACATGCCTTTAACACTGGGTAGCTGATGGCAGGAGGTATAACATCAAACAGCCATCACTGCCTTGCAGGAGCTCTAACCAAGGGCTGAAATATATTAAATTTATATGACAACGTTCTATGACAGTGATGGGATATTTGACATGATCTATATATTTATGCTGGATATATCAACAAATACGTACCTTATAAATATATAGATGTACGCACGTCAAACTTACTATGACAACAAGCAGAACAATGGGATTCAGAGTCTCCCGCATGCCATTTCTCCTTACAAAATGTACATAGACCGATCTACATAAAATCGCCAACGTCCCGCCCCCCCCCCCCCTTCCTTCATGAGGTCAGCATCCGAAACTCAGCAGCACCATGACAGGTGATCAGTGGGGACACCACAGTGATAGGACCACTATAAAAACATTTTCCCACGCCTCCCAATTCACAAACACCAGCTGGGTATGTCGCAGTTTAGGCCTCCCATCTGAAACAGGCCAGCTTTGTACGTATCGACGCAGCAAAGATTTCCAAAACAAATGACAATGACGAGAAGCAACAAACAAAAATAATAAGACACACAAAAAATAACGTCCCAACATGCCTGCATGTTCTAACCAAGACACACAACTTATCTTATTACTATCAGTCTGTATTTAAACCAAAATAATTTACCTTATAACTATCCTTCAAAAAAAAAACAGCCAAACTGTTACCTTTTCCAGAATGAGATACAGGTAAAAATTTTGGCACAGTGGTGCTGCTCTTGCTGAGGTCCCAGAAAAGCTAAAGAAAACAATATAGACCCTTCCCCCAGACTCAGGAAGCACCAAGGGCGCAACGTGTCCCAAAACGTGACGGCGATGGCCCCTGAGCACTCGCAGTTCATGTTGTGCTTTCCAACTGAAGTGCTTATCAGTATTACAGACATACATCCTGGCACGGACGCTCTTATCTGTGATAACTACAGAAGAAATTGAATAATTAAATCCAAAGCAGCTTAAATGACTGGGAATGTGCCAGTAGAATTACAATATAACACAGGAATCAGCACTTTTATTTTCATTATTTTCCTTGGGGGGCAATCGGCCGTGAGCAGATGACAACCTCACTGACCCATCGCCGCCTTCTGAAGACACCTCAGCTCTTCCCGCCGCCAGCATGACCCACCGACACAAAGCTTTCAGAGCGCCGCGTGTCCCATCTGAATTTACTACTCCAACAAAGCAGAACAAAACAAAACAACTCGACAAACAACGAAGCAGATCTTCGTAAACCTCTTTGTTCTCTCGTCAACGTTTTTCCCGAAGGAGACCAGACGTGAAAATGAGGATCGCTGCAGTCCAGGAAATATGGCTTCTGATTTATGTGTCAACCATACAAAACAGTAACCGTTTGGGCACCTCCTCAGCCAAGGGAATATGGGGGCCCAAGGACAGACCAAGTAACACCATTACACCCCCACGGTGTCAATGCCCATTCCATTTATAAACATCACTAGTCTAATAATTCTTCCTCTGACAAAAACACACAAACGACACCCCCCCCACCCCCATTTTTCCGACAGTGATGAATTCCTTCCAGAATGGAAGTGAAAGCAGTCTTAATATCACACCCCCCCCCGGGCTGAACTCCAGTGGATCGCTGCTGATCTCTTGATTCCTCCTTCCATGACAATCGTGTCATGTCCCTCCCCCTCTCTGATCTGCTGTATCCCTCAAAGATCCCCAATATATCCCTGGCAGTGGAATAAACCCACATCACTCAATACTGGCAACCTCAAAGAGCTCCTTGGGGACTTATTCAGGTGAACTCAGCTGCTCTAAAATATCCTAAGAGTGAGTCTGGCCACAGGTCCCTCTCACGTAACAGCCTCCCCCTTGGCCAATCACAATGAGATGGAACAAGATACCCACGATGCTTTGTGGCTACAGTACCCACACAATAGAAAGCTGTTTTTAAGTCATGGTGGTTCATTACAAGCAGGGAAAACAAAAATTTATCTACTACTTCTCTTAACAGCTGGTCAGTCTTTAATGGAACTCCTGTGAGGTGTTGGACGGTATTCATCTTCTCCACAGTGGCCTTATGAGCATTGCACATAAGCTATAGGCTTCTAAAGTAAAACACTAAGGTACAGACTTTACGAAAAGCAAACGTGAGTTTGCACAAAACTTCTAACGCCAGTGAAGCGATATGATTTAGGGATGCCACTTTCGTGTCCTTGCTTCTCATGGAAATTGGAAAGCTTCTGGCGCCCCCTGGGGGCTGTGCTGTGAAACACAAGTCAGGGCAGGAGCAATCCTGCCACAACTGCTATCCAGGAGAGGAATGGGGGAAGGGGAGCACAAAGGATCTTCAGCCACGGAGGGTTTTCCCTAAGCTCTGTCTTCTGCTGTCCCTCGCTCTCTCTCTCTCTTGTTTTTTGCATTCTTCCTCCAACATCGGTGGCTGAAGGGCTACACCTCCGTGGAGAAGAGAATACTCTGACGCTTGCTGTCAGGTGTGGGGATGGTCTCCAGCTGCAGAAAGTAGAGAAGCACTTGGACCTGGAACCGAGAGGATAGAAGAACAAGCGTGAGCCCAAGGAAGAGTATTACAACCAGACTTCACAATGGACAGACGCTGCCATACCTGGGACATGACCTCCAGCGACCAGCTGTCACTCATGCTAATGGGCTGCGTGGGATTGGCTGGAATCTTGCTGTCCTTCTCAGCGGGCCGGAGCAGGGTGGGACCAAAGACAGTGGCCAGATTGTGTAGGGACATCTTGTTGATGCTCTCTTTCTCAGCCACCCTTGGGGAGTTGGGAAAGGAGGAGACAGAGTCAGCCAGGGTGTGAGCCTAAATATACCTTTGATAATTTGAGTTATGTATTGATTTGTGTTTATGGATTGAAGGTGCAATAGGTCTTGTGGTGCTGATGGAGATTATTCTATAATTATTATTTATGGTGATATATCAGATTAAGTTGATGTTTATGCCTTTAAGAGCATTACATAGCATGAGAGAAGAGGTGATTAATAAGTAATTAGCTGGTCCGTGGAGGATGGACCCACATGGTCTTTTCACCTCTGTCTCTCACTTTATTTTTGAAGTACCTCAAAAATCCTTTGTTACATGGAAAACTTTGCATGTACTGTTATATTATTTAATTTCAGAAATAGTTTTAAGTTATGTGAGTGGTCTTGCGTATTTCTCCCCTTCTCTTTTGTGGATCAGATGGGAGAGAGTAAAAGTGTCAACCTAAGGTTCATTTTCGAGATTGGAACCTACACAGGGTCCCGAATGGCAGGGGGAGAAAAGAGATCACACCATCATCAAAGCAAACCCTGAGTCCATCAGAAATCGTTAATTTGGGCTTAATTCGTGTAGCGATAATCCCCTACAGCCAATGACTGTGCAGTTCGGTAGCCGTGAGGAACAAACCAAGGGAGGTACATGAAAGTCTGATGCCTCGAACCTCTTAAGGTGGTCCAGCAGGAAGAGGAAAGTGACCAGGTTGGGCTCTGGGAGTGACAGCAGCAGGTTCAACATGCAACTCTCTTTGGCCACACTGTCAGACAGAGCTGCAGGAATATATGGGAATATGGGGGGGAGCAGAGCAAATGAGACACATGCACAGGTGGGACAAACATGGGGACAGTAATAGACAAGTCGTTACAAAAAAGGCACATACACATTACTCTCAGCAGATTATAAAATTATTAGTGAAGTACCTTAAATTTACAAACCTACACCTACATGATGCCTTGAAACTTAATTCAGGACAAAGGATGCAGCAAAGGTTGGCTGCCTTAAAACAAGCATTTCATTTCAGGGTGGGTGAGGACAGGGAGGGACTGACCAACGCCCACGGCGAAGTTGGAGTATAGCTCGTCGGTGAAGAGCGGCTCTGGGAGCTCCCGGAAGTACAGCTTCAGGGTGCCGGCGATGGCGTTCACGTCCATCTCGCTCATCATCACCGACACGTCTTTATTATCTGAAAAAGGGTGGAGAGGCTTGGATCAGCGATGCGGAGAGGTAGCGTTACCATGCCGACCAGCGACCTGCCCCAGTGAAACCTAGCTAAGCTTCACATAATAAGAAAAAAAACAAAATTAAATTAAGCTTTATGTGCCATTTGTACAAGGACACTAAAATGCTTCTTTTGGCATTTCCCATCTTGTTCACCCTTTTGAGACATACATCCCAAATACAGCTGAGAGCAAAGCTTGGGGTCTGAGTGCAGGGTCAAGCTATTTATTTGGCACCCCTGGAGCATTTTGGGGGATTAAGGGCCTTGCTAAAGGACTCAGCGTAGGTGTTACTATTCCAACAATGCCGGGACTCAAACGGGTGACCTTCTGATCACAGGCACAGAGGCCCAAGCTGCTGAGCAGCACAGCGCCTCCCATAATATAATTATGGATAGGGTTGGGCGATGTCTACCTAACTTGTATATGACAATGTCAGATTGTAGAGGAGGTGGGTCAAACCAACCAGAGGAGGCGGGCCCAATATAGCTCATTGGTTGGTCCCACCTCCTCTAGTTGATTGGTCCCACCTACTCTACAATGTGATTGGTCATCTCTCTGAACCAATCATTTTTCCTTTTGCCCTCAGAACATTTTTGTGCAAGAACTCCCATGAGCTAATCATAAGAACCCAAAACGGCAAGGCTAAACACCAGATGCTAGCCAGCGAGTGCCAAGTTCATATACAAAACCAGAAGATGCAATAAGTCCATGTAGGGTATGAGACTACAGAGTAACACAGAGTGCAGAGAGCAAATGTGAGCTGAGGATGGGCTTGGGGTCAGGACTTTAGGGACGCTGCATAAATAGATGAATGGAGACAGCACTCACTGGCGTCGAAGGCGGCCTTCAGGGCCTGGATGTCAGTGGCTACTCCCGACACGCGGTAAATGCCAACTTCCTCCATACCCCTGCGTTCGATCTCCTCCAGACACTGTCGGACAATGTAGGGCACCTTGGAGTGCTCCCGCCTGGAAGGAGTACACCAAGAACAATCAGGCAAAAGCACGGCCTTCTGCTTTACCATCATGCCCAGCTCCCCGTAACCACTCGCTCCTTTGCAAGTACCAAGAGAGTAGCCAAAACCACAAGCTTGATGATGCAAACTCTGCTGGCCCCAAGTTCACCCAAGAGAAGCCATTAGAGGCCCCTTCCGGCACTTCATCCTTATCACCTAGCTTGGCTCTGCTCCTAAATCCGCTCTCATTTCCTCCCCAAAAACTGTAGACACCACAATACCTCAAAGGCCAAGAGAAAGAGCTTCAGAGGAACAGAACACTTCCACCCTCTTATCCAAAGAGGGAAGAATAATAATAATAATTGATACTTTATTAATCCCCGTAGGGAAATTGTCTTTACGCCTCCCACAACTTGCTCTTTGTAGAGTAAGTTGTCCGCGAAGGGCTGCCACCTGTAGCAGCGCCCAGGGAGCTGGGGGTTAAGGGCCTTGCTCAAGGATCCGCAGAGGTGCTGAGGCTGGGTTTGAACTGGCGACCTAGTGATTACAGGCACACAGGCTTAGCCCACTGAGGCACATGCTGCCCAATAGCTTTCCCCCTTTCTCTCTTGAGATACTATAGTGAATGACACAAGGTCTCCGCTCTCAGACTGTTTCACCACAGGTAACAATGTGGGACTCTGAGTTTCATATTCCTCAAAAGAACACGGAGAACCATGATCCACCCTGTTCCTAGCTATAACAGACCATTCTGTCCTAACCAGATTTTAATACTATTTTTTGAGTGGCTATGACTTGGAAATGGGAGAGTTGATGCACCTTAGCAGTTCCACAGAACATTGAGAGCAATGTGTCACAGGTGAGATTACACTCACTTGGTCACCACTGAGATTTTCACCCCGAACACGCCGGTCTGTTTCTGTGACGACATCCTCTTCAGACTGAACTCACGGCTAGTGAACTTCAAGGAGAGCTTCACTTCGATCTAGGGAGGAAGCAAAATCATGCCATCTTGCAGCCTGTTTGTGTGTTTATGTGTGTTGCGTGTATATGTGTATTTGTGCTTTCAGTGCTGATTTTCTGCTAATGTGTGTAAAATGTTTACATGTGTTTAGGTGCTGGACATGGTGCTGGTTCCATGGGTGGCTGTTCCTCCTGTGCATCTGAAACCACCTTACTCACCCCGTTCATGGGCACCACTGTTCTCTGCCAATCCTTTCCTTGGAGGCTCTGGGGGTCCAGCTACAAAAAAGACAGAAGCACCCCTACTTACATAATGCCCTCGTGCAGCATTTTCATTTTAAGGTTGGCTTTGTAGACATAAAATGACTAAAACGCACATTAACATTCTCTATCAAAATAAACTATGTATTAATAGCAATAATAGGTATATTTAGGTTGTGTTCAGAAGTTCATACCCGCCATCCCCCTAACCCAAAGTTCACTCAGGTGATCAATCGTTGTTCTCAGCTGACCCAGTTTCTGGGGCAGATTAGACCCAAAATGACACCCCCCTCCCACAATGCCAGCGTAATGTAATGTCCAGGAAAGCTTCCAATTCCATCAAACTGTGACGCCAGCAGGCATTAAAATGTGAATTACACAGCTCTGCATAACACCCCGAATCAGGGCTCAAACACCATGATGAATTCTCATGGACGTTTTTAGCAAAATGCAATTTTTACCCCAGACGTGGTGTTTCAAATCGAGGCTTACACAGTTTTTTTTTCTCAATCAAAACACTGTGCCATAGACACAGATGAGTCTCGCCACAGACACCAGGTATAGACAGGTTAACGAGGTATAGGCAGGATAACAATCTCCACCCCGTATGTTAATACATTACCCACTTATCATATGCTGCCCAGATAAAAGATACCACTCATGTACACAGCCCGATATTAACAAATCCAATCTAAGTAAAGCTGAAATAGCTCAGCTCCCTCTGCTTCCATCGCCGTGGGTCATGCCCAGACTCAAACTCGCCGCCAGCACATATATGCATTATCAGATTATTATGGATCCCATCTTTTCCTGGCCAAGTGACCAGGAGGTAAAGGAAAGCAGATGGTGTGCACTTCATATGACAGCTAGCCAGACCACATGGGCACCAGAGTCGCCTCCCATTGCCCCCCCCCCCACCCCCAGAGCCCCCACTTTGCCACTTTACCTTGCGCCTCCGCAGGACATCGCGCACACGGCCCCAGAGCCTCAAACCTGCAGCCGCACCCGGCCCCTCGGCCGCCACAGAGCAGCTGTTGCGCAGGCGTGAGCAAACCCCATCCGCGGCCCGCTGTGTCTGCCCAGGCTCTATGCTCCCCATGGCCTCGGACCCCGGTGGTGACACGGTGACAAAAAAAACTTACAAAACAACAAAAGAAACAGAAACTCTGTGGCACACCTGCAGTTCCTCTAAAACAAATGTGGACTAATCCAGAACCTAGACCTCCTGAGCACGTGGCCACACCAGCGGCGGTGTGTCGGTGTGTCCCGAGTGGCTGGCTTCATGCCCACAGTGTCCTTCCTGCTCTGCTCCTCCGTAGCCCCTCAACCCCCTCACCTCCCCCTAGAGCATCACCGCTCTATTGTTCGCCGTCCACCCACCCTCCATCCCTAATCCCCTGCTCCAGTTGGTGTCCAAGCACCCCAGCACGTGCGCACACTAAACCAAGCACACACAGGCATGCTCTGCCCACCCCCCAATCCCCACTGCAGAGCGATAGGCTCAATATATGCTAAACCGCTTACTCATACCCACCCTGATCATGTCCCTCAGGGCAATGAAATGACCCCCAGTTAATGGATTTGTTCCTGCCGAAATCACGACTGACAAACAGAGGATGGGTCCACCTGAGCCTCCGAAAAGACCGACCCCACCTTGCACTAGGGTTGCAAAATTCTGGTAATTTTCCCATTAATTCCCAGACATTCCAATTAATTTCAATGGAAAGTTTCTAACGTGGAGTATTTCCAAAATTCCCCATCTTAACCTCCCATGGAATGGAAAGTTTCTGGAAATTTTCCACCCCTTTGCAACCCTGCCTAGCACACACACTAAGCAAGACCATGCATCCACGCACTAGCATGTGTGGACAGATCATTGAACACACAGGTTAAATAATTTGCTGTTGGCATGGCAGCCAGGGGCAGAATCCATGTCCCTTTGTTGTTTTGCCCTTGAGTGAAATAATAATCATATCTTACTGGACTAACGTCATGGATCACCAGAAAAACAGCTACATTAAAATTCACTTTGGATTTACTCAAATAAAATAAATTCCAAGTTATTCTGGACATAAGCAGCAAGCTAGCATATAAATATAAGTACAATTACAGAGCTTGACTAAAGACCTTCAGCTCCCAACCAGAGATGGAGATTTCAGGTCTAGAGAGTTCATATCCAGACCAGGATATTTCAACCAACCAGCTGAATATAAAGAGTTACAGTCACAGAGTACTCAAGTGGTTGGTTGAAATAAAATCCTGGTCTGGATTTCTACTCTCTGGACCTGAAATCTCCATCTCTGCTCCCAACACAAGGAAAACACAGAGGGCCTCTTCAGATGGAGATTACTGACAAACGGCCAGGGGTACATGAAGCAAGAAAAAGAGGAAAGGTACACATTCTTTCACACAGCTATTTCAGATCAATCTATTTCTCTACTTTCAACTACACCATCGGGGAAAAAAAAAACAACAGCCAGAAAACAGCATTAGACTCATCAAACTAATAACTGCATTAGACAAACAAGTTTCACTGAATAGTCAAATGGAATGAGCTTCCCTGAAATACTACAGTCACAACTAACCGCTTTGGGACCTTCTTTTTAATATCCACAAACTTCAGTGTCACACATGACTGACCATCCAATGTTCTTCTGCTAACATATTTATTTTACCAGAAATAAATTGTTCATCAAACATGGCTGCTATGCAATGTTGGGGAAGTTACTCACAAAAGTAGTCCATTACAAACAGAGGTGGAAAGTATAAATCCAGATCAAGGTTTTGTTTCAACCAACCCCTGTGACTGTAACTTTTTACACTCAACTGGTTCGTCGAAACAAAACCTTGGTGTGGATTTGAGACTTTCTGGACGTGAATTTTCCACCTCTGTCACAGATTACTTTAGCGAGTAACTTCTCCAACACTACTGCTATGGATTCTCAGGGATGATTACTGTGAAAAGCCAGTAAGCCTGAAAAGGGTGATCTGCGAGGATGAGGAAACAGGCCACCCTACCAGGACCTGCCCTTTTCCCATGATCCTGTCTGTACTCTCCCCATCATCCTTGTTCAGACGGCTCTTGCTGTAGCACTTCTCATAGCACAGGAGCCGCAGCGTCTGCGATCCCTCCAGCTCGATCTCGAACTCCTGAAGGCCAAAGACGAGACTCCGACAGTAAGTCTCAGTGATGGAGAGGCAGAAAAGCAGAGAGGTGGTAGAAAAAGGAGAACATCGTCTCATGTAGCTGGCATAATCTGAATCAGATAGCTAAGGGAAATGGATTGCAATTTATTAAGCAGTCAAAGAATGCAGCGGATTCATGATATTTTGAATATAAGACCTTTATTAAAATAATGATGGTTCCAGGCGATGCTAACAGCTAATCACAGAACATGAGAGCAATATTCTGGCACATTCTCTCTACTGACTGATGGGAGCACTGAGCATGAACCTTTGGGATTTGTCTTTATCTGCGATGGGGACCTAGTATTTCAGAATGGCTGCGAATCTCACCTCATTCCAGTTGGGTTCGGTGGTGTAGCGGTAAACTCGCGTCTTGGCCTTGTTCACGAAGTAGCCAAAAGAATCAACCTCCAATGAGCAGTAGAGATCTGGGAGGAAAGAACCATCGGCACAAAGAGAAAGGTCCTCCTGAACTTCAAATAAGAAGGACGTTTCACATTTAAAATGTTCAGATAAGATGTATGTGGAAATTCTAGGAAGATCCAGATTCATTATGATCATTTCGGTCCCCTAATTTGTACTGGCACAAGGTGATTGGGGACTTACTTAGGCTCTGCTTTAGACCAGAAGCTGAATGGACAATCACGTTCAGAAACCCATAGAGTCCAGGATCATCCTCATCTAGGCACAAGGATGGAAAGAAACCAAGGTTAAAAAAAGGGACAGGGATGTGTGAGCAGGGGCTGAGGGTGCACCTTTTTGCCCGAACGATGGAAAGTCCCCCTGTTTTGAGGTCCTAAGTGCCCATTTTCGATCACTGACAATCACATGCATTGTATCAAGGGACCCCCCCACCCCCCACCCCACCCGGTCGAGCACCTGCTCCCCAAAAAGTCTCTGCACAGCTTTGATAGACAGACACGCAGGTAAACATGCACATGTGAGCGCGCCAGGTGCTCTCCTGTGTGGCACACAGACTAACCCGGTTAAAACCAGGAGGACTGGCTTGTTACATTATGATGTCCAAACTAGGCCATTTGTCTGGCGCTTTTTCTGTCTGAGATGCATTGATCCTAAAATGAAATGAAACACTGCTTTGATCCCATGTATAATAAACATCACGGTAGACAGAACATCTCCACAAGAGAACACGTGAATTACAGATGCGTGTTTGTGAGCGTGTGAGGGTATGTGTGTGTAAGAGAGCGAGAACAAACCAGCGAAGACACTCTTCAAAAGCAGACACGTCCCCACAAAACGAAAACTTTATAATCATAAAATTGAACAAAAGGTGCTTTTAATTTAATGACTTGCATTTGTTCTTTAAGCTCTGTTACCATGGGGTGAGGAACTTCACGCTGCATTAAAGTGACAGATGAAGGGAAGCAGCTGCAGCCACAACATTCATGCCAGTGTCTTGGCCCCTCACAATGATATGTGGGAGGCCTGGCTCTTCTCTAAAGTGCTCTCTGCTTTCCCACTCATCCTGTCCATCCCGTCACCTACCTTCTTTGTTGGCAGAGAGGGGGATGTGATGATCGGTCTGCAGCTTCATACATGAGTTGGTCAGCATCTGCAGCTCCATCGAGGACAGCGAGAAGCTTTTGAAACCTGCTAGAGTGATATCCCAGGATTCCCGGTTTAGGTGCATAGAAATAGAAATACTAGAATGGTAACACCTTTAACAGCAGATCCATGTCTAAAACGGTTTCACCCAGTATGCTTCTTACACTGCAATCACTCTGAAAAATATGACCCAGCTTCTGATCCATTCTATACTGCTGTTATATCATGACACATTCATACAGCCAAACAACTGATCAATGTGAGGCTGATTAATTTAATCCGCAGAGAATAATTAACGAATGAGGCCGACATCCATAAAACCTCACAGAGGGAAATGAAGGGGGTTTAACTATAAAGCAGTTAACATGTATCAGCTACAAATGTAAGACAATTTAAGTTTAAGCATCACAGAGCAAAAAGCAGTAACTCTGCAAGATCTGCAAGGATGCCGAAGCAGGAGACGCCCAGACAGCTTCATACGATGGAGAAAAAGGACTGGATCTCTCTCGTGAGCTAACCAACAGTCACACGGAGACACCCACACTTCTTCTGCTGCTCACGGATGGTCTCCCTCCACTCCACCCGCTCGTAGTCTGACGATATCAGGAACATGTAGCTCTGAAAAGGCAGAGCACCCAGTTTAGGGGCCCTGTCGGTCTGTCACTCACTGTTATGGGGATCCTGCTAAAGGGGGAGCCTTTCTCTGCGATTCGGGGAGAATGCTACGCTCTAAGGTACAACACAGATTCTCACTTTAGGGCACAGTTCAGGGTAAGAATTATCCACTTGGAATTTACATCACTTTTAGCGCAGACTTCTTGCCATGGGCCTTTAAGACAGACCAGCAAGATATAAAACAATCACAGAAGCATTATAAAAGCACAACACAATACGACTGCCGAATGGGAAGGCGTCGCAGTTGCCATGGTGGTTGCCGTGACAATGTCGACGCACCTTGCCATTGCGGTTGTGCACCCGCAGCGCCATGTTGGGCGAGGCCAGCAGAAGGAGTGACTCCTGCTCAGACAGTTTCTTCCTCAGTCGCTCAGCGGCCTTGGTTCCCTTGTTGGCCCTCTGTAGGCATGCACGCACACACACATGTGCACGCACACACACACACACGCGCACACACACACACACAAACAAACCAAGGCAGGACACGCATTAAATTCAACAAATGGTTTGATGCAAACTTCACCAGCTTATAATACCCAGCCATTGCCTCCTGAAATGGACCCCACAGGATTTCACCTTTCACACTGTGCTAAGACACTCATGGGCTTCCTGTCACATGGTTAGCAGCTTATCTCACGGCACGAGCACGGATGTGGTGAAGGGCCCTGCCGGCCGCACACCACACGTGGTCAACCCGGGGGATGAAACCCGTACCTTCTCCCTCTGGATCTCAGCCCTGATCTGGGAGATCTTGACCTTAAGGGCGTCTATCTCCTCGTCTGGGACCTGGGGGATGGGCGGCGGTTCGGATTCGTCGACAGCCTGAAAGGTCAGGTCAGCCAGGGGGATGTACCACTTGCAATCATATTGCTGACTCTTCCTGCTCAGAAAAGAGAGAAAGGGAGAGAGATTTCAGTACAGCGAACACAGAGCTGGGAGTGTGAATTTGGGAGAACACAGACAAGAAAACAGGTATTAAGTAGACAAGGTGGAGGTGTAATTAGAGTGATGAGAGATTAGTGTGACTGGAGGTGGCTTTCGAATGGCCCCCCCAGCACCCACAAAGGGCAACAGTTCAGGTTCCCGATAGGGACCATGTGCTTGTGGGACACACTCCAGAAAGGAATAAAACGTGGTGACTAAAAAAAGACACCCCC
This sequence comes from Mormyrops attenuatus, assembly GCA_026777985.1. Lineage (NCBI taxonomy): Eukaryota > Metazoa > Chordata > Actinopteri > Osteoglossiformes > Mormyridae > Mormyrops > Mormyrops attenuatus. The sequence continues at coordinate 24,908,294 of JAODKC010000117.1, read as the reverse complement.
CACCAAAAAAAAAATAGCCCATGGCACTGGGAGTTTGGGCACACATGAACGGGGAGTTTCTCTCCCACAAATAAGGGCTTTTATGATAAAAAGGTGGATCCAAAAGGACTCCGAAGGCCAGAAGGGGGAGCCACTACTGGCCTCATTACAGCAACAGGGCCTGATGTCCTAATGGAGCCCCCCCCATCCCCATCTATCTACATAACCCACGGATCAATGCTTTCTGACTTCAGGCTCATATGACAAAGGAAGGGGGGTTGTATTGACGAAAGCAATCTTAGAACGCAATGTGTGGGGGGGGGGGGGGTTAATGGAACTATGGCCAGATGGCTTATTTGTACCAACACTGTGCCTCACTGAGGGTAAGGGGGAGTGGCTTTCAATCATATCAAGACTATGGGTGACAGGACAGTTGGTCCTGATTGTTGGGGCTTATGGCAGGAAGAAGAGAAGGAAAGGAGGGAGACAGAAGAGGAAGGAGAGAGAAGAGGAAGGTTTCCATTTTACCCGCCCATCTGCTTCTTTAGCTTGGCGCAGAGTAGCAGGTCGGTGAACAGAAAGACGTGTCTCAGCTTTCGGGTACCCTCCACCAGCTCCACCATGAAGCGGTCCTTCAGCAGCTGCCGGTTCTGAGGGATCCAATCAGGTGTCCAGTTAAACCATCAATCAACCCGCCCACCAATCGAGACCATGCATGTCATGGATTAGTTAAGAGACTTGAAAGAACATCACCACCATGAAATGCAATGTGAATCTCTCTGCCAGAAATAATTACCTTAAATTTAGATCAAAACAGACATGATTCAGAGAAAATCAGTTCAATAGCTTCCAGAAGCTGTCAGCTCAACATTGTATAACATTACAAATTAAAACCATTAATTATTAATAAATAACCTCTTGTTCATCTGTTGAACAATTCATCTCATAAAACCATTTCAGGGGTTTGCTCTGATAAAAGCTACAAACAAGAGTCTGATTCACAGCCAGTTGCCAGCAGGGGGCAGTGTTGCCTTAGTGGACACAACAAAATGCCAGACATCTAATGACAGATTCTACAACAGCAAATCGTCGACATCAGAATTCCTTTTTTTGCAAGACAAAAGAAATTTTGCTTTAGCTCGCTTGTTAGTCACGACCTCCTAAGAAACTGAGGGGCTGAATATTTTATGAAAGCCACTTTTTAAATCTAACACATTCCTATTGCCTCCAAACACACATCGTGTCTCGTGTCTGGCCTTTTGCAGTCACTTAAGCAGCTGGGATACAAAGGATGACGTCATAGCTGCTGTCAACCAATGACAGCTTAGACGCCCCCCACCCCCCCCGCATCGCAACCACAAAGTCATTACCTCACACAGTAACACTGATGCTGAGAATTTGTGGCGGGGGTGAATCACACTCGCTGTGAAGAGACAGTGGTGGTGTACATGCGTGCACGTGGGTTCAAAGCAGAGGGAACACAAGGCATTGGTAATCCCAGCCCCCCCCATTCCCAGAAATGCTGGGGAGACAGGGCCAGGGCAGCGATACAGAGAACCCAGCATTAAAGCTGTGGCCGCCGGAGGTCGTCTCAGTGTAAACCTTTCAGGCTCCACAATTGATCCAGAAGATTCTGAGACCAGTTGAGGTTATTCCTATACTGCCCCCCCCCCCCCAGACAAAGAAAGGAAAGCAGTGGCCTCCCTGGCAGCCACCAGCATGACATGGTATCCCAGCAGGCTTTTGTGACGCATATACAGTACTGTGCAAAAGTCTTAGGCAGCCAAAGTAAGTGGTGTTTAAATGATCTTCATGCTGGTGTAAAACT
>JAODKC010000117.1:24891224-24904754 GCA_026777985.1 Mormyrops attenuatus | reverse complement strand
CCCCCACCCCCGCCCCCCCCCCCCCCCCCCCCCCCCCCCGGCCCCCCCCCCGCCGCGGCCCCCGGCCCCCCCCCCCCCCCACGCTCTGAGTCTCTTGGTAATTTCCTGGTGGAGAGTGGCATGGTTATTGGAGAAGCGCCCGGTGCAGACGGAGGCCAGCAGCTGCTTTAGACAGCATACCAGGTCAGTGTCCAGACAAACAAAAGCTCTGTGTAAGAACAGGAACCGCAGCATCACCCACTGCAACCCACATCCTGGGCCCTTTTTTGGGTCAGAAGGTGCAGAAAAGCACCCAGGGAAAAGTAAGAGCAGCCAGCATGAAGGCAAATACTCTCCCCCAAGAGGCGCAACCGACTCCCTATTTAAATCGCATCCGTTATTTAACGCAATAACACAAAAGAGGTTATGAGTAGATTGGGCTCAGTCTCCATGTTCCAATTTATCTCTAAAGTCAAATCTCATCCGGGCGTGTATCTGTGTGTGTGTGCCTGCACTCAAGCTCAATAAACACAGCAAGAGGTCATGTGTGCAAATTAGATGGGATAAGGTCAAGTATGGAAGGCGGAGACATTCAATGAATAGGACACTGAGGGGTGAAAGGTCAATGCAGGGAAAGGAGAAATGCACATTTCAAAATGGTGGGGTGCGGGGCTCAACCTTGATGCCCAATCTGTTGAGTTTTCTGTGCCCCCCAACATTTCTGTCCCCAAACACAACAAAATAAATTAATCAACCCACATATTTTCCACTGAGACAACACAAGATTCTCAAAAGTTTATTTATTCAAAGCACCGGCCAAATATAAACACAAAGAGATAGATTCTCCCAGGTGCTTAAATAAAAAGAGCGTGTATTGTAGCTGTGCACTTTTCTCACTCAAGCCTGGGACACACCAGCCGCATGGCGTGTGCGTGATGGCTGCGCAACGTGTTGATGATTTCAGCACTCATGCTAACAGGTTGTGGCCCATTTTTTTTGTCCTGGGGGCCATTCCACAAAGATGTCCAGTTAGATGGACAACTTAAGACACACGTGCTGTCCAATAGGAGGAGAGATAAGTGACCTTCCTATTGGATAATGCTTTCATTTGGCTAATCTGGCTGTGGTGTTGCAGAAGCTAAGGGGCCAGGTAACCCATCGGGCTACGCGGTAATTGTGCTCCAGGCTACTTAGCGTTTGGCTGAAGTATGCAACTACGTGCTCCCCTTCAGGCCCTGCCTGTGACAGCACTGTGCCTAGCCACTTGTTGCTAGCATCCATGTCTAGAACAAATGGAAGGTGAGGTACCAGGTATGCTAGCACAGAAGCATCGGTGAACACTCTTACGGAGCTGGTTAAAAGCCGTGGTGCAGGCATCTGCCCAGAAGAAAAAGAGTTCCCTTCTCTGTAAGATGCTGATGACATGGCCCAGGAAGTTTATCTTCCATCAGAGGAAGAAACACTTTCAGGGGTTCAGCCACAACCCTGCCGGCTAGATCACCACAAACAAAGCATTAGGTTCATGCAATGCCCCAGTGAAATCAGTGGCATGGACCAGCAGATCGTCGGGGTAGATGATGCACTGGGTCTGAGGTACAAGGGACAGAACACATTCCATTAGCCTCTCCAAGGTGGCCGGGGCATCACACAGGCCAAACAGCATGACCCAGAAGTGCCAGAGTCTGTGAACAACAGTAAACACAGTCTTGGGGCTGGTATCCAGGGACAGTTCAATCTGCCAGTAGGCCCTCTAGAGATCTTGGGAGCTAAACCACATTGATGTAAAAGTTTATATATAAATTATATATATATTGTGAAGCCTGACATGTCATATATGGATACGATTTCTTCTTTGTCAGTTCAGTCGTCAGTACTCGACGGAAAAAAAACACCATGAATCAGTTTCTATGCCGTCAAGCCCTGGCTGCTGCGCTGCCATAATTCCTGGATAGTCTGTACCATCTCGGGAGATGGCCTTGTGGAGTTGCAACTGTGTCGCTGCTGGAGACCACTCCTCAGGAGCTCTGGGCTGCTCTCTTCCCCTGCTACACGGATGCCACTCCTCTATTCTTCTGCCGCTGGACACCGACTACCTCGTCTGTAGTGAGGTAGAAGGCTGCCCCTGGCACATTGATGGTGGCCCCCAGGCGGAATAGCAAGTTTAGCATGATGATGCAGGGGTTAGCAATGTTAGGTAGCTAGACCTCCGGCACCACTGTGTGTTTTGCCAGCATGACTGCGAACTGCCTTTTCCCCCTCATGGCTATGCACACACGCCTCACCGCCGGCGCAGCCCTGTCAGTGCCTGGCATCATACCCAGGCAGATCAGGGTGATGGTAGATCCCGTGTCCACTAGGGTTTGGACGGGCATCCCGTCCACCACACAGTCAACATACAGGCTGCAGGCTTTGCCAAGCCAGCTCACTCTGGGTGCAATAACATGTGTTGTTGGTGGCACCCCCCTAACAGCGTCAACCATTCTGTGTTTCTAGGCTGATGCACTGGGTGAGGGCATGGTGCTGGAGCAGGGCAATTGCAGGTAATGTGTTCCAGCTGCCCACAGAGAAAACTGAATGTGCGGCGCTGTTGGCGAGGTTGCTGGTGAGGCGCAGGAACAGTGGCATGATCATCATTGCTCATCTCTTCCTCCTTGGCGCTCTCCATAGTGCAGGCCTGGCTTCAGGGTGGATTAATTGCTGTGCCTAGGACTTTCATGGCCACCTCCGCTTGCTATACAGCCCCCATCAGTGGGGATGGCTTCAGCAAGCGTACATGCTGGCACAGTTATCCTGGGGAAAGTGCCCACAGAAAAGCATGGAGGGCCACGACACATCACTGCCAGTTCACAAGCTGCTCCCTTACGTTCCCTATGGACTGTCACCAGCCCAACTACGACTCCAGCACCCAGTTCTTTGGGACAGAGGCTGAGTAAAGCCTGCAGCACCTCTCCTTCCAGCCACGTGACCAGCAGGATCCATCTTCTCTCTGGAGGACCACCCATCGAGCCGCATCATGAGCCAGACCTGGATTACGGAGCCAGGGGCCTTTCCCCTTGTACCAGCTTAGTTTCAGGGGAATCTTCGCCGCGATTGGCTGCGTCCTCGCATTGCGGTGCACCCGGTTGTGGGTCATCCTGGGAAGGCGCAGCACTTGGTTCCTGAGGGTCTCCGCAAGTTTGCTGTACTCCTTTGGAGGTGTGTTCCCAGAAGCTCTTTGATTTCTTTGCTAAACTCCTCTATCTCGAGTTCTGACACCAGAATGGCGTGAGTATTAGACTGCATCCACAGAATTATAAGCCAGACAGAAAAAATGCAAGAAAGCACAAAAATGGCTTTTGCTGATGTATGCCAGTCACTTTAACAACTCGGACACACTGCCCACCATGTTGGCCGCCACGACTACTCACACCACACAATGGGCATGCACACACACACACACCATTATTAATTAAGCAATAACATATGAGAAAGAGCGTGGTTGTAATAGAGGCAGGTATAGCATCACCCCTGGAAGCTGCATGGATGCAGACACTGTCTCGCTGGCACTGCATTACTGTCAGCTGTCGCCACCACTTCCGGGCAAAGGAGAGGGACCAGCTCGCTGCGGTGAAGTCCACTGCCTGCACAATACATGCAGCTATTTACATTATTTACATTTGGCATCAGTCCTGCATGCCAGTTTGTCCGATGGGTACCCCCCCAATACAATATTCTGTCACCGGATTTTTCCTTTCAAGATTATCTAATATATATTAAAAAATTGTAGTTTACCGCTGCTTCTTTTGCATGAGATCTACACGCATTCTCCGAGACAATCAATCATTTTCACCCTTGCCATTTAAATCCCTCATAGACGGGTTTGTGAGGCATTTTGCACTCCTTTTTTTCTAAATATTGCAATATTCATCACAAAATTTCACATCACCATATTTGAAATCCAATGCCGTGCAGCAGTAATGCTAAGTATGAAATACTAACTACTACAAAATATCTAACAACATATGATACTGCATTCAGCATGAGGAAGTAAAGCGATACATGGTAAAGTACCAACACGAAATGGGGCAGTGGGTAGAATACAGCGAATGCTACCTCAGTATGTGCAGAAGTACCATGTCACTGCAGTGTAAAAGTGCATAACTTTTTAAGCACTTTTTTGATTTAAATGCCTGATGGAAGAACAGACCCCAAAGTTATTAAATATGGTAAATAAGAACAAAAATTGCAAAATCTGTTGGATGAAAACATATTGCCATTTTTATAAAAAAAATTTGATTCATATTAAAAAACAGAGGGATTATCCTGACCTGGGGCTTATAGTGAAGAATGTTAAATGATGAAATTTTATGACTAAAGAATGTTAAATGATGAAATTTGATGACTAGTATTGTTGAAAAGGTGGCACTCTTGTCTTTATGCTCAAAACATTTTTTCCATATACACTGACCTAAAGACTGAAATCATTATACACTGAAATCATGAACTTCACAATACATAGCAGTAGATTTTTTTTCAGTCCATTTATATTTAAAACATAGCAGGAGATCTGGCTGATGACTAGCTAGCTAGTGTCTGTTTCACAAGAAGAGGAGTGAAGTAATAAAACTAATTTAAAATAATCAAACTAGCTGGATGCAAAATACCACTGTACTGTTTTCTTTTTTTCTCTTCTTCTTCGTCCCAGTGCCCGAGTTTCTTTTGACCGTTTCATTTTCTTGCCAATTCAGTGGCTGCGGAATGACGCGTTATTCTGACGTTTGATGGGGCGTGCGGAAATAACCGTGCAAATAACTGCAATGACGCAGGTATTCCTGCAGATTTTTTTCACTCGCTCATTTGCGCCCCCTAATCAAATGGCGCCCAATGCAATCACCTATGTCACTTACAAGGACGGGCTGGCCCTGGTGCTCACGCTTCTGAGTGTCTGTCTGTCTGTACCCAGAATGCCCACACACCCCAGAAGCCTGGGAGACCGAGAAGCTGTAACAGCAGTCAGATTGATTTGCATTTTAATTTATCCCCCTCCCCGACAGGCCTCCTTTTCCCTCCTCATCCCCTCCGTTCCTCCCCTCCCCGGGGTTTCAGCTGCTCAGCACAAGCTAAATTGCCTCATTTTCCTTGAAAACAACCTGCCTTCTCCACTCCCAGCCTTTAGCGTCCTTCTGCCAAAGGGTAACTAGCAGGGAGCTGGGCAGCGAAGCTAATCGCGTCAGAGCTAAATACCGAACAACTCTGGGATCTTGTCAAGTGAGTTCTTTCTGGGCTTTGACAAATAAACTTTAGTGGTAAAGTGCTTGGCTAAGGAGCAGGTTCACGTGCACGTGCACACCCATGCACACGCACATACACAGAAGGCAGGAGAGTAACCCAAATCCACACAGTAGCTGCCTCTGACACCATGTCATTGCTGGAACCAGAACAAAACAGCATGATTCTATCATTAAAAGAGAACAAACCAGTATTCGGACAATACATTTTAATTGGCATAAACTGGACCAGGACACTGCTCTAGATTAAAAAACAAACATTCTAGAACTTTGGAGCCAGAATTCCAAAACAGACCCTCTGCTACCTTCACAATTACAGTAATAATGGCACTGGCCAGCCAGTGCTCAAGACCCAGAGGAGAGCTATACATAAATCACCCTTTTATGCCATAATACTATGCTGACCAGCCTTTAGTCACATGAAAAGTTCCTCCAATCAAAACGCGTCTTTCGTTAACCAGGACACACTAAGTGAAGATCAAACCAGCGCCCTACAGCTCCAACTAAGGTCGGTGCTTATCGATGTCAGAAATGCAAAACAACTGCAACTCATCCAGGACAGTCAACACTTGGTTGCCATAGCATCCATTCATCTGTTGTGTTAAGCTGTACAGATGTTTATGACTACAATAAACATAAACATAAACATACAAAATCATCATTCCTACATTACTGAACACTGTAACTGGATTTGTAGCTTCTGAGCTATAATCAGATTTGGATGGGCTCTGCTGGTTACTTTCATGTTTGGGAGATTAACGAGTGTTGATGAGCCACTCCCTGAACCCCATCATATCAGGGTGATCAATTATTCATGACTTGTTTACGGCTGCTTGGCTCAGACTGCAACACTGTTGACTGGTGACATGTGGCCGCCCCCCTTACCACCAAGGGATCGAACCCCAGCCACCTCGCTGAAAACCTGGCAGGGGGGCTGGCGGTGGGGGAGGGGTGTACAAGAAGCAGAGCGCCAGGTCATAGGGCTGCCTGTCATAGAATGGCCACCTCCCCCTTTTCCCAACCCTCCTGGGAGGCCAGTCTTTGGGAATGGCAGCAGGAGCCAATCAGCAGCACAGAATCCAGAGCACCAGCACACATTCGCCTGGCTCCCCAGCAGGAGCCAATCAGCCACCCCAGCACCACAGCACCAGCACACATTCGCCCAGCTCCCCAGGAAACCAACCAGAATTCATTCCAAAATCAATTCAGGGAACAAAACCTCTGTACATCACCAAATGCTCATTTCAATCCTATTTAACTAAAACTCTTAGACTTAGGAGATGGAATCCTGAATGATCAGTTTCCTTTGCTCACCAGGAATTGTGATTGGGTGTTTTCACACTGCAGAAACGTTTTTCAGGAACCAAACCTTTTTCTGGAACCAGGAAACTTTGTTGTGCTCACACCGAAGGAACTCGGTCCGATTGTAGTTCCTTGGAGGTAGTTCTGGAACCCGTTTTTTGTCCATACTCCAGACTAAGTACTTTGCACTGTTCGAACACAAACTACTGGGCAGGGGCTTACGACAATAAACTTGCTGAATGGTTGATTACAAGCACCAGCGCTAACTTGAAATTATGTGGAAGTACGGGGAAAATTTATAGAAGTAGCAGAGTAAAAATTGAGCAGATGGAATTATTTTTGTACCTCAATTACATTTAAAGCATCAATGCACTTAAAGCATCAATATTTGCTTGAATCTCCATATTTCTACATCAGAAAAATCTATTGATATTCAATATACTTTTGTCTAATATTGCCGGTGCTGGTGGTGAAACTTATTATTAGCGAAATAACGTTACATCTTTTTTTATTGTGTGTAAAACAGAAGATCAATCTGCTGACCAAAATAAGAACTACAAATGTCACAGGTCATATAAATAAAATATGAATAAAAGGCTGTGTACCGTTTTGATCATGTTTGACCCACCCAATAACTAACAAAACAACTTATTCATGTTCCATTGCTTTGGGGTGGTGGTGTAGTTTTGTATAAGATTATGTGTGAAGTTTAATCTACAAGCTTTTTGAGTCTCTGCTGTGTTTTTTTTTTAGCATAAAGCTTCCAGTTCCTGTTGTGCAGTGTGTGAAAGCAACACATGAAAGTAGTCAAGAGCTACAAAAGTTCCTGGTCAAGACAACCAGGATCTTTAAACAGGGACCACAGTTCCAGAACCTTGGTGTGAAAGCGGCCATTATTTGTCGATGGTGAAGACCCAATCATAAGATTTCCCCAGCTGGGATTCAAACCAAAAGCCCTCAGGCGCGGGGAGCAACAGTGACACCCGACTCACCTCCCCCTTCTTGACAGTCATGGACTGGCGCCGGGGCGTGATCTCCTCATTGATGCTGGACAGGAAGTTCTGGGAGATGCGCAAGGCGTCTTGCAGCAAGGGGTGGTCCGGGTGGCTGGGGGGCGTGTGCTTCAGGAGGTCCTGGGCCAATGACACGCGTGACACAGTTCAAAAGCAGAAACCTAAGAGCTGGCATTTCACCTTCAGTGTGGCTATACTGTCATATTGGAGGTCATCGCACCCGAAAGCAAAGTACTTAACCTGAGCACTTCAGCAAAAATGGGAAAAATGCATAAAATGTGAAGAATGCAAGGGGAGGCTGATGGCGAGTTAGTGCAGGGATCCAGGAATGTCGCAGGGCTGCTAACCTTTAATCATTTTTATCATATAAAATGCAAAATAAATATAACGGCAGGAATTTACAATTAATTTCAGATTCTTTTACTTGCAAAACATTAGATACAGACAGACAGACAGATAGACCGATAGATAGACAAAGAAGAAACGGGTGTGACTTTGCACTTACATGTAGCACCAGTGTGCTTCTGGTCACTTTGTCCACTGGCTTGTAGAGGAGAGCTGTGGGGTGTTGCGGGGGGGGGGGGGGGCGGTGAGAATGAGGGAAAGGGGTTGTACATCAAACAGGCTGGCCCCATATCAACACTGTGGGTGCTACTGGTTATCTGAACCGCCAATCATCTCACTGCACAAATCGGAATGCTGAGTAATCTATGTATTTACAGTATTAAGCAATACATCATTAACTTTAACATACTCTATATACAAGAATACATACTCCTGGGCAAAAGTTGGCCAAAGCTTAGTGTTGTGTAACTTGGGATTGGCCCATTTTTTTTTGCCCAAGTGTATAAGTGGTATTACTATTAAACGGATACAGAATTTCATAATAAATGTGAAATCCAAATGCAGCAAAGAGGAGGAACTGGTTGGCACTGACCTTCCAGAGAGCTCTTGGTGGTCTGGTCTCTGCAGTCCTTTGTGGCCCTGACCTTGAGGTTCTGCAGGGCAAGATGCTCCATGAGCATGTCCATCACTTACAGCCACCCATGACTTGCGTATGAACCCAAGCATGAATATCTCTACATCTGCTCTGACCAGCGACAGCGCTCCAGCCCACAATGAGGCTGCTGTCAATGCCATACGGCAGCTTGGAAAGGAGCAGCCAGCAGTGACCCAGCGTGGGGGTGAAGCCCGTGCATCATAGTCTGTTTTGCTGATCCCAGTTCATTGCTGGTTTCACCAAAAATGTGCATATCTGGCTTCAAAGCAGGCAGGCCTATATTAATACCGCCACACCAACACACACACGCACATTTTGCAAAACGATATTTACGCAGACTTTCCCTGGACTCTCAGTTCAGTGTAATTCGATTCAATTGAATTGCATTAAAATCCGATTCAATGATTCAATTAATCATCTTGAACTCCAAAGCACCATAACAGATTAGATCTGGCGAAAGCCACGTCTTGCTGAAACGTCCCTACATTTGTATTTTTGAGGGTTTGCATGCACTCAGCAGCAATGAAACATTCAATAACAGCTGCTGCATGTCATTTTTCCACATCGTCCGCACATCCACCATTTGTATTCAGTGACCAACAAAGATTTTCACTGCGTTTATGTTGTTATCAGAGTTTTTTCCCCTCTCTCTTGCTCCTTGAGTGGGTCGAGGCGCAAATTTTTCTTGTAATTGGACACTGTGCCTCAAGGTGTTTCTACGACAGGAAACATCAGGAGACCTATAAATCTCCACCCCCACCTTCTCATTTCTGGTCGCCAAGGCGATAACTATCGGCATGGCAACACCACAGAAACAGGGGCTGCAGGTGAGAGGGTAAACCTTGAATGCAAAGGGGGGCCTGCTGTCCCCATCAACTTCCAGCACGCCAACAGGAGGACTCTGGCCCTAGAAGTCACTTTTTCACTCACCAGGTGGTCGTTTCGATAACGGTTCAATCTTTTCTACTACAACAAAGAGCCTCAGATGTGCATGATAAGGTAAGGTCTGGGAGTTCAAATTTTTTTTTCTTCAGATGAAAACACTTTACTGGACAATGATCTTCGCTTGTCCTTGAGACCTTAAGATGTTCAAATTTGAGAGACAGAAGCCTGGGTTTTTGGTCGGGATCACAGTGCGAGTCACAGATTATAAATCCTGTCCCATTCCAACCTGCAGTGACAGCAGCTTTCCCAACCCCACCCTGCACACCCCAGAGGACAGTTCTGCCCCATAGTTTTTCCTGCTGTTACCTCTGAGATCTCGGCAAACTGCGTGTTGGCCTGGCAGCACCTCTCTGCGGTCTCCACGGCGACCGTGTAGTTATCCACAAAGGCGCGGTAGAGACCCAGCTGGCTGGCCTGTAGGGGCACAGAAGTGAAAGTGCAGGAAGGTGGTAGGAAGCCATTTTACATTGGGGCTGAAGTTTTTCCGCCACAGGAATATGGTGAGAAGATCAGCTGTGCTCGATCCATCATTGAAATATTAAATACAGTGTTGCAGGGGCTCTGATATGTCCCTCGCAGGATACCGTACACAACGGGCCGCACACAGTGGCTGTAATGTTCGACCTAACAATTTTATATCTATATTTTTTATCCCACTGCAAAACCGCTGTCAGTTGACTGCGTGGCAGCCAAAGGATTTGTGTTCGCAATTAAACCTGCTATGATGCAGACATTATAAACAGCAGATGCAGATGTTAAAAGAAAAACTTAGATAAAACGTAACAATAGTGAGAAGTACTAATGCTGAACAACATTCAGTGGCATGAGAGAGCAGGGAACTGCTTTTCAACCAGTATCCCCCACCGCCCCCCCCACCACACACACACACACACACACACACACACACACACACACACACACACACACACACAACCAGGCAATCATGTCACCATGGCAGCAAAGAGCGGCTCCTCAGCAATTAATTTCTGTAAACGGCAGCTCTAAGTGCGCATTTGAAAGTTTAATCTCAGCTTTCCAAACTGATCGGTATTATTAGGCAGCAGAATAATGTGCCATCTTAGCACAATCTTAACAGCCTAATCAAGCACTTTGCATGAATATTTAAGAAGCCAGAGATGGGCCGAGAAATGATGACGGTCCGGGATGTCGGCCTGGGTTAACACACACTGACCCGGCTAATTAAAAGTAGCTTCTGGTGAGGTTTTGAGTCTTGCCAGGTGGGAGGAACCAGACCAACTGAAGACCAACCAATCAGGAGCTGAGATATACTCAGGAACGGTGAGCCTAAGATGCTCCGGGAGACATCAACACTACCCGGCACCCGGGAGACAGCTGGGCTCGGGGGACCCAGGATACACGTGTCTACACACCAAAAGCTTTTTAGAACAAGTCTGCTTGACAAATATGCTTACAAGTGAAATGAACAAGGTGTAGCCTAACGACAGAACCTACAGGGCCCCACTACACGATGCGATCTGTAGTTCTGCAGGTTAGGGTTAGTGGTTTGTGCCTGAGTCCGGAAGGCCAAAGGTTCAAATCCTATTGCCACCTGAGTGTTTGTGTCCCCATGGGCCCTTAACCTCAGCTACTCCAGGCTGACCCTGCTCTCTGACCCTCATTTGTAGGTCAGGTTGAACAAAAGTATCTGCTAAATAAATCTTTACAAAAAATACTTCTGCACATTTACAGGGGAGCCGTCTCTTAGCAGGATCATAGCTTCTCCCCACAGAGGCAGACAGAGAACATCAGGTACTGTCACGTACACGGCTGAGGGCAGGCACAAATACCACTGCAAGTGCTTCAACCATTCAGTCAATTAAATTGTACAATCTCCTGTGCTCAATACATTATAATCTCACAGTTTGAACGGGGTGGATTTCAATAAATGGCAAGTTCGCTCACTTGAGTGACGTAAAACGATTCGCTCTGGTCTTTTAGGTCAGCCAGAGGGCAGCTGGGACATGAAGGACACCCTATCGACTATGAGGCGTCCCTAAGTTATGGAAGGCCAGTAAGCATGTGTGGACACGGGTGAATGATTTAGCCCAGCTCACCGCTGAGACGTCGCCTGGGAAAGGAAGCATGGCCAAAGTCAAACCGCAGGGAAATCGCATGTAAAGCCCTTACCAGCTTCTGGAAGAGGTCGCCCACCCGCTGGTGGTGATTCCACTGCTGCACCCTGGGTAGGAGCCCGTCGTAGAACTCTCTGTGGATCTCATAGAGCTCAGGCACTTTGAAGAAGATGGTCTCAATCTGCTGGATGGTGAGTACTGGCTGGGAAGTGGTGGCCGCTGCCTTCAGAGGCTTCATGGGCTATAGTGAGAAGGCAAAACATAAGACAAGGGGGTGGGTGCGTGTGGGGGCGTGGCATAAGAGCAAGGAGGTGTGTGTGGGGCGGGGTATAGGATCAAGGGGGTGGGTCTGTGAGGGCGGGGCATAAGAACAAGGGGGTGGGTCTGTGGGGGGTGGGGCATAGGAACAAGGGGGTGAGTGTGTGAGGGGAAGTTACTCTGGGGTCTGAATTTGAGGATGTGCTTCATGCAATTTTAACTAATGGGAAAGACAGACTCTGAAGTCAAATAGGCATCTGCTGAGCAAACTCGCTGAAGAGGTGGGAGTAGATCAGAAGGGAGAAGAATAAGGTAATGGGTACTGTGGATGGGATACCAGAACATCACAGGGCACCACACACACACAGACACATGCACTCATACAAAGGGGAATTTAAAGAAACTGATTCACCCGAAACAGCATGTTTAAACAGAGAGCAAACCAGTGTACCAGGACAAGCTCACAACTAGTGTGCGAAATACAGGGGGGTCCGACACCTCCGATTAACCTATGAGACCCCAAGAATATTGACAGGTATTTTGCACACTGCTCACAACCATGGAGATTTGAAGCTACAGAGAGAGACGAATAAGCGAACAAGGTAGGCTTCCACTATTCACCAGTAAAAGCGCCTCCAGGTGGCTGAGGTACGTCTCCTCACTGGTCAGAATGCCAGACAGCACCCACTTTCGCATCTCGAGGCCCTTCTCCAGGTCCAGCTCAGTCTGAGGGATGGGGGGGGGACAAAAGGCACTTGATTTATACTTAATGTAACTGTTTAGTTAAAAAAAAGGAGGGGGAGTGGAGACGGGACATGTGATCGAACCTCGACGGCACCTTAATAATGTCCTGCATTGTTGTGCAATTCCTGGTTTTTAGTTTGTTTGTTTCACACGGAGGTCTGAGAGAAGAGGGCCTGGGCAGCGATCAGCAGCTGCATGTTTAATACCAGATCAGATCATCTCTCATATAAGCGATCCCTGTGGAACTAAATCATCACCACTTAGAACAAACGCAGAAAGGTTACTTGTCTTAAAAAGCACCGATGACACGTAAAATATACTCAGGTGAGCAGTTGATGTTAAGGAGCACGTATCTGCTCTAGCTGAATGATTCGGATAGGAGGAGGATTTTACAGGCATCTTCTCGTGACGGAGAACAAAGATGCAGAGAAAGAGAGAGAGAGATGCATCCTCACTGCACAGAGCCCTCCCCACAAGGCCAGGGACGCACTTCCAGCACAGAGGTGTGCTCAAGCATAGCTGTAGCATTTAAACTCTATAATGCTCAAATAAATGTCCAGGGTAGAGGTGGGGAGATTTACACTCCTCCATATTCCTCCTGGTCATCAAGAAGCAATTATACTGTTTTTGTGGCCTCAGTAGGGTAGACGAGGAAACCCTCTGAAGATCAGTCCTTTAGCTTTGTCAAGTCAAGGCGAGATGAAGAAGGAACACTGGTTAATTACAATTCCTCAAAGCTTAATGTCAGGAAGAGCCCCGCCCACTCATCCTGGGCCCCGCCCCGCACACAGAGCCCCCCCCCCGCAGCCCGGGGGCCCCCCCCCCCCCGCGGCCCCCCCCGCCGCCGGGGGGGCCGCCACGCTTTTACAGAGCATCCTTCTCCGTCGGCTCAGATGGGTTGGCGAGGTGAGCCGCTGGTGGCGACTGGC
>JAODKC010000117.1:24865209-24879342 GCA_026777985.1 Mormyrops attenuatus | reverse complement strand
GGCGGCGCCCCCCCCCCCCCCCCCCCCCCCCCCCACCCCCGGGCGGGGGGCCCACAGAGCCCCCCCCCCCGCCCACGCCCCGGACGGGGGGCGCACAGCGCACATGCCCCCGCCCACGCTCGGGAGGGGGGGGCACAGAGGGCCCTCAAAAATGATCCATTCACACCTGGTGAGCTGGAGCTACAGAAAAACTTACCAGCATTTCCCACCACGGCAGGATGGTGGCGCTGTACAGCCTCAGGTAGAGATGCGAGTATAAGAATAAAAAGCCTACAGCACCGAGCCAAGTCCCTTAGCCGCGCCTGCTGGGGGCTTGCTCTGTGGGTCGGGCCCTCCAGCGACCAGGGCCCCGGATCTACCCCTCAAGTCCTCAGGCCCCAAGCATAATAATTAATGGATTGAATTCAGCCTTTTAGAAAGGCTCATTAAGATGGTTTATTATTTCCCGGGACGAGGCTTCTTCCAGAAGGATGGAACAAGTGTGGAAAAGCTTAGCTGAACCACCAGTATTGTTATGTAAATTGATTTTTTTTCACCCCCCAGCCACGTGTACAGCGAGTGCGCAAAAGCCCCCCTAATTAGGAGGAGATTCTCCTGGAGGCTGGTCTCCATGACAACAAGACCCACCCCCCTTCCTGGCATGATGGGCAGGGGTGTACAGCTGTTTAGAGGCTTCTTGCCCTGAAATAGAGGTCAGGGTCTCTGATACTCACCAGCACCACACAAATGCGTGTGCGCACACATACACACACACACAAACACACACACAGTGTGCTTTTGTGGAGGTAAACAGGAGTGTATGACAAGCAGAATACAGTACTGCTGACGACATAAACACACACATTCCAATTAAGCATAAAACACAACATAGAACCAAAAGCAATAATTGAATCCAAAAGTCTAAAGTTACAGCAGTATGCAAAATTGTCTCCTTGGCACTAGTAGACAGAGCCATGGTGAAATGTGTAACTGGACTGAAATGAGCTCAGCACCCCCACCACACACCTGATTAGTTGGCTGTCTTAGTCACATGTCCACACCACCAGCCAATAGCACTGCCTTTCACTCACGCCTACACTATCAGTTGTATAATCAGACAAAGAGACCCCAGAGCTCCAAGGTGACACATATGGGCATTTCAATAACAAACCTTAAAGCACAACTGGCCGATGACGACCATTTGCCAGGGTTACATATTTGCTTTCTCCAAATACAGGATTGCAAACTCAATTTAAGATAAATTTCAGTGAATAAAAACAACACACTCAGGCATCTTAAGAATTCAGGCAATTAATCCACCTGTAACTTAAAGAATTCGGGATACGAATCGTCCAGAGAGAGCATGGGCCGCCGGAGCCCAGCTTCTTATGGAGGGGCTCCCACCTTGAGCAGAGGGTATAATACAGAAATCCAGCCCCATAATCCCCTTTCTCACACATACATATGTCACTCATTGAGTCAGTTCAACCACTTCAACGCTGCTGTAATAGCATTATGTAACGATGATTCAACAGAGAGCACAGGCAGACTGGGAGGGGGCAGGTTCAATAACCTGACACACAGCTCCTACCCAGCCAAGGCGGCAGGGACGGGAAGCAGAGGGGACCATCCTGATCGAAGCATCTTCCCACATCATGGACAATGGGACACAACACTGAAGACCTCTATCAGAAAAGCCATGACGCTGGCCTCAAGACTGACTGATGATCCAGACAAAGCACAACAATAAAACACAAAAAGGTCTAAGTACAGAAATAAGATGTGATCATATGTACAAAATGGGGGGGTGGCCATGATCGGCCAGGAGGGAGAGTCGGGTGGCCATGATCGGCCAGGAGGGAGAGTCGGGTGGCCATGATCGGCCAGGATTCCGTTCACCTGCCATTGGTTATGGTAACTTTCTTTGTTTTGTTGCCCGCGTTACCAAGATTACGTGTTACGTGATCCTAATCCGACATCACCAGCACCAGCAGAACAGTGCCCCTTTGGTCCCCAGCCCACTGAAAAAAAACACCTCTATTTCCATAACCTTTGTGTTTATACTCCCAACAAACCTGCCACTGACCACCCTGTGTCTCAAGTTCTTCCATCAAAATAAACCCCACAGCACATAACTACACACAAATCAGACCACTCTACAATTATAAGAAACAGTGAATCACTTAGGCCCTCAAAGAAGAGATTCTCATTTTAATAATATCACTGAACACATTCTCCTTCAGTGTAAACCCCAAAAAACCCACACAGCAATTCTTTGTCTGTGAAAACTGTTTCTTTTCCCGCCTCCAAAGGAACGAGACATCAAGCGACGTGGAGCACTCCTCCGAACAAAGGAGATTTCCCTGCGGAGCCAGATTCTATAAAGCATGTGGAAAAGACCTACATGACTGAGTCTGGGGCGGGAGGTCGTTTTAGGGAGGGTGGGGGAGGGGCAGCGAAGGCAGCTGAAATACGATCGAGAGATAGGGCAGAGCGAGCCCGCAACACACGTGCAGACAGTGTCTTAGTGACAAAGACGGTGTGAGTCGCCAACAGATTAATGAGAGAAACACCCAGAAATAACCAAATGCACCATTCAGAACCACATGTCAACACCTGCATCAGCAAATGGGTAAGGCCATGTCACTGTTCTGCTGTCGCTGTGTGTTGTAACAGACTCACATGGTACCTCTCAACCTAGCATGTTTATATCTGGTTCCTTGTAAAGGACAGAGTGAGATGTGTGACAGGGAAAGAAACTATATGATACTCGCACCCTTGGAGTGAATGACTTAAAATACCGGCATCAGGCACATAAGCACCGAGTGAAGGTTCAGTCAGGTAAGATAAGGCTTTGAAAATTAGATATAAGGAGTACAGACACGATGACTGCAAGATTTTGCCTCCCGCGAGGCATACAAGGTACGTCACTTAGCATTCTGGCGTACAAATCAGCAATGTATAAAACAAGAATGTTACACAAGTTTCCTTGGACGTGTTCATCTGCGAAGCTACCCGATAAATAAATCATCTAAACAGCAAAGCGAACACCACGCTGAGAGTCAAACCAGCGTGCTGGGAAGCCGACCGTGCGGACAGAATCCATTGCACTTAAATTCAATCTGAACCGGAGCAGCAGTCGGAGCCCGATAACCCCACCTTGGTTAGGATGATGGATTTCGTCCTAAAAACAAGCTCAGGGGAGCCGTGTGCTACAGTGCCATATGCTGAAGCCCAATTTCAGGGAAATCTGGAAGGGTTATTAAACCTCTCTCCTATAATGGGTACAATATACAAAGCTCCATGGTTTTGGAAAATTATTTGAGAGTACCAATGGGTTAGCCTAAATTGGGTTCAACCTATTCTGAACATCCATTAAAATATTTCTTTGACCAACTAATCTTGATGAATGTTTATTATCTTCAGTGGCTCACCTGGATACACACTGCCAAAGGTTGTTGGCTCACTAGATTTGGTCAAAGCTGTGATCCTCATTAGAGCTTTAAAATGAAAACCTTCCCCAAAAATCCATCCCAGTAGGACTCTATGGGTCCATCGAGTGCCAGAACCCAAGTGGACACTAGCTGGTCATTTCACTGCCAACAAATGAGAGCAGAGTTTCCAGATCAGCTCACTGGTCCTCCTTCACACCACCAAGCAAACAGAAAATCTTGAGATCCATGAACTTCGGAGAGGAAAAACGAACCCATATGCGACAAATGCATACAGACGTATTTTAAAGTAAACGAATTCATCCATGTTTGTACTTTGTAAAAGGATGTACCATTGTAAATCGCAGCATGCACTTAAAAATCAAGACAACTGTGCATCATCTTAAAAATGCTCTTGCATCCAAGACCCCGAAAATGGTCCTGTTTTCCCCTAAATTCCAGACACCCTATAAATGCAGACTGGAGAATCAGCAAATCTCCACAAGAGAGAATGACTTCTACCTACTGTAGCATCATAAATCACTTACAGGCCTGATCTACACTTCAGATACATCGGATCGGATTCCGGTCACTGGGGATCGGAAATAGAGACATTTATGATTAGGTTATTACTGGAATTAGGCAACTGCTTCCAGACAATTAGTATGGTCGATTACAAGAAAAAAAAACAAATGAATTGAAACTTTTAAAATGTGGGGTTGGCAAAAAGCATTGAAATGGCACAGCGGAGGAATCCTTTGCTCTCTCCTCCTCTAAACCACAGAAAGTCGTTTATTCATGACCCCCCCCCCCGTCGCAAGACACCGCCACAGGCCGCCCCCCCCCCCCAGCCCTAACCTTACATTTACCCTTCATTAACCAAATGCATTTACATATTCAGAGCACACATCCAGAGGAATTTCCATCAAGAGGAGACAGCAGGGGGGTGGGGGGTGCAGGGACCGGAATGTCCGCAGCCTGCCTCACCCCCCCACTTTGGGCTGCTATGACTAAGAGTGGGAGAGATGGGACACTGCCTGTGCCAGTTTGTACAGCTCCTCCCCCCGCCCCATAGCAGTTCTGTTCCGCACCCCTGGAAGATGGCACCTAACTGACATCCATGGGGAAGATGCCAACTCTGATGGTTTCAGGGGGGAAAAAAAAAGACCTTTTTGCTCAGCACACGCTTCAGTTTTGATACTGCTTTAACCTGAGAAAGGGGGACGCCTGGAACAGACAATGGAAGAAGTTTGGGAAGCCCCTCCAGCACAGGGCCGGTCCTGGGGAGGCCAGGCCATTCTGGCCTGAGGACGTGGAACCTTCCTCTCACAGCCTCGCGCCTTGCTGGATATTCAGCCCAGAGACAAATGATCTTTCTGACACCTGTCAAACTAATGCTACATTCAGTCAGAGTTACAACCGCCAGCATCAAGGGAACGGCAGCCAAAAGAAAATCAAAAATATGGAAAAAGACGCATGCTTTGGAAACTCCCCCATCCCAACAACAGAGCCATAAAACAGAGCAGCACACAGCAACTGCTGATCCAAACAGAACACAGCCTTATCTCACATTCTGGCAGACAGACAGCACGGTGAGAGACTTTGGGACCACGATGCAGTGGCGTGGAAACCTGAAGGTCCTCAAGGGCAGGCACCAGGGTCTCCTTCTGACTCAGGCAGCTCTCTGCTGCGTTAACACGAACAATACCCAACCCCCCCCACCACCACCACCACCACCCAGACGTGTGCGCTCTAGTAATCCCACCGCAGGGGGTGGTGTGCAAATGCATGCGTCTTCTTCGTGAATGGAAGCACCACTGGGGTCCCACATTGTCACCAAACGGGCTGAAAAAATGCTACATTTAAACATAGGGACCACGCAGCATAGCACGGCGAAATGGCGGGGGGTGGGGGCTCCTGTGTCCTTGAGGCGCCATGCTCACTGGCGGGGAGAAATCCCCCAAGATCCAGAGCTCTACCTCTTCATCATCGACAATCCGCTCAGATAAACGCGGCGATTCTTCCCGGGAGGAGAATGAGTGCAGCTTTCGCCACATTTTTCTAAAACTGCCTCATTTGTTTGTTATCTGTGTCGAGCGCCCGTTTCCCACGGAGTATCTGTTCAGTCAGCTTTCTGGGAGCGGAGACCAGGGGCAGAAACCTGGGGGGGGGGGGGGGTGAATTTATTGACGCTGGTAGGACCCCATAAACCCTGAAAGAGGAGAGAGTGGGGGAGGGAGGGTATTTTCTTACATTTCGTTCCTTCCATAGCTGCACCCCGCCCGACTGACTCTGACCCTGCAGAGCCGTCACCGTTTGTCTGTGTCGAGAGGAGACATTCACAGGGTCCCGAAAGGGCCATACAGGCGGGGAGAGAGGGTACCCTAAAACGCAGCTACATAAAACCCAACTGCTGGCCTGAAACGCGTCGGGCGAAGAGGCGAAATTTTAACTGAACCTTGTGAGAAGAAGCGTTAAATGAAAAGTAAATGCATCGGCCTCATTCATCAAAATCTAATTAATTTCTAATTTAACCAAAATCATTTTGGCTCTAGTCCCTCACCATTTCAAGGAAGAAAAACACCCTGTTCCCCCAGGGTGGGGGGGGTGGTGTGTAAATGATGTTCCTGGCTTATTGGAGCAACGAGCAAGGCTGGGGGTCCCCCTGTAATTCCCCCAACTTTATAGAAATATCAGCTCTTCATAAAAAATACCCCGGGCCTCAAAACCCAACACCCACCCAAATGCTCCCCCCTTGATGTCTGACATCAAATATCTACCCATATAAAACAATTCCCATTAAACATTAAACCTCACTCCAAATAAAACTAAGGTTTGGCCCGGCCTTAAACACGTATGGGTACAGAGAACGTTTGGAAGAATTTGCTGAAATCCAAAGTGCCTTGCGGGTAGCTCCGGTAGGGAGACAAAGCAGGACGGACTAAACAGCCTGTGAGGAAAGCCTCAGGTCTGCCCTGCTGGGTACGTTCATCAAAACTTGGGTGGAGGCCCCAGAATGTTCCGCAATTTTATGCTCCGATTAGAGGGCATGTTCTGTTAACAAAGAGCAACAAGGTGCAGAATGTGTTCAAGAAACTGCCCCTGAGGCTTCAGAAGGCCTCATTTAAAAAAAAAAAAAATACAGGAATGCGTCGTGATTGATGTTCTGCACACTTCCTCTGGCCAACATGAAGCTCGTCCCTCAACGGGGCAGAGAGGTATCCAAACTGAAACCCTAACACCGCAGCCCGGGGGCAGACTGGGACCGAGCGCAGCCGTCCAAACAAAGACCAGCAAAGATTTGCACAAAGGGACAAATTTACTATGTACTCAGCTCTGCTAAATCCACACGCTAAAATCTTTCATACCACCCGTGAAAAACACCTTTCCCAGGGCCCTTTCCCATCCTTATGAGCCTCGTTAAGGCAGAACCACAGTGCATTTGAAATGCTATGTCAATTATTTAAAGCCTTTTAAATATTTCATCATTTATCATCAAAGCATATTATGAGAAAGCAGAATGGCCGACGGCACGGCCTGCAACAGCACTGCAGGTGGACGCGTGAGAAGCGGCCCGCTCGGGAAACATGGAGATGAAGATGTAAAAGGCTATGGCTAGATCGCAGTTGAGGCAGGCAGTCAGGCAAACCGACAGATAGGTAGACAGACAGACAGAAAGAAAGACAGCAAATAAACACAACTAGGCCAAGAGGTACAATATTAATAGTTAATTGTCTTTTCCTGTGTATCTAAGTGCAAAAACAAGTTGTGCAAAAAATGTACAGTAACAGACTATTTATGGTGAAATAAGATCAACCACAACCTATTGCAACCGGGTTTACAAAGAACAGGGAGGAGGGTGTCCTGTATCTACACCGGTTCTTTTTTTTTTCTCTCGTCCGGCTCAGAGGTTGCTGGGCAGGGTCCATCCATCAGTGCCACCAGGGGAGACCTGCATCTCACAGATAAGGCGTTTCACAAACCTCAGAGTGCGTGTCTAGCGTGACCTGTTTTCCCCTCCCTTGCCAGGACAGCATCCAACCCCATCCCTTGATGGTTTAATCATAGCCCTGCCAGACAGTAAAATGCAGCAAACTCCTCCTCCCCAGCCATGAAAACTCAGCTGGATTAAACCAGAATTAAAGAGCAGTTCTTAACCAAGCAAATGTCTTTCATATTTCAATGCTGTTTGGGGAAAAGGCTGCACAAGCTTCACCGTATGATTGACAGCAAATGGCAAATGACAGGTTGATAATTAGGCTCTAGCCACGCCCCTTCTCCCACCACCCCTAGCCACGCCCCCTCTCCCACCGCCCCAGTTACTACACCTGGATGTGCGAATGGCCCACAGTAGCTGCAAGCCACTAAATACCTCTAAATGATGATCAAGTCAAGACCATAAAGATCTTCGGCACCCACACAGGCCTTGCCAAGCGCCCATGCTCTGCCAATCTCCCACATGACATGCTGCTTTACCATCTGCACTAGTACGAGTATGAGTACAGGTACATTGAAATGCTTCTGTTCACATATCCCATCATGCTCTCCATTTTTGAGATTCACACATACAGTTAAGAGTGGAGCTTGGGTCACCCATTTATCTGACGACCCTAGAGCATTTCGCGGGGTTAACGGCCTTGCTCAAGGGGTCAAAGGTGGGGATGGGATTTGAACCGGCGACCTTCCGATCATGAACACACACAGAGAGGAAGGCCGGGGCTCCCTCCTTCATCACAATCGATAACAATAATTACTGTAGCCCAGCGCATTCCTGAGGCAGGTCTTCCCCTTGCACACAGACATGTTCATAACCCCTTGGGAGCATTAGTGGTCAAGAAATAGAGGAAGGAGAAATTAACAGTATGAACTCTGGCCCAGCGTGCCTCATGTGCGTTGTCTCGCTCTCATTCCACTTTTGTTGCATCTTTGTTCACAGGTGCAGGCTGTGAGCAAAAGTTCGGCAAACAAATTACAAAAGATCTTACGCCGTACATTCTCTCTTGCAAAAGAGAGGCAAAAAAATTTCCGAGAGATCTGTTTAACAAATCCCCGTGACATGAAATCTAACAACCAGGCTGCTGTTAGCATCCGACTGTAAGCTGTTTTACACCTCTAGTTCATCACTATCACCTAGGACAGCAGGCAGCTAACAGGCCTACCTGCTTATTGACAGAACCATCAACTGGAGCATCATCCAGAGCTTCAGGATCTGCACTCTGTTCAAGACCCAAAACCTTCATCTGTAGAACAATCTCTAAAAACATTGTGAACTCCAAAAACAAAATGCACATGCAACGTCAAAGACTACAAAACACTCAAAGCTGCAGGAAACCAGGAGGCCATTTTGACCAAAGAAAACAGCATGTTGACCCAAAACGATTGCCAGCCAGTTCTGGTTCTGAAATATGGAAACACATCTTTTAATAGATGCTTCTGAGAACAGACGGCATCCAGTGAGACACGATGACAGGGAGAATGGGTCCAGATTCGATAACAGTAATGGACCATATTGGCTGGTCTGAACCTTGATACTTCGCCCTTGGAGAAGCAACCTATGAAAACAGCTTCCATCGATGCATATCTCATTAGCAGTTCTAAAAATGTCACACGTCGGCTCTGGTGGTGATTCTGTTGATAGACATGGCAGACAGAACAGCTGATCTCGCTGTGTGTAACCCACGACGATGATCTGTCGAGCTTGGGAGGTCCGCAGCTGGTGACTGTGCTCTTTCAGACCAGTCAAGCAGCAAGAAAACAGCCGTGACCTACTTCACTTTGTGCCCAACTCCTGATGGCATGACATGACTTCTGCATCAACAATGGAAAGATTTACAGCCGCAACAGCTCAAACCAACACAAAGCATGGCCTTAAAGCAGCGTTTCTCAATCCGGTTCTCAGGGACCCCCCCAGACGGTCCCCATTTTTTGTTCCCTCCCAGCTCCGGGTAAGCAGGCTATCTGGCAGGGAGCTGGGAGGGAGCAAAAACGTGGACCGTCTGGGGGTCCCCAAGGACCAGATTGAGAAACGACACCTTAGAGAACGGGCCACTCGATAACAGAATCTGTCACGTTCACAAGGGTCAAGGTCCAATGCGTCTTCTGCATACACTCACAAGCTGGTGGAAGTTAAAGAAGGAAGGAGACTCAAGTACAGTCTTGAAGGGCTTCATGAGCAAGAGGACATCAACTACAGGGGATAAGAAAATGGGACGATGGTCTTTTGAGATGCACTGGCCTTTGAACGATACCAGGGGTTGAACTGCGTCACTGAACAGCTGTGGTGCCCGTCATTTGCTTCGAATATTGGTTCAGTGTCAATTGCTGCTCAATCCAAAAAGAAGTTTGCAGCCCAACATCCCAGGCAGGATAATTAATTACTTTTGTGCTTAATTCACCTGCTCAGGATTCAGGCCAAAGCGACTTTATGATGCAAGCCATTTAAATGGGCCAATGCGGGCTCTGTGTACACAGCCACTGGTGGAGTGAGTCGGGTGGGTGTGTGGGCGTCCTGGGGCAGACAGTCAGCTAACAAGCACATTTTCAAATCCAGCTGTGGCCCCATCTACCACCCAGTGCCAATTCTGTTTGCGTACTTTTTCACTTCTGCTGATTATGAAGATATGACAGCTAGCTTGTATTTGCCCCCCCCCCCCACCACTTCTATGAAACTTGTCTCCACCCACATTAAAAATAAAGCCTCTGTTTCTTGCCCCCCATCCCTGTGTTACAAGGTTCCGTGTCACCTGCCTCACACATTAAATCAGAACCTTAACCCAGCGACCTTCCTTCAGCCGCTCTGCCCCCTGCTGCCCTCTGGCTTCCATAGCGAAGCGTCTTTCATGTATATTTAAAAGAAAAACCTGTTCCAGCATGTACTGGGCATGCTGTCTCGCCTGCTGTCCTGCCCTTCTGTCCAGTGCGCTTGCTCTGAATTAACAACCTCAGCTGTACCAGAATGCAAATTAAGTTACCTTTTGGAGAACAGCATGTGAGGATGGAAAACACAATTTAAGCTGATGTGAAGTCAGCAACGGTTTGACGAGTCAAATTAAACTGGACAGCTCCGATCAGAAGCTTTCAGAGTGGATCAATCTGATTTAGCCACTCAGACAACAAGAGCAGTAGAGATGGCATAAAGGTGTTTTCTTAAGGCACCGATGAATTTCATTAGATCAATCTTCAAGCCCCGCATTACACTGCACTTCTATTCCAAACCTTGTTTTGGTCCTTCACTGAAATAAACAGCCTTGCTAGCAAAACATTACAGTGATAAAACACAATGGCTAGCTACTTGTCTTATTGAGTAACCAGATAGTAAACAACACAGCCAGTGATTGTCAATTGTTTTGAATTGTCAAGCTATTTCTAAATTCATACTAGAACTGCTTTCCCCAATAAGTACAGAAATGGCACTTTACCTCCAGCAGTCCACTACATAAAATAAAATTCATAGTGTATAAACCGACTGATGTTTTCATTTCTTCTCTAGCCATATGACTGGGGCAACTCTGACGTCTCAACAACGTAGTCTATAGCTGGCAGCGTTTAGACTCACAGTGCACATGAAACTGATTATACTGGCACGTCACCCATCAACATCACCTAACCTGCCCCCCACTCTCCAGAAGGGAGAGGGGAGGGGGAGCCAAAGTTCACTTTAGTGGGAGAGGCGAGGTGAATAACCTCAACATGCGACGACTATGACCTAAATTTAGCGCCAATAATTTGAGCGGCACAGGTCACTAATCAGCAGTTCAGCAAGCCTTGTAATTAGGAAATTTAAATAGCTCTAGGTGGTCGCAGAGGCACAGGGTAAGGATGGGGGGAGTATCAAGGCTCAGTAATTGTTCCAGTCTGGGAGGCAGGAAGGTGCCTTCGCACACTGAATGTCTTATTAGCCTTGCTCGGTGTTTCTCAAATCAGTTCTCGGGGACTCCCAGACAGTCCACATTTTTGCTCCCTCCTGGGAGCTGGGAGAAAGCAAACATGTGGACTGTCTAGCAGGCAGCTGTGAGGGAGCCAAAACATGGACCGTCTTGGGGTCCCAAGAACCGGATGGAGAAACACTGGGCTACTTGAAGGTGTCATGGAGGAGCCCAGAAAAACAGAAATGAAAAACAAAATACAGATACCAAAAAAAGTGTATCACAGGAACCAAAGCCAACAAGAGGCGCGAATGAGAGGCTCTTTAAGAAGGTCTTGCTGCATTTCAGCAAACAGGACTCATGGTAACGATGCCAACAGTCTTCTGGAAAATGCCAGGGGTTCAGGGGTCTCGGTCTCTATATAGCTGTGCCCACACAGCCACAGTACTTCCCAGAATTCCAACTGGGTGTGACAGTCATGCCAGGGAATGGAAAGGAAGCCAGCAAGCAGGAGTGAGTAGGGGACGGGGTGTAGTACTGAGCAGCTCCCCAAAATTAAATATGGAAATGTGGAGTAAAGCCACAATGGGTGGGGGGTGATGGATGGAGCTGGAAAAAAGGATGTCAGATTACAAAAATTCAAAAGCTGATGTATCGATGACAACCAGAAGCATGATAGCTAAGGTCTGAAAATAGGCTCAGAAAATCTGAGCAGACAGAGACCACCTCTTCCTGGCTGAGACGACTGATGACCTTCCAGCGGCGCTCAAAGGACAGCAGATTGAGAAACTTGGCTCCCGGGATGTTCCCATAGTACACTTAACACATTTATGTCATTACAGCCAGTTTCTTGACAGTCAAGCGAAAGTCTTCTGTTGCACGGAGCCCAGCATCACAGTGAGACACAGGAAAGAGATCCACGTTCGTCACTGAATTCTTTAAACAGCCATTAAACTATGATGCCGACATCTGCTCTCGTTCTATTCCTTCCATCCCTTATGCGTGAATCTGCATCTACGCAACCAAAAATAAATCTTTACAGTCTTTTGTCGAAAACATTTTGACCTACCCGTAGTGGCAGCTGTCAGAGACACACCACTGAGTATCACTATTTCTCCACAATATTTTGGGGAAAAATCTTGTCTGCTCATCTGTTCCCAAGTGAAATGAGACTCCGCATTCTACAGGTTTCCACCACACTCCCTGAAGCACCTCGTAACGCCACTAAAGCCCAGCCTAACAAAAAGGGGAAAAAAAAGACAGCCATCGACCATCTTTGCCAGCGGACAAGAGAAACACCCAGTACGGGTCACAGAGAGGGGCTGAAATGCTGAGCTGGGAATGCCAGTCGATGCCAGACTGATGGGAGCTTTCCAGCTTATCCTCCCCTTTGACAGCAGATTGGGGGGAAGGGGGGGGGTAGCCTCCCATGAACCCATGCAGCATCGTGTCCTACCACAGAACTCTGGCCTGCCCATTTCTTTTTAAATGAGGACTTCAACTCACTGGCAGCCAGTCCAGACTGCCCGCTGTCTTGTGTCCTATGCTGCCTGGATAGGGTAGACCGAATGCCCCGTACTCCCGACTCCCCTAGTATCCCTGTCCAGAATAAAGGTGGGAAGATAAATGAATGGAAGGAACACTTCTTTTTGGTGTACATTGCCCTGAGGTTGTAAACCCAGGTTGATAGCCCACTTTTTTTGTGCAAAAATGCACTCTGTGGTACAAAAACAGCCTGCCTGTGTTCTTTGCGACTGTACATAGTTGTGTATAATGTGGACAGCCCACTTCTAGAGCACCTGTTACCTTTGAAGTGGTTCTTCACAGTATTTTGATAAAGCTCAATTCCCTCAAACACGCGCTTAGTGAGGCCAGACAACAGGTCATCAATCATATCGATCCAAGGATCTAGCAGATTTAGTTCAGGCCAAAAAGCTCCACCCAGAGACCCCTGTCCCAAAAAACACCCCAAAGACAAAATCAATGCCTTTCCCACACTGGGTGAATAGCCCAGAGGGAGACTAATGTAACCGTTACCCGAAGGCAATGACACACAGCCTTACAGGCTGCGCTGCACATTGGAAAGTTCAGGGAAAATAAATCTCAAAAATAATCCAAGGAAAAGATTTTCAAATTTTTGAATTACATTATTCACAGCAGGGAAAGTGACTGAGACTTAATACAGAAATGAGTGATATGCATATCTATGCATATTTCATAATATTGCTTTTGTTTTGACTACTTGTATTCCAGTATATTTTGATCATCATGAATGATTTATTGAGGCTAGATTTCACTTTTTCACTCTTCGGAGAATCCTTGGGTACCGCTGGTTTGACTTTGTGTCCCGAATGAGGCATATTACCTGCATTGTGAGGGAGCATCAGTTACGGCACTACGGCCATGTGCCACGTTTCCCTGAGGGTGATCCAGCTCGTAGGATCCTCATTACTGAGGACCCTAGTGGCTGGACCAGGCCAACGAGACGCCCACGTAACACCTGGCTGCGGCACATGGATGGCCATTTCCTGAGGGTGGGACTGGACCGCGTGTCTGCTTGGGGGGGTATCCAACCAGGATCCCGAGGTGTTTAGTAATGTGGTAGGTGTGGCAACATGTTGCACCAGTGCATGCCCCCAACCTGATCTGACCTGATTTCACTTAAATCCATCAAATGGCCTGGACTCACATCACTGCAGAATAGGAGTGTAATGGTTCACGTATTTGTACCGAAAATTTTCGGTAAGGGTGTTTTGGTTCGGTACACATATGTACCGAACAAATGCAGCAAATGCGGAACCTTTGTGTGTTTCCCCTGAGCGACATTCAGAAAGGGGCGGATGAAGCCGCGGCGCTAT
>JAODKC010000117.1:24828339-24858994 GCA_026777985.1 Mormyrops attenuatus | reverse complement strand
TATGAAAGTGGCCATAACCGGTCTGGTTTTGTATAGGGCATATATTGGACTTGTATGAAACACAGAAGGCAATTCTGCCTGAATTAAGTAAGAAAAATATATGGTTGCTGTATATGAATCATACAGTTTTTTTTTCATATGGGTATATATTCAGTTAAAATGGTATTGTGTAAGTTATGGAGTATTCAGATGACAGTGTTGGGGAAGCCACTCACAAAAGTAATCCATGACAGAGGTGGAAAGTTCAGGTCCAGAATGTACAAATCAAGACCAAGGTTTTGTTTCAACCAACCAGTTAAACTCTGTGACTGTTTATTTGCGAACTGGTTGGTTGAAACAAGACCTTGGTCTGGACTTGTACTTTTTCCACTTCTGTCTTCAATGGTTTACTTTCCTGAGTTACTTCCCCAGCACTGTCAGGTGACATGTGTTTTCTTTTTATTACATTCAAAATTCAAAAGAATTATTGTAAAAAATTCCATCAGCCTGCATTGGATATATGGTTGGGTGTATGGAGATGTGTCATTCTTCATGTGTGCATGAGAGTCGAGACAGGTTTAGCAAAATTAGGGAGATGAAATACAACGGACAGCCATTTTGGCAGCAACACAAGCAAAAACACAGAAGAACAAAACAGACTTTTGCCTTATGAAAGGGCTAGCGTTAAGTACAGGGTAAGGCATCAGGATCTGGACACGTTTACACATGTTTACCTACCTCAGGACATCCACACCTCTACCTAGCTTATAGACATCACACATAAGTGTATGCATCATCATGTTTTTTGATAGGTGCAGTTCTGACGTGTAGCCTTTAACCCTAGAACACACGAAGTTGATTTTACAGCCGTCGGGGCATCAGTGAGAATCTGTGACTTCCCATCATGCCGTGTGTGTGGTGTGATCGGACACGGTTGGTCACCGTCGACACTGTCTTGGTTGATTGAACGTGTTGAATAGGTGTCGGACTTAGTTGGTGAAACTGAACTCCTTGACTGAGCTGTATGGCAACCGTCACCTCTGGTGGTGCCAATGTATTCCAGTGCAAATTTTCGCAATAGGCGCAGCCAGTGGAAGCGTCGGTCCTTGCGGACGCTCCTATTTTGCCATCAGCTTGGTGCGTACCCAGCTTTACACTAACTAATTTTTTCCAAGAATCAATAATCTGTGGAGTTGGCCTTCATTTCTATACCATGTGTCTGTTGATGTCGAGCTGTATTTTGTGCACCACCAGACACTGTCACTTTTAATGCTCCTACAACAGAAATGAGGACAAGTGGCCTCTTCAGTGTAGATTTCTAAAGTTCACCGTTTTCCAAATACAACATGGACTGGGGAGCTGAAGAATAACAGGAGGGGCTGATGTATTGCAATTTGTTTTTCTATTTTTTGCAGAAATCAAAGAAATAGAATAAGGACAGTGACTCAATAGTGTGTGAAGCTCTTGGAGATTAATTGGTGTGGATTCAATTGACAATTTACGCCTCTCTAAGCGTAATAACTCACACTCATTGTGGTTTCGAAGCTATCAGGAGATCTGCCACGTCTGCCAGACTCTGAGCCCATGTGCCTGGTGGCATCAGCAGAAAGTTTTGATTGTGGCGCCCATATATTTATCAGGACGGCCGTGCCCCACCACATCTCTGCTATGGTTCAGCTTAAAAAATTTTAAAAATCCGTGTTTTGTTTTTATTATTTTGAGGTGGGCTGGCCACATATTTGCCAGTGGTAGCCATGGTCACTCCTTAGATCTGCCCCTGGATATGTCCAGAAATGAGCGATCTGAAACATCCAAACCACTGCAGACACGTTCTTATGGGACTGGGCACGGTACCATGCCATCAGGAAAATGTGTAAACTCCACCTCCTCCCACTCATTAGAGGGCCACAGCAGACATTGGTGTGACATAGCATCACTATACATGCATTCATATTCATTTATTTATCAAGTGCTTTTACCCAAAACGATGCGCACATGCGGCAAATAGTCCATTACAGACATACAGCTGTCAAGGACTCAACTAGGCATGAGTGCAGCTAGGCTGAGCTTCCGATGAATGCCCAGTAACGTGCACTTTTTTTTTTTAATTTAGTGGTCACTTTAACCCGAAGCAACGCATATTTTTGGGAAAGCAAGGCCGGACAGGTACTAATTTACTTATGTAGAGCCAAGCAAGAAAATAAGAGTAAAATTTATGTATTTCCCTCAGATGCAACAGCAGTAACATTTAAGCTGGAACCTGGCCAGTGGCAACCTGTTGTGAAGAAAATTTATACTAGACACTAGAGGGCGCATGACTGTTAAATAGAGTACAATGCTGAAATGTTTATCACGTTTCAAGTTAGTGTTTAGATGAAGCTGGTTGTATGCAATCTGTTGAACTCACTTGTCAACCTACAAAATTCCTACATAAATCTTTAATAAGAATAAATATGCCATTACTTGTAATAATAAGAGTAATAATAGCTAACTGCCATCTGGCAGGGAATATGTGTTCTTGACAAACAACAGAATCATAATCACCTCTTGCTTGGTCCATCTAAATCTTCCTTTCTATAAACACCATTCTGCTGCCAATGTCCGCTTGTATCTAGTTATGTTTTTGAGATGAATGCATCTTTCTGCGTGCATGCAATTCTGACTCATTCTGATGTCCCTATTTCAGCCGTTTCTAAGCACACCATTTACACTACGGGATTCTCCTTTTGTCAGTGAGTATATCACCCCAATGATTTGGCTAGTTATTTCTTTTCTATATGTACAATATGCATCATTTTTATTTTTGTTTTATTTCATCCATCCTGTTCTTATTCTTTGTTCTTTGTATATTTTGTTCCCTCTTTAAGTACTTTTCTGTTCAAAATGGGTATTGATCATTTTCTGTTGTGGTGTTAAAAAAAGCATATCCGGGTAATTTCAATTCTTCTATCACTGGACATTACCAGAAATTGCACTGGAAGCTGCAGCTGAAGAAGAATCGTGTTAATTATGTATTAGCTTTGTCAGGTGTTACTGTGCTTTATACAGTAACTGGGGGGTGGTGTGTGACCGGTTAGGATGCTGTGCTAGTGATCAGAAGGTTGCAGGTTCTACTAAATAAGTAAATGTACTTTAATATAACAAGCAAAGCAAGACCCCAAACCCACAGTTGCTCCAGGAACTGTCTGGCCTTGCATTCAGTTGTATGTCACTGGTATATTATCCATAGGATACTAATGCCTATTGCACTCATTGATAACGCAATGATTAAATTATAAATTCCTATTTAAAGTTTCTCTTCATAATTAATACAGAAGCCCCAGTAATTTGTCGTATATGTTTAGATATAAATCTAGTCTGCATAACTTCAAGCAGACCTCAGTCTTCCAGGAACGGGGAAAAAGTTTAGATATTAATTTGCAATATCGTCACTTTGTTGTTTACATCTTTTGGTTACGTTACACATCACGATTACGCAAAGTTCTTTTACATGGGTCTGTATCTTTTTGTTATCACTGAAGCTGCAGCACAAGCCTTTACCAACCACTTACACTTTAAAAATCACTTGACTGCGCCTTGGATGACATGTTGGCTGCCCTCCACCCCCTACTTGGCTCGATACGTCCTTCCTCAGAAGAACTGGCCGGAAATCAGTTTTCACTTGATCCAAAACATAAATGAAACACTGACAGCTTAGTGTGTTGACCGAAGCACAATAAAAAAAATGTATTTATCATAAGACTAATTTCCATCCTATTTTACCTGCATATGCAGTGAAGGCTTACAGCGCGAATTATTTACGTTTTACTTTATTTAATGAATATGGTTTAAATGATGGGTATATGCTGTTTGTTTCTAAATGACCCTGAACACTTAAAATAAAAAAGACCGAAAATAGTATTTGAGTTCACATGACCCGGCCTCTTGCTTTTGACGAATTTAACATGTTGTGGCTTAGATGCACTCATGCGTATTAGATTTCTTCTTCTTCTTTAAGGGTCCAAAGCACGTAGTACTATGGACAATTTTTATTATTGTTGTTAATAATAATAATAATACTACTACTACTACTAATAATAATGATGATGATGATTATGATGACGATGAGGCAAGTAACGTTTTCATAAACCCATGCATGTTTCCAAAAAAAAAAATAGGGGGAAACGAAGACGATCAGCTGATCCCAGTCTTTTCAAAAGGACCAAAGAGAGGACGGGAATGGGGAGATATCCGGGCTGGCTCCAGCCAATGAGCGCACTCCACATGCGAGCAGCAGCCGCTGCGCGAGAAGCTGGGCCGGCCGGGCGGCCCTGAAAGCCGATTGGCGCTGAAGCTGGGAGCCGCTCGTGGAGGAGCACGCGAAGGACGCACGTCCGCTCCACCGTAACCGCAGCGCAGCCAGCGGCACTAACGGCGGCTCTCTCACAAGCGGCGCCGGGAATTCACTTGAGTGGTGGGGGGCGACAGAATCTTAACTCCGAAAAGCGGCCTTTCTGAACCCACCCTGGCTCGTGGGTGACAAATATGCCATTTAAACACAATTTAATTTCTGTGTAATCCTTAACAGAGCCGGCTACAGATCGAGGCGGGACCTTCGTTCTCCACGATTCTCTCTTCACTAACGTGCCAGCCACCTTGTGCCGGGAGTGTTTTTTTATGCATTTGTTCGTTATTTAAAAAAATCTTATCGGGGAGGATTTTAAACCTGAAAAATCGTCAGTTGAAAGTGCAGGAGTTGGGGGAGCCTGATATAAAGTAAAACTAACGGGTGAAGACGGTCCGCCATGGAGAACGCACACACAAAGACAGTGGAGGAGGTTTACAGCTATTTCAGCGTCAACGAGAGCACGGGTCTGGCCTCGGAGCAGGTCAAGAGGCAAAAGGAAAAATGGGGACCCAATGGTGAGAGAAATCTTTCTATGAATATCAACGTATGGGTTATTTTCGTTGTTTTTAGAAGGCACGGGTGTACGGTACCTGCCGGCATGCCGGAGAGTAGGGGAAAAAAGTGCTTACGTCATTATGTTGCAACCTCGTGGGTCTGAGGGGATCGCCTTTTGCCGTGTCTGGGCCCACAAATCTTGAAATTTTAAATCGGGATATTTGGTCGCTTTTCATCTGGAAGTGGGGGTTAGATTTGTTTTTTTTTGTTTGTTCTTTTGGTCAGAGAGAACCCGCTTCGTGGTTGTGGAACCCGGCATAGGCCTCTCATGTTTCACACTATTATGGTGCTACGATGAGCTGACGCTGGCGTCCTGGTTACCACTCCCGACACACGTCAGGTCCGTGTCCGTAGTATCTGTAAGTGGTGTTGGATACCGGACACATGCCGGTGGTTTTAGGTAGTTAATCTGATTTTACCGATGCGGTTAGTACTGTAGCGGAGCAGGGGCTGCGGCCCACCTTGTGTCCGCGAAACACGGCTCACTGAGCAGCTTATGATCGTCCTCCCCAGCCTCATCACCCCAAGCCGCTCAGGGTGACATTGATCAACGTCGCCCGAGCAATGCGGCGGTAGTCTGACAATTTTGCAGTCCACCCCACTTTTTCCCCGCTTCGCACACGACGCTAGTATCTTCAGTAAAAGGTCTTAAACCGACCGGGATAACGTGTTGTGGCTCTTTACAGTTATTTTGCCGCGTATCGCGAAAGCACACCGGCGTGCCATAGCTCCCCTTAAGATCGGGAAACTTCAAGTAGCTTTAAAAGAAGTTTTGCATTCCAGCAGCGGTCGCAAATTACCTAATTTCTACAACGACACCTTTCTGCCGATGGCAACCTGTTAAATATACCCAGCCCGTTGCTTGCTCTCTAACCTTTCCGCCTGTTTCTTTCATCTCTGGCATGTTCTTTGGATCTTCTGGCCCGCAGAGCTGCCAGCCGAGGAGGGTAAGCGATAAATATGCCGCTAATTAATGTATATCTTAAATGCACCCTTCCCCCAGTCTGACAGTTCTGCCGCTCTACTCCTTCTACAGGGAAATCTTTATGGGAACTCGTCGTTGAACAGTTTGAAGATTTGTTAGTCCGGATTTTACTCCTGGCAGCCTGTATATCTTTCGTAAGTATTATCCTATCCGTGTCACTGGTATGAATGACATCCGCCTGTTTTTCTGCTTTTATAAATGACCTGAAGTTGCCCAGGCTGAACCCTTTCCTATAGTACAAACACCAATAATGCATTAACCTGAGTAGCAACTGACCCTGTTGAAATAATGAGTGCCATTATGTCCTATTGGACATTCTGTGCAGACTACATTTTTTTTTCGATTTTATGTATCATTTTGCTAACATAGTCACATAATGGCTTATAGTTTTCGTTTTGGGATATTGTGCAGTATTTTTCAGTTTTATGAATATCTTATTACAAGCATTTTGATATATTTACTCTTGGAGACAAAAACCTGTAGTATTATTCTAGTCTAGGTTTCGCTTGTTAGCCGGTTTGTGTTTCATTCCATATTAAGGTGTGCTTATGTGAGTTTTTAAAAAAAAAAAAAAACAGTGGGTAGCCACTATTTCCCCAAGAAAATGGACCAGAGTTCCATGTACTGGTCTGGTTAGTTGGAAACAAGGCAAATGTTTTCACTTACGTTGAGGATGAAGCTGGGGTTGGATTAGCTCGGCTAGACAAATGTTGTCATACATGCTGTTGAACCGTCTTGGGTTACGTTTGAGTGTGTTGGGGCCATCGGGGGTCAATG
This sequence comes from Mormyrops attenuatus, assembly GCA_026777985.1. Classification (NCBI taxonomy): domain Eukaryota; kingdom Metazoa; phylum Chordata; class Actinopteri; order Osteoglossiformes; family Mormyridae; genus Mormyrops; species Mormyrops attenuatus. Next base: position 24,852,311 of record JAODKC010000117.1, on the reverse strand, counting down.
CCAGGCGGCGCCTCTCGGAATGGCGGTGACAGCTTTGATTGAATTACCGGCTGTCACTCGCCTTTGCACGCGTTTGAAACATTTGTCAGTCTGCTTGGTGGGTCATTAGCTGGTATGTGAGGGCTGCTGTCATCGGCTTTTTAGCTGTGTGATCGTTCCAAAAAAGGTCTGGTAGCTCTGTAATGGAAGTGGCAAGTGCATCAAGGGAAATAAACTAGTATTAGAGTAAACTAGCCTGAAACTGCTTATTGTGTAGTTGATGAGGTGGGGTATGTAACCCATGAAAAAGGAGAGGACCACACAGTGCGTGTCAGGGACCCCCCACACACTGGCCTTTGCATTTTCGGTTACAATATAAAATTGAATATTAAGTTTATTAATCCCCACAGGGAAATTCTTGGCCTACCCCGCCTTGCTCTACATTAGGCACGCAAACACAAACGGGTGAGTTCATACTTTGGGGTTACAGTGTAGGCTTAGCCAGCGTGCAGCACCCCTGTAGCTGGGGGTTAAGGACCTTGCTCAAGAGCCCGTGGACATGACTGCTCTGCCAGGGCTTGAACTGACAACCTTCCAGTCACAGGTTCTGAGGCTGAGCCACACACCTTCCCCAGCAGTTGCATGTCATGCTTGCGGTTGACACTGATGGCCTTGATCCCTCCTTTTTCTTATCACATCTTTGCTTAGCCCACTATGGGTCTTTGGCATGCAGGAAGTACCTTTTTTATAATGGCCATGAAACGGCCACCTGCCAACAGTTGTAGATGCCCATGTTGGCCTTGCAGACCTGTATCTGCTGTAGTAGTGATATGGATACCTCTTCAAGTCCTCCAAGAAAAGTCTTGTTGACAGGGAGTAACAGATGAATGGGTTGACACCTTGGTCTTGTCAAAGTTGGCAGATCACATAGTGGTAGCATCCAGCTCTTATATTCAAGCCCTGTTGTTGCTGTCTGCTATAGACTCTGGTTACTCTGGCTTTAATGTGGAGTTCTTGTGAATGGGTGCCTTGAAAGGTAGACACCCTCTTAGTTCTGGGTTTGTGGCTTAAGATGTCTTAGCTCTACGTGTTGTTGAGGGGTGTCCATCGGGGGTGATTTGGGTACCCTCCCCCAGTTTAATCCACAGTTGTGCTGTTCAGTTGAAATGGTGAGTTAGTGTTGCCTTTGTATGATCTTCTTTTCACACTTGGTTTCCTGGGAGTTCCTTGAAGTTGTCTCACTGTGATTCCTGTGGCTTTTAAAGACCTGATAGTTGTTTTGGGTGTGACCCATTTGTCATTGTTGATGTCTGGTGCTGCTTTCTCTTGTTTTGATGGTTCCTGGGAATGTGGATGTGTCGTGGTTTGACTACTCTTGAAGCGTGAAAAATAAACAGATGAAAGGAAGCAAGACTCTCATGGTGTAGATTATGCAGGATTCAAAGTCCAGAGATGCGAGCTTTATGGTTATTTGTCAGCTCTACATGGCTGTTATCCAGTCAGAGGAGGTGGGGAGGGGCCAGTGAGGTGGCATTCATTGTACCTCTAAGGATTCTCACCTTCAGGGCATGGTAAGTGATCTGTGATTGCCTGAGGAAATTATTAGTATAGACAACGTGCTTGTCGTTCGATTCAATGTACAATGTGGCTAAGGGACAGGGTTTGTGTACTTTTAGCAAAGCCCTGTATACCTGTTGCTCTGCTGTTTGAGATGGAGTGTGCTTTGTGGTTCATCTTTGCCCAAGGTTGGTCTCAAGGTAGTGCTGGAATGCCGTAGGGAATTGCGGAGGAGAGTCCTGGATCTGAGGGTGTGGTTTGAATCTCACTGGCACTCTAGGATCCCTATCGTACACTGACGTGCCTGGGCGCGTAAAAATCACTTGGAACGACAAAATTTACACACCCTTTTTGGAAAGGGAGACTGATGTTGCTCGCGTTATGAGGCAGTCTTGTAATTTGCTGCTGGGGCAGATACGTTTCTTCCTCAAGAAAAGGGAGCTTTTGACACGAGACGTTTCCATGACAAACATGCTTGCTGTTTGTGGAGCCAGGCAGCACAGGAGCTGGACTGACTCTGCTGGCTAATTAAAACACTCTGCCCTGACCCCCCACCCCCAATCCACCCCTCCCCACCCCACATGGTCTTTACAGCTGGGAACTTGTGTTTACCGCAGTGGCTTCTGCCTAGACTGGATTTTCAGCGACTGCTCATGTCCTATTAGGGACTAATGTGAGATCCACCCCCTCCCCCACACATTTGACATTGCTGAGCAGAATTTGTTTGGGTGTAGGGTTTAGACATTCTCACTCAGTGTCTCTCTCTCTCACACACACACATCGCTGGCTCTGAAATGCAAATGTGGTGAAATGAGGCCTGGTAGTTTTGTGTCCCTCTGTCCTTCCACAGCAGTAGGCAGAAACCCATCTGCAGCAATTGTGTAAAAAGGGGGGGGGGGGTGTTCCCCCAGCTGTTTCTCTGACCCTTCGTCAGTCTTTGTGGACTCAAGGTTCGGTTAAAGCTACTGTTGATTTGTGGCGGGGGGGTCCAGAGCTTACCTGTTGCCAGGTTCAATTGATAGTTAATATTTCCATTAGAGCACTTAATTTTGGTGTTTAGAAGTGCTATTTAATTCTGTGTGTGTGTGGCCTTTGGTGTGCGAGACGCAGTGCTAACTGCAGGCTTGCTTTCCCGTCTTCCCAGGTGCTCGCCTGCTTCGAAGATGGCGAGAAGACTATCACGGCGTTCGTGGAGCCATTTGTGATCCTGCTCATCCTCATAGCCAACGCCATCGTCGGGGTGTGGCAGGTGAGGAAGCTCCCATCACGTCACACCCATGCCGACTTGTCCTTTTTGGTGCCAGGGCTCGTTGTCGTCTTATGTTCAGTCTGCTTTTGCTGATCTGGCTTTGTAACCGTTGGAAGCGATGCCAGGTTGCTTTATCCCACAATAAGAGTAATTAAACCCACCTCCCAGCTTACCTCAGTGTGGCGGTCTCCAGTGATTGTTCAAAGAACTATGTTTACTTTTCCCATTATACGAATGTTTTTTTTTTTTTTTTAATGGAATGTCTAACTGTAGAGCCATCGAAACACAAGTTTGTTTTGGAGCATTGTTATCAAAACCAAGTGCCTGGTTTAGATGTTTTTGTTGCCAATATAATTAGTTTTCAGATTACTTTGTGGGTGAAGCTGTGGTGCATTGGTTACCACGGTTCTCACACCTGGCACCAGGGTTTCAGTCTCTGCCATGGAGACTTGAATGCCCCATGTCATTGTGGGGTTTTATCCAGGTAGTCTGGTTCACCCCCCAGTCCAAAAAAATGCTAAGTTACCAAACTGCCCGTAGGTATGCATGTGTGAGTGTGCCCTGCGATGGGTTGGTGCCCCATCCTGGGTTGTTCCTTGCCTTGCTCCTGTGGGATGGGCTCCGGGCCCCCACAGCCCTGAATTGAACAAATGGGTACAGAAAATGGATAGATAGAATTACTTGGTCTTAACTTCAGGTATTGTTACTCATGGGGTTGAATATAAAAAAAGTACAGTAAAACTATCAAGGGTATGTAATGTAAAATGGTTGAGCATAAATATCTTCCTAGCAATAATTCTTATTATCATACAGTATGCCATCAGTCACTGCCCTTTTTTCCCCTCTTTGATCTGACATGTTTCTCTTGAGTGTGTGTGAGAACATGGCACAGTTAAATGTTTTGGCCTTTTGGTTCATCATCTCCTACTTCACCCTCTTTGTTTTTTTTTTTTTTTTTTTTTCTTTGCTGTTCAGTGTTTTTGAAATGAGATCGGACAGCAGTAAGTGTCTCTACAGGGAGACAGTAGCTATGGTAATAATTGAGTTTTGGGTTATGCATTCATTCATTTACCTCATAGCTGTGAACATAGCATTTACCACAAAACAAGATCATGCTGTCCCAGTGCTGTCTCTTGGTGGTCTGCTATTCTGGCTGCTGAGGTTGGCTGCATTGGAACTGAGGTTTGGGAAGAGGATACAAGCTTTGTGCTCTGGGGCTCGTCTCTGATGTCTCTGGCAGGGTCATGCCGTTGTTAGACGTCCAGGTGTCTTTTAGCAGGTAGTGGAAGTTTGGTTGTACTTAAAGCTGATGCTCTCACTTGGGATTTTTGGTTTAGGCAAAAGGCTGTAGTTACAATGGCAATATTGGCCCACACGTACAAAAATTACCCAGCAGTATAAATGCATAATGTTCTATTGGAATAAACTGGACACCACCACCACCACCCACCCCAGTACTTGTACAGTCTATGGATCACAGTCCTTTCTTTAACCGATTGGTAGAACAATCCTTATGTTGACCAGGCTGAACTTAACATCCCAATTTTTGGGAGCAGCATTTTGAGTTTTGAAACCCCACTGTGAAAGGGAAACTGGAAAAGTGCCAAATTCGATTATCAGTTTCACTTTGTGCTTCCATTACATCTGCATGGCCCTTGTGGTTTGAATGTTCTGCATTTTGGCTAAAACAAAACCATAGATAAAATGCAGCTCAAAATGGTGGCGGGCAGCTGAGGGGGTCTGTCACTGCTGGGCACTATTGGCTAACTGGCCTAGAGGACCCAATGAGTGTATGGGGATGTGCGCATCTATGGTAGGAGGGCCAGGTGGAAGCACTCCAGCACTGGTTTGTGTCACTGTTGCCCATTCGACCCATGACTGGTAGAGAGACCAGTCTACTAAGGGATGTGGCAGGGTTCACTGTGAGAGAGACCAGCCTCCTAAGGGATGTGGCAGGGTTCACTGTGAGAGAGACCAGCCTCCTAAGGGATGTGGCAGGGTCCACTGTAAGCTTCTTTAACACTTGCCTGAAACTGTAAAGCCTCAATGGGAAATGTAAGATGTCAAAAGCTGCTGAAAATAGGTCTTGGAACTGGGTCGCTGGGTGCATCTTGGATGTGTTTTTTAAATGTGTTGCTATGTAACCAGCTTCTAGTAAGACTGTGTAAATGCAGGGACCTCCGGATTGTTGTGGATACAGATATGCGAAAAGAGAGGTCTAACAAAGATGCAAATCAGGTGTACTAAGGGTATTGAAGGCAGGAAATTGCAACTTTTTTTTTTTCTCTCTCTCTCTCCAAAACACTAGTCTGTGTTGTATAAGAAAAATCTCAAAACATGTGGGAAATGTAGACTCGGTACAGTTGTAGGATGTAGATCTTAATTAACCCTCAATTCCCTCTCCACTGCATTCCAACATAATTTTTTCCCATATAAAAGACCTGTTTTAAGACTAACTTCTTGGAATATTAATTTGAAAGGGTGCATCCTAGCCGTTTAAGGAATCTGTCCAAAAAACCCTCATGGGCTCTTGAATCAGTGCCTTAAGGGCACTAGAGTTCCTGTCGATCTGCTGTTTCAGCGTGGGTAATGCCTGCCTCAGAACATACAAATCCAACCGGAAACCAGACTGTAAGCCAGTACTTTTGAAGATAACTGTTACCATTATGGACCTCCCGCATGCAGTAGTGTCTCTTGCTGTGTGAATCCCTTATTTTCCCGATTATGCACTGTAAAAGTCTGTTCTGCCAGTGTTAACTTCATTATCAACCTTTCACCTGACTTGTCAGTGCTCAGTGGCGTTTTTACCTGCAGGTTTTTCTGGAATTTTCCCAGGAAACTCAGACAGTATCTGAACACTGCTTAGATTTGTGGCTTCTTTTTCCCACCCCACTGATGGATTATGGCTGATTTCTGGAAGCCCTTAGTTCTGTGAGGCTCAGTTCAGGTTTTGGTTTCACAGGGAATCCTCTAAAATGAAACTGGAACTGTTCATATGAACACGATGAACGCTCTTGTCTTTGACATGCTCTCTTCATGCTTTAGGGAAAAGACACTAATCATGGCTTGGTCGTGAGGCTTTTCCAGTGTGTTTTGAGTGCTCCTGATTGAGAAACCCTAGACTTGTGATTGGGGCTATCCGCTTGAACTCTGAACTTTTATGTGTTTTGTTGGCAGGATATGTGAAAATGGGCTTCCTGCCATTTAGGGTACTGTGGTTGGCCCTAAGCCTTTGATTTGATTTTATTGATTGATTTGTACTTGAAATTGTCATTCGTCTTGAGTTTCCATGTCGAAAGAATGTAACAGTGGTAATTTTCAAAGGATCATTTCCTTATTGTCTTCAGGCTTTTGTGCCCCTGTGGTAGATTGTCCAAGATGGGCTTCCGATTGTAACATTTTTCTCTGCCAAGTTGAGCTGATTTGGCAGCAGAAGAGGACTCTTTTTGGGGGACCCGTACTGCAGAGGGGACCCTTTTATTTCAGCGCGTCTCTGCTCACCTGCAGCAAGTTATAGAAAGAAAGGGTTAAGGTCCCTCAAGTTCATTGCACAGATTGAAGGTTCCTGCTTTACTTGGCAAAACATGGCAGCTAATTATTTTTCTGCCTGGGTAATTCCTCATGCCGTCAGATACTCAAGATGGGCAGATTTTTGCAGGGGTTCTGTGTTTTTGTCTGTCCAGCTGACTGCTGGAAACTAGAGGCACAACAGCAGCTGTTTCTCAGGCTTTGGTTTTGAGGTTTTGTGTCCAGGCATTTTTAGACAGAAAACTGACTTTGGTAAGACTGGAGTAAGAAATCCTTAATTGGACCAGGAAAGCACAGAACTTGAAGAAAATCACGACTTGTTTTTTGGGATGTTTGTCTCTATCCCTCAAAGGTGGTAATTCCTAAATGCCCCCATAAAGCAAGAGGGGCAAAAAGATAAAGCACGGTGATAAACAGTCTGGTCTATTTAAAACGCTCTTCCACTGTATGATGGCAACCATCAGCCCATGCATAGACAGCAAACTGTCCTCCCTCAGCGACCAGCAGCAGCTGCCCTCCACAGTAAATACTGGGGAAGGCATTTAAACCTCTGTGGTGGGTCGCTGTTTGTTATCAAGTCAGCCTGCTCTGTTGCATTGTCTGGGAGGTGCATGATCATGTCAGGCACAGTTGGAACAGATGGTTTATGGGAAGCTCTAATTCAGAGTGACGTGTTCTGCTGTGTGACGTTGTGGTTCCTGCTATATTGGGATCCTGATGTTAATTGACAGTAGCCCTTGAAGTTGCACTTCAAGGAATATCAGATCGCTAGTGCTTAAACAGCTGTCCTGTTTATAGAAAACCCAAGGCAATTTTGCGTGCAAGGTTCCCAGTATGTGTGTGGTACAGCTCTCCCACAAAATGTGGCCATTCGCATGTACCTGTTGTAACGCTTATGATGAGGTGGATGGGTGGTTCCGGTCCGACCACTTGGCCCCCATCGTCAAACTGACAGAGGCTAGGAATAACCCCCAAATGGTGAAGTCTTCCCCAGAGCTGCTTTGCGTGTGTGGGGAGCGTTCCCATAGAAACCAGGCCAGCCAAACGATACATTGTTGGCAGCATAAGGCTTTTTTTTCCCTCTTGTGAAAAGTTCAATCTGAGGTGCTGTAGGTATGAGGGGACAATGAAGTGACTCCATTTCAGATGTCAGCAACCACAAGAGGCCTTGGGAATCTCTCACTTGTATTTAGTCCTGATAGCTGGAAGTAGAATATAAGTCTGCCTTGTCTTTTTATAAGTAGTCTGCATTTGCAACCTCTGCCCCAGTGGTGCTTGTTTGCCTCTCTGCTCCATGTCATGCCTTTTGACTGTTTTTGTTTTATTTGTTATTGTGACTTTTATGTCCTGGGCTCACACGCCCCCACCCCCCCCACCCCACCACCACCACCTTGCTCTTACTCTTCAGGAACGAAACGCAGAAAATGCCATTGAAGCCTTGAAGGAGTATGAGCCCGAGATGGGCAAGGTCTACCGACAGGACAGGAAAAGTGTGCAACGCATCAAGGCCAGGGACATCGTGCCTGGTGACATCGTGGAGGTGGCAGGTGAGAAGTGCCATCCGGCTGCGGGACTTTCCATACATCGGCAGTTTAGAAATCCTTGGAATCGGAAGATGGCGTTTGTCAGACCCATGTAGAACACTGTTGTGGGGAACATGTGCGGGTATTCAGAAACATGCAGGTCAGTGCTCTGGGTTCCCAGCGTGTCTGGTTTTAGGTGGGTGGGTGGCACCAGGATCGTACCCTTTTGCTTTTTGGTTATGTTCATGTTTACGCGAACACAAAGCTGAGAAGCTCACTGCGTGAGCAGGGGCCGCTTACTGACGCAGCATAAATCCGCGGTTCTGCTCCGGCTGAGAGGGCTCCGCTCTTTGCATCGTTCTGCTGGCACCGACTCGCAGCCTTTTGGGGTTACTGCTGTGCTACCCGCCTTTAGCAAAGGCATTGGGGTTGTCCCGGAGATGTGCCAGGGACTCAGCACAGGACGGTAGCCATGCCTGAGCCTGCGGACAGATCTATCGGTCACCCCCTGACTTTGGTTTCATGGGGCATGAATATTGATGAAGCCGTCTCTCGATAGCCGGTGACAGCCATTGCGCTATAAACCCCTTGCGGTTTCATAAGAGCAAACGCGTAGCCGGGGACAGTCACCCTGCAGCCGTGAGCGCTGAGTGTGGCAGCTCTGAGTCACCACACTGCGTCCCCCAATCACCGGCCCTTTGGTGTCTGAATCGATTGTGTGATGGCTGCTGTAATCCCCTGAAGTAGCTGCTGTACTTCCTGCCGGCCTCCTATTGGCTGGAGCTGCCGTGTACTTATTGGGTCATCAACTCGCTTCTCCCCCCGGCGCGTGCAGCCCACTGCAGCACTCTGATCTCTCTCCCGCTGTTCCCACGGGTCGTCCAGCCGGGTTCTGTTCGGTCTAATGGTGCAGAGCTCTTGCGGGGAAAATGGGACCCAGACACTCATGAGCTGCGCGACAAAAGGCTGAGCTCTGTGGAAACCGGATACAGCAGTTAAACTTTGGTAGATTGATAAGGCAAACTATTTTGTGAGCCAAATGGTCGCTGTCATCTCTTGCGCCGTCAAAGAGAGTCTGCCTTTTGTTCCCTCGCACATCAGCAGCTGAGACTGGCCTGCCAGGTCCTCCAGCAGGAATGTGAATGGGACAGAATCTGTCGTCTGTGTAGTATAACGTACCTAGCGTTCTGTTTACTTGTGTCTGAGGAGTCTTGAGCAAGGCCTGCCGGGGCTCGGCTAGGAGACTTTGACAGTAAAACGGCACGAGCATGTAGACATGAGGGGGACACAATACAAACAGGAACAGGGAAATGTAAACCAAAAGTGCATTTAAAAAAAAAATCCCTGTAGGGTATTTAAAAAGGTCAAAAAGGCATGACCTGACTTTAAAATGTCAGCCTGAAGAATACATGTTATGATCCATGGGAACAGCCTTCTGGGATTCGGCATCCCAGCCCGGCCATACAGGCAGATCCTTGTCATCTTCCTCTATTCTCATGTGAAAAGTCACAACGGACACCAGCCCCACGGCTGGGAGCCACGTGTCTTTACTTAGAAGTGGGTACTGCTTCCTGGTGCCAGGCAAGGGTTATGCAATGTGACCTTGCTGGGGTCCAGCGTACCATTGCTGCAGGGAGGCTGGGCGTGCTCACCAAACTTAAACATCCAAGAAACATTCTCTGCCTAGAAGGCTGAGCGTTTTGAATATCACGAGCACCTCACCTGGGTCCGAGAGGTCCAGCATGGACTTTTGGCGCATCTTATTGGGTCTGTTGGACACGGCACTGCATGAATTATCAAGCCCCATTGACTGCCACAGGAAGTGTTGTGTAACTCGAGGGGAAACTTGCGCTCAGCCACCACGATAAGCCCGCCCCGCTTTCCCCTGTGCTCTCGCCTTGCAACCACATCTGGCTTTCAAACGGGGTATTTTTAAATCTGAGGACAAGGCACAGCCGCATCTACTGACTCGCCGCATCTGGCAGCCTCGGCACTCAGCCCCCACCCCCCCGAAATGCCAGAGCCAGTGTCACTGTTCTCCAAACAGGCTGCTCTCACGGAGTAAGGCTGCTCCCATATCGATGTGTGACCTTCAGGAAGCCCACTTCTGCTTTTGGGGGACCTTTTGGAAAGGTTTTTGTTAAGGGGACAATAAGTAGTGAGAGAAATTCTTAGATTGAGTTTTTCCCTAGGTGTGTTTCTGTAACTCCGGAGACAGGCGCCCACACACATATGCCCCCTTCTTGTAGCCTTGTGTATTGCATATGTACCCCATAATGCTTTGCAGCTTGACCTTCCTCCGGGCCTGTATCTGTTTGGCGTCATTGATTTCCCCCCCCCCCCCAGTATTTGACCCAGCTGTGAAACCCACCAGTCAGTCACCCACTTCCTGTGCTCTGCTGTGCAGCAGCAGTGTGACACCTTGGTAACACTCCAACCCTAGGCCCCCCAAGTAACAAAACGCAGATCAAATGTCCACTCCAAACCATTTATGTAAGACTTTAAAATATTATTATAAAACACATTTCTGTCAGAATTTCTCTGACAATTTGCTTAAGGTTGTGTCATTTCCTGTTAAAGCAGTAAGAGGTGTGACATCAACTAGTTATATATTCTCCCACAAGAAATGAGCAAATTTGAAGAGAGAATGTCAATCTGATGCATGTAAACGGAAAGAGAGGCTGGAGGAATAGCAGAAGAAAGGATTAACCTGCCATAGTTCTGGTCTGTCTGACAAACCTGTTGCTGGCCTAGTAAGTCTGAGGGAGTCATTTCAACAAATGGTGCTGTTAATGTTAGCTCTTCAGGGGATGCATTTACTGCCATCAAAACTTTATTAGGCAGTAAGACATTAATATAACGGGGCCCCTGAGCATTCCCTCCCCACCCAACCCCAGAACAAAACCTTTCCCCTGCCCCTGACTCGGTACATGTCTCTTCTGTCTCTCGCAGCCCCAAACTGATGAGGGTTTATTGGTACTTTTAATTACCAGTGTTCCCTATGTTATTGGAAAGAATGAGAGAGATTCTATTTTGGTCTCCTGCTGGGGTCTAATTGCACTTGCAAAAAATGTTGTATGTTTTGATTATTCCTCTGTGAAGCAGGTTCCCACCACGTTCAATGTTGGGCGTTTTTTTTTTTTTTTTTTAAATTGGTTAAACAGTTTTTTTGTGTGGGGGAGGAGGGACAGTGATTCTCTGTTAAGATTCCATTGCCAATTGTGGCTCATGCATTTACTGGGGCTCAAACGAAAATGATCATGTTACCATATAAGGCGCAGCTGAACAGTGCCCGTCCCCTCTGACAGTGTGCTGCTTATGTGAGACTCCCACCAAGTACAGGAAGGCATGCCCTCTGCATCACTTATCGCATGCCATAGGGTGCTTTGTAACTGAAGCTGAGTCAGTGCTGGTCACAGCTCAAGTCAGGCCTGCAAAGTCAGATCCATATAGCACATTGAGCTGTGGGTCTAGCCTGCTGACGGGTCTTCCGGGCACCGTATGGCTCCAGGACCCTAGGGCCACAGGCATTCTTGGCGTCTCTCCTTACTCAGGCATCCAAATTTTGTACTCATGGAGACCCAGTCCTCCATGTCTTCATTAGAGGTTAATTCTTTCCTGTAAGTAGGTTTAGAGGTAAACTTTTCAGGTGACGGTTTTGTATGGATACATTTTTTTTTAGAAGTGAAGGAGAATGCGGAGCATGGAGCTACAGTTGCAGGGGGCTAGGAGATCACAGTGCATTTGTATAGCAGAGTTGTGGTCTGTTAGTATCCCCAACTGTTTGTTTAATGGCTAATTATTCCTTATTACATTCCACAGGAAACGCATCACCTATAACACCTGTTCTTTATCTCTCTCTGTTCGCCCCAGTTGGAGACAAGGTTCCTGCAGACATTCGCCTCACTTCAATCAAGTCTACAACGCTGAGAGTAGACCAGTCCATCCTGACAGGTGATTGGTTGGCTGCTTCCTCTCACTCATGGGTGACGCTTTGCTGTCGAACTCTTCTTCCCCTAATAGTCTTGGAGGCTCCAGATTTCTCTCGTAACCCCACAAAATATCACGTCAGCCTTTCAGTGGTTAGAAGAACAAGGTGAAAGCTCTCCTTCATAAAATGGAATGACAAGCACCTGTGTGTCTCAGGGTTTGCTGGCAATGACTGATAACTCCTTAAGCAGGCTACCCTTAATGTGATGTGCAGGTGCCATATAAATGCATGTATCAGTCTCAATATGATGCTGGCTGAGTGTTAAAATATGTGGCTGGAAATAGATGGCAGCTTATTTTTAGAGTGATGTGACAGGCAGATCCCTGTGTGGGTGGTGCATGCTAATCTGTTCATTTTTAGCTGCTTGTTTTTTTTTGGTCACGCAAAATTCAGCTCCGTGGCCCCTGATCTCCCCGCTACAGCCTCATTGATATGCAACCAGGCAGCACCCATCAGAGTTGCCCCTTTGACGCATTTCTGATGTCCCCCCTGCTTTTGCAATCAGCGCCGTCGCTCCCTTACGTGGACCGATGAGGCTGGGATTAGCGCGCTGACGCGAGGGGAGCGGCCGTACTCTGTCCCGCTGTGCCGTCAGCGGGAGCCATGGCTGGGGCCCAGACTCACACGCTGAGTCACTGCTTCCTCATCCTTCCTGCAAAGTCATGAAGGCTCTTTTAGAAGCATAGAATCGTACTAGTGCAGGATTCATCCCTTCATTTTATTTGACTGTCAGATGTGTAATTTTTCGGTGTTATAGCGTAACATATAAAAATACTTGCAACGTCCAGTTCAAAAGTATCTGCGCAGACCCATCAGCTGAATAACTTCAAGCACTAACCCCCCGCCAACCCCAACCATACTGGGTGATGAGAACCAGGCTCTCTGGCCCCCAGGCCAGCATTACGATGGCTGTGGTCACCCCACCAGTGAGATGCTGGGCCGCCTTGGTTGGCAGCAGGCTTGTGTGACAGCATCCCCGGCTTCGTGCTACCAGCATGTGCTTTGTGCTGCCCGCCCCTTTTTGGGGGGGGCTTCAGGGAGACCTCTTTCTACTGTGGGAATGACAAGACCATATCCTCTGGGTGACCCAGTATGAACCTGCAGGCTTTCACCTCACCACTGCGTTCTTGAGATATTCATCTCTCACGACAGACTGTGTGTGTGTATGCATGTATACACACACACACACACACACACACACACACCACTGTTCAAATGTGCTGATGTTCCTGGTCTGTGAGACATGGATGTAAACAGTCGATGTGAATTTAAGCATGATGTCCTTAGGATTTCACAGTGTGCTAGTGCCAGGGGGGCAGCAGGCTGGCTTGTGTCCACTCTTCACAATCTCCTTTCATCACAATTTTTCAGGAGAGTCTGTGTCAGTCATCAAACATACGGACCCTGTCCCAGACCCCCGTGCGGTCAACCAGGACAAGAAGAACATGCTGTTCTCAGTGAGTATCTGCAGCCCCCCCCCACCGCACCCCCTTTCCCAGCCTCTGCTTGCTTCTGCTGTTTTGGCCATTATTGGCAGGAAATAACTCCAGAGGAGCCATGATTGGTCCACAAAAACAAGACCCGCCTCAAGTTTGGGGGAAGCTCTGCCCAACCCAGTTCCAACATTTTTTTTCTTTTTCCCAGCCTGCAGCTGTCATGAAATAACACTGATCAGTGCCCTCAGACTTCTTCAGTGTCATAATCAGCTGTCACACAGCTACGTGTGAGAGTCAGCCATTGAAACAGGGTCCTTAAGCTGGTGTGGGAGACCATTAAAGCCCGAGAGTCTCACCACCCGTCACCTGTAGTATCTGGAGGATGAGGGACGTGAAGTGCTTGCATGTGGCATGGTACGACCTGTGCTCTAAAGGCAGCTTATTTCTGCAGCTGAATGCAGAATCCTTCAAAGGTCAGCCTGTATGTATACAGGCTCTTTCTGCAGGTAAAGGACGTTGATATTTGGGGTTTTCTAGAGGCCGGGTTGCTCATCTCATACCCATTGGTCTGCCTCAGTGGGGTGAGGGCTTCCTGTTTGCATTATTCTGACTTTAACCCAGATCTGTGTTCACCCTGACATCGCTCTGTTCTTACTACGCCTGCTGTGGGTAGGGGCAGCAAAACACTAGTGAGAGGTTATTACACCTGTTTCTGTGTAACTGTAACTTCACCTGTTCCCCCTCCCCCAGGGCACAAACATCGCCGCAGGCAAAGCGGTGGGTGTTGTGGTGGCCACGGGTGTGAACACGGAGATCGGTAAGATCCGTGACGAGATGGCCTCCACGGAGCAGGAGAAGACACCGCTGCAGCAGAAACTGGATGAATTCGGCGAGCAGCTCTCCAAGGTCATCTCGCTCATCTGCATCGCCGTGTGGATCATCAACATCGGCCACTTCAACGACCCGGTCCACGGCGGCTCCTGGATACGTGGCGCCGTTTATTACTTCAAGATTGCGGTGGCGCTGGCGGTGGCAGCCATCCCCGAGGGCCTGCCCGCCGTCATCACCACCTGCCTGGCGCTGGGCACTCGCCGCATGGCCAAGAAGAATGCCATCGTGCGCAGCCTGCCCTCAGTAGAGACGCTGGGGTGCACCTCTGTCATCTGCTCCGACAAGACGGGCACCCTCACTACCAACCAGATGTCTGTCTGCAGGGTGAGACTCCACCTGTTTGTTGGGGAGGGGCTAATGTGGCCACACCCCTTAAAGAAACATAATGCATCTTAGAATTTAAGCTGTGTTTGTCACTCATATATTAGGGTTTGACTATTCTGAACCAGTGATAAGTTGCCTGGTTCACCGAATGATGCACTATGACAGTCCAGAAAGACTTGACCGTAGAAGCACAAGTTGACAGTTGATTAGCTGTGTCTGTAATTTGTAATTGGCGTTCGCTTAGCACAGCCTGCAGTCTCTGAAAAAGGAATCGTTCTGCTGCCATCTGGAACGCCAGGGTGTTTGGTAAATGGGTGCAGATGAATCATTAATTTTGCTGTGTGCCTCACACTTGTCGTCTCTCCATCCCGCTATCCTCATCGTTCTCCTCTCTCCCCCTGCCACTTGCGGCAGCCTGGCTCCCCCCTCCACTCCTCACTCCCTCCCTCCCTTTTTTTTCCCCTCTCATCAGTATTCAGCAGTCAGGTTACTTGCAGTTGTTACATAACCGACCTTGTGTTGGTTGGGCCCTCTTGCTGAAAGGCTGGCTGCCCCCTCATTAGATGGGGGGGGGATGGTGGCTTATTAGACATTGGCAGGATCTGTTGTGCTGCCACCTTTTGACCATCCTAAGAGCCGCTCTGTATTTTGTCTAACTTAATGTGTGATTAGCCGTTCCAACGCTCAGTTGCTAATACAGCAGTACAATCCGACTGACCTCCTGAATTGGCGACACCCCCTGCTGTGGTATCCATTTATCCACCATGGCTGACGTGGTCATGCTTTCAAGTCCCTCCAGAAGCCATGGGGAGGGCATTTCTTTTTTTTTTTTCTCGGTGATGCGGTTCTTTTGTTATAGGGGGCACTTCTGCGGCTTGTGAAATATTGTCCACCAGAAAGACCTGCTGATGTTGATTGTGCACTGTTATAGTTCCAGTCAGGTATTCCTGACAGGAATGTTTGCTTTTGTCAGCCCCACGCTGAGACTGCCCCTCCCCCCATCTCCTCTAGCTTTAGAGTGGTGGCCATGCTGAAGTACATCCGGGCGAACTATGGTGGTGTCTGCTGCCACCTAGTGGGTCGCCAACCCAATAGCATTGCGTGGTTCTCAGACTGTTTGCCTATTGTCATCTCAGTCCTTCTTTCTGGGGTCTTTACCGAATCCTAAAAATCCAAAACTGAAAGGTTGCTGAGAATGTAGGGGCCTGAGCTGGCACAAGTTGGAGTCTGTCTCGTGAACCCAATGAACACCTGGGATCGGATTTACGCACCTGTCCCCTATCACCCCCGTCCCCCCGTCCCCTTCATGGTGAAAACCTGCTTTCTGTATGTTGTTCTTGCAGATGTTCATCATAGACAAGGTGGAGGGTCAAAGCTGCTCTCTGAGTCAGTTCACAGTGACCGGCTCCACGTACGCCCCTGAGGGGGAAGTGTGAGTATCATCGCAGCTGGCTGCCCCCCTCCCTCCATTGCTCTTGTTTGTCTTGGTTTAACTCTGAGTAGATACTGGGCCAGCTGGTACAGAGCCTGTCCCTCAGCTTTGAAATCTCTTCTTATGGATATCGGTATCCCATCAGTACGTCCTACCTTAAGGGATTGTGCATGCAGAGCCAATAACCTATGTAGTGGATCCAAATCTGAAATACCCACCCTAAATTTTGTGCAACCTTATATCAGCCTATATTGTTGGATTACAGTTGAGGGATTGTGGTTATTGTCCATGTAGTAAAAATTTATCAAAATGTAATTATGAATAATTTCAGTAATGCAAAGTACAGGCGTGCCTGATGTTTTTAACTAAAATAATGCTAGTTGGTTTGCATTCATTGATTTTCATACGTATGATAGAAATTCAGTGTCAGCTTACAAAACTGGGAACTATTTGGCTACTTTCGTGCGAATCACTAACCGTCATCTGTACTTGCATCGAATACGACTATCGATGTGGGGTTTTATTTTCAGCATTTCACTAACCACCATCATGAGAAGAGGACTTCATCTCACAGTAGGGCTGCATGATATCACATCGCGATGTAATTGCAGTTATATAGCACATGCGCAATAATCACCAGAGCTTTAGATGACAGGTGTAAACATTTGGCTGGATGCTAGCTTTTCGGTACTATACAGACATTTGCTTACAGCCACAGTTTGGTAAGCCGATTAGTGATGCACCTAAAATTAGTCATCTATGAATTCAGCATATCCTTATTTAATAAATGTGTGGGACTTTAAACTGCAAAGTTCCACCACAACACCAATGACTTTTTACCTTGTTTATCCACAATATCTCCTCTTTATGAAAGCTGTTGGGGTTGCTGACCTGTCCCTTTCTTCACCACCACTTCAGTGCTTATCGCTTCCATGATTTACCAAAACAGTAGTATGTGGCTCACCATTAACCAAATTTAATATGCATAAACATACGCAGAATTTATACACATTACTAACTTTTGGGCATCACAGTATGCATCTTATTAATATTTTAGGCATACTCTTAATCTGCTTACTAAATTGAGCCTCTAAGTAAGCATCCATATAGTACCAAAAAAAATGGCATCCAGACATATGTTTCACCCATCATCTAAAGCAGTGTTTCTCAAGCTTGTCCTTGGGGACCCCCAGATGGTCCACGTTGCTTCCTGCCAACTTTCAGGGAACTGAGAGAGAATGAAAAACACTGATCTAAAGCCCTGGTCATTATTGTCCGTGTTCCAGATAATCACGTGTACATCGCGATGTGATATCATGCAGCCCTATGTCACAGCATATTCTGTGTATGGTAGTAGAATCTGATAAGGCAACAAAAAAAAACAGAACACTTATGACCACTGACAGCAACTGTGGGTGTTGACGTTATAAACAGACAAAAGGAGGTGTTTAACATCAGGCAGGTTTCTACTAGATACAACTACTTGGACCATGTTTTCAGTGTATTTTCAGTATTTTAAAAGAAAGTACCTAATGTCATGGTGGCCTCTTCTGTCAGTGGAAGGAAAATCTGACAAGACAGCAAAAACTGACAAGACTACAGGACCTGAACACCAGATAAGCTGTTCCATGGTACCCTGGTATTAAAAACCAACACTAAAATGTACAGATATGTACGATCTCATTGGCAGATATCAGAATGGCGTTCCTGTGAGGTGCTCAAAGTACGATGCCTTGGTGGAGATGGCCACGATCTGTGCCCTGTGCAACGACTCCTCCCTGGACTACAACGAGGTGCGAGTCCTGTCAGGTCTGAGCGCCGCTAGGAAGTCAGAGCAACTCTTAGCATGTCTCACAAGAAGAATCTGCTCATCAGTGATTGGTTCAAAGCATCCAGATGGGATGAGTTCCACTGTAAAATGATTGGTTGTCAAACCAAGCTAAAGATAGGGTGTGTGTTCCTCAGGCCAAGGGCGTATACGAGAAGGTGGGTGAAGCAACAGAAACTGCCCTGACCTGCCTAGTGGAGAAGATGAACGTGTTTGACACTGACCTCAAAGGCATGACCAAGATTGAGAGGGCCAATGCATGCAACTCGGTGAGTGTTCCGCCTGTGGTCCTTGGGGATGGTGCTTTAGCCCATATAAGTGTAAATGTGCAAAGCTTAAGTGTGTAACTGGTGAAAGCGGAGCTTTCTTCTGTATCTATGCAGTGGTTCAGTTTAGAATTTTTCAGATTGTAATGCTGAAGAAACTTGTCTAAATTTGCCCCTTTTCTGTAATGAGTTTTTCTGTCAGCTTTTTTTTTTATGCGATTCAGATTTTTGACTGGAAATTTATAGTTTTTCATAAATGGGTGGTTGTCAGGTGGTTAAACAACTGATGAAGAAGGACTTCACGTTGGAGTTCTCCAGGGACAGGAAGTCCATGTCCGTCTACTGCACCCCCAACAAAGCGCGCTCCTCTATGGGCAAGATGTTCGTTAAGGTACTGTGAGTCCCTTGCTTAGACCATGGCAGTTTCAAATGCTGTGACCTCTAACCTGCAGTGGCTGTTTCACAGTGCGACTCTCCCGGATTAAGGGAGATCATCAGAGTTGCTGTAACTGTCCCCATACCAAGCAGAACCCATCTACTGAAAGCATCTTGTCTTTCTCGTTGGGGGTTCTTATGTGGTTGATGGTGTAGATGGGTGTATAATATTCATGTCCTGTTTGGGGAATGGGATGGGTCTTTGAGTAAATTCTCACTCTGAGCATTGACACCTCCTAGGGTGCACCAGAGGGAGTGATCGACAGGTGTACCCACATCCGGGTGGGTAGCGACAAGGTGCTTCTGACCCAGGGCATCAAGGACAAGATCCTATCGGTGATCCGGGAGTACGGAACTGGACGGGACACACTACGCTGCCTAGCGCTGGCAACCCGTGACAATCCTCCACGCAAGGAGGTCATGGTGCTGGAGGATTGTGCTCGCTTCACAGAGTACGAGGTAGGGGTCTGAGCGCAGGACTGATCTCTGCTTGGTAGCTGTTCCGCCCAGGAAATCCCTAATTTACCTTCTTGGTAACCGCTCGAACCTCACCACTCTCATGGGGGTTAGTAGGAGAGGTCTCGAGTTAAGGCCTCATGAAACATGAACCTGTATGTGGTTGCAGTTCTGAGTTCAGGGTAGTGCACAGATGCATGCTGGGTAACAGAGTTCTATATTAAAACTGTAAACTGGGAGCACTCCTATGAGTCTTAACATTGCATCATTTTTTTTTTTTTTTTATAGTCCAGCCATGTGTGTGTTAGTGATGCTCGGGTTTGTGGGTGTTGCTGGTAAACTGGAAGAAAGTTTCCATAGTTACCATGTAACCTAATTCCCCACAGACGGACCTGACCTTCGTCGGCTGCGTGGGTATGTTGGACCCGCCGCGGTCGGAGGTGGCAGCCTCCATCAAGCTGTGCCGGCTGGCCGGAATCCGGGTCATCATGATCACTGGGGACAACAAGGGCACCGCGGTGGCCATCTGCCGGCGCATCGGCATCTTTGGCGAGGACGAGCATGTGGGCGACATGGCATTCACGGGCCGCGAGTTCGATGACCTGTCGCCGCAGGCACAACGAGAGGCCGTGCTCAATGCGCGCTGCTTCGCCCGTGTGGAGCCTTCCCACAAGTCCAAGATCGTAGAATTCCTGCAGTCCTATGACGAGATCACCGCCATGGTGAGCCGCCCAGCCGTACATGGGGACATGGATACCTGCATTTGTGTACGAGGATCGCATGTACATGGCAGCCCTGTCCTGTCCACAGTGCCCCTGCCTCACCGGTTTAGGTTCTTGGCCACCACAAACCTTCACATAAGTGTTAGCTTAGTTGGAGCAATAGACTGAATTTCTCTCTACTGTAAAATGCATCCAGCTTATCAATACCGAATGATGGTCTAAAAGTTCCAGAAAGCCAATCTGCTCATGAATGCTGCTGTCATGGCAGTGACAGACTTTCACTCCGTGCCGTTGGTAATCTCCTCGCTTTGCGCTCCATGTTCCCCGGTAGACAGGCGACGGGGTGAATGATGCCCCCGCCCTGAAGAAGGCAGAGATCGGCATCGCCATGGGCTCTGGCACTGCCGTGGCCAAGACCGCCTCCGAGATGGTGTTAGCCGACGACAACTTCGCTACCATTGTGGCAGCCGTGGAGGAGGGCCGGGCCATCTACAACAACATGAAGCAGTTCATCCGCTACCTCATCTCCTCCAACGTGGGCGAGGTCGTCTGGTGAGATCCCCCAACAAACGCCTCTTCCTTCTGCAAAATTCTTGGGTTTAGGTTCTGTGCTCTTAGCCATAAATGCTGTCTGTGTCCATATTCATACAAGACGTTGGTCAGTGTAGTTTAATTCTGGTGATGGGTAGGAATTTTTAGAATGCTTGCTGTTGTATGGATAGTGGGACTTGGCTGTGGAGAGCGCTGTTTTGAGAGGGTTGTCTCTATGGTGGCAGCATCTTCCTGACGGCGGCCCTGGGCTTCCCCGAAGCCCTCATCCCCGTGCAGCTGCTTTGGGTGAACCTGGTGACCGATGGCCTGCCCGCCACCGCCCTGGGCTTCAACCCCCCTGACCTGGACATCATGAACAGGCCCCCCCGCAATGCTCGTGAGCCCCTCATCTCAGGCTGGCTCTTCTTCAGATACCTGGCCATCGGAGGTAATCTTCCTGTCTGGATGCTTGGGGGGGAGTCGTTTGTGTTGAAGTTGTTTTTACTCCTGTATCCTTTTCTTTCCCCATTCCTATTCTATGTCCACATTCCCCTTCTCCCTTCCTGTACGTGTGTTATATGTGACAAGATGTTAGGCCACCCCCTGCTGGTAGGCAATGGTAATCCATGTTTGTGCTTGTACATTTTTTTTATTTTATTTTTTTATATTCAATCTCAGGGTATGTGGGTGCTGCTACAGTGGGTGCTGCTGCTTGGTGGTTCATTGCTGCTGAGGATGGGCCCAGGATCACCTTCTACCAGCTGGTACGTTGGTTACCCTCCCTGTGATGGCTATAATCTCTGTACTGAGCCAAAGAATTCATGCATGGTTGTTGAATGGGTTGCTACTCGCCCCGTTTCAGAGCCACTTCCTGCAGTGTAACCCAGACAATTCCGAGTTCAAGGGCCTGGACTGCAAGCTGTTTGAGTCACCCTATCCCATGACCATGGCCCTGTCTGTGCTGGTGACCATCGAGATGTGCAATGCTCTCAACAGGTTGGTGTAGAAGGCGGGGGGGGACTACCTGAAGTGCCTCAAAGTTAGAGGTCAAATTGTGAAAATAAGGAAGCCCAATCAAGTACCAAATTAAGCACCAAGTTTACTTATTGTATTACTGCGTGGGATCTGATTGATTCAGCCAAATGATGCTAACCTTGAAATGACCTTCAGAGTGGGTTCTAGCTTGTGTGCGCGTTTGTGTTTGGCAGCCTGTCGGAGAACCAGTCCCTGCTGCGCATGCCCCCCTGGGAGAACTTGTGGCTGCTGGGCGCCATCTGCCTGTCCATGTCCCTGCACTTCCTCATCCTCTACGTGGAGCCATTGCCGGTGAGATCTCACCTGTGGATCCGTGCCGATGGTTGTGTGGCCGGGGCAGTTGGGTGTCGAAGGGGCCTTCAAACGACACCATACACTATGTACATGCTATGTGTGCATGATGGTTAACCCCATTCAGCTGTATGCATTTGAAGACCTGTAAGAGTGCGTATGAGGTGTAATGTAATTTCGTATCTGAGTACAATGTGTAAAGATTTTTGAAATGCTACTTTTTAGCAGGGTCACATAATATTGATATCAAGCAGTGTTTCACAACCGGACCTTGGGGAGCTGCAGGTGGTCTACATTATTTTATTTTATTTTTTTTGGTGCTTCCTCACAGCTCCTGTTAGCAAAACCGTGGACCATCTGGTGGTCCCCGAGAATCAGTTTGCGTACCTTTTTAAAGGCTATTAGGAGCTTTCACACTGAAGTTCCAGAACCTGGTCCCCGTTTGCATGTTCTTAGGCTGGCTACTTGTCTGGCTATTTGTCACTTTCACACCCCACAACAGAAACTGGGACCTTCAGGCTAAATTAGCATGGGAGATGCAAAAAGTTCATATGTTAAACTTCACACAATTAGATATGCAAGTACACTCCCCACCCTAAACCAATGGAGGGTGAACAAGTCATGTGTTAGACATGGGGGTGGGGGATTGGTCACAATCAAGACAGGAGACAGCCTTGTATTTTATATTTTACTTGTATGACAGTGACACATTCTCGATTTATTATTAATTCTGGCCAGCAAATCACTTTTTAATTGTTTATTTTTTGGGGGGGGAATGAGGTAAAATTATCTCATGCTCAAGTTTCACCACCGGCACGGCATGTACGACATGTAGTGAAATGTACCCTGAACAACCCTTAGACGGTGCAATCAAACCAAAAATATAATTAAGAATAAGTCAAAGGTTTTAAATCTTACAATAAACTGAAAATTAACTAAAAAAAAATTCCGATGCAGTTACATGGAGACTCCCAAAAAAGTGTTTAATGCATTAAATGTGATTGTGGCACAAAAATAATTCCATCTGTTCAGTTTCTGCTCCACTCCTACCATCTTTTCCTCACATTTCCACATAACTTTAAAGTTAACACTGGTGCTTGTGGTCAACCTATCAGCAAGCTATTGCTGTAAGTGCCTCCTCAGTAGTTCCTGTTTGAACGAAAAGGACCTTGTCTGTAGTAGGGACTAAAGGGTTCTGGAACTGCCTCCAAGGAAGTACAATTGAGCCAATTTCCTGTGGTGTGAAGATGACAAAAGTTCCTGGTTCTGGGAAAGGTTGTAATTCCTGAAAAAAAAGTTCCTGTGCCGTGAACACGTCAGTTGTCAGCATGTTAACAGCACACCCTGTCTCCCCTCCCACCCCACCCAGATCATTTTCCAGATCACCCCTCTGAACACCACTCAGTGGCTGATGGTGCTGAAGATCTCTATGCCCGTCATCCTGCTAGACGAGCTACTCAAATTTGCAGCCCGTAACTACCTGGAGCCTGGTAAAGAGTTGGAGAAGCCAGCCAAGAGCTGCTCGCTCTCCACCTGGACCCAGGGCATCTCTTGGCCCTTTGTGATCGTCACCTTCCCTCTGGTGCTCTGGATTTACAGTACCGACACTAACCTGTCCGACTTGTTCTGGTCTTGACTGACATAAGTGTGTGGTTCTCTGCTGTGTGTGTGTGTGCGTCTGTATGCGTGTGTGTTTCCATGCACGTTAGGGTGGCAATTAACATGCACCCAAATGCTTAAAAATAATAATAAACTAATTGTTAATGGGGCAAAACGAGAGCCCTGTTGATATTGTACATGTCGGCATCCCATCGCTTAAGGGCGTTTTTGATTTCGTTTTGAGAATTTGTTCTTGTTTGGTTTTTTTGGTATTGCCTTTTTAAATTGGTATTTTATAATCTGGGATTATGATTTGTCCTATTACCTGACATCTTGTTTCAGAACATCTGTAGTTGCCCCCCCATAGCCCCTTTACATACAGGTAACATATTTAAAAATCGTCCAATGAAATGTACAGAAATGTTAACACTATTTTATGCATTTTTTTTGTAGTTTTGGAAGGGAGGAAAGGGTGGAGTGACTGAACAGCAATGTTTACGGTTGTCTTTGGTCTGAGTTTTGAATTCTTAAAGTTTATGGATAAACGATGGAGAAACCAGTGGTGGTTTTTGGAATGAATGTTATTCAATGCATCAACTAAAACAGGAAAGACCCTCAAAGGAATGCTGCATGCTTTCTCTTCCTGCATGAATGAACTTGTGCATTTTCATCCAATCAGATGTTTTTCAGAGTGCCCCCCCCCCCCACTGCTTATTTTCACGCTTATCACTTTAAGCCAGTTTTTTTTTTTTTTTTCTGCACTAGGCAGAACGCAGCTACCTCAGTTCAATATGGCTCATTCCTCGCCCCCCCCCCGCCCCCCGGCCCTGGGGGAGTTGGGGCGCGCGGCGGGGCGGCCAGGGGGGGTTGGGGGGGGTCGGCCCCGGGCCGTGGTGAGG
>JAODKC010000117.1:24813484-24827399 GCA_026777985.1 Mormyrops attenuatus | reverse complement strand
TAGTCCCTCCCAGTGGTATACCGGGAAGCCATCTTTGATTTAAATCTGCTTTTTAAAATGTAACATTGTAAGGATCCATGCTCAGTTTTAGTTTTGTGCTCGAGCCCCAAGAGTCTGCCCACTTGAGCCTAAGGGGCTCGATGGGCGCAGGTGCCTCTTATGGCATTTGCCTCTGTGTGGAATACTTCAGTTCGCCCTGAATGTACAGTTTGCCGTGTATCTGGCTTTGTTTAAACACTCAATAAGGCCATGGGCCGGACATTAATCGGAAATCCCCCTGGGTCACAGACAGGATTTGTGTTGTGTGATTTACAAAGCATTTTAGATTCATGGGACATTCATATCAAAACATGTTATAATACTAACACAGGGCAAGCCACATTTTACATGCTACCATGAATTCTACAACTCTCTCATGCTATGGGCTGACAGAAGCACAGCTAGTAGTTTCCAACAGGCTGATTATGTGTGTCAGACCAATTCATTCATACCTGTCCCCTTTCCTTGTTTCATGTCTTCATTTCTGACTGCTTTCCTTTCTCTCTCGCCTTCTCCCCACAGCCAAGGCCTTGTAATCCACATCCCTCCACTAGAACCATTTGCAGAAACTGTAAGGATTTTGCTTTTTGTTTGGTGCACGTGTTCGGGCAGCTCCACCTCTACAAAAGGCCTGCATGTAACAATGAGCGAAGAAATCGGAAATGTATCTACATTAAATATACGTGTTTTAAAATGACCAAGAAAAAGAATACTGTGAGGTAGGGAAGATTTTTAATCGACAAAATGCGTCAGCTAGAGAAATGTTATCCTGTATGTGTAATCACGGTTCCTGGAGACCCTTGCGGCATGGAGGCAAACGCGCTTGGCCTTCACCTTCGACTCGAGATCTAAGGAGTTTTCATGCCACCTTTTTAAGATTCTTCTGTGTAAAATGTCATAGTTTTATATAAATGTATAATATACCATAATGCATGTTCTGCAGTTGTAAGTAGCTGAAATATTTTAGCAGAGTTTCTACATTAAAATAGCTATGTACAATTATCGCTCAGTGCAAGTAGAACAAATTCTCCTTTAGATACAAGCGGGCAACCATAATGACACCGGTCAGTTCCATAATCAGATACTTTTCCTAAGGAAATCTTTTTTAGAGGTGTGCAAAATGACGAAGTAGACCTTTTTGTTTTGTTTTGCACTGTAATAATGTAACTTATTTAAATAAGGCGCCGCGGCAGCCCGAGGCGCTGCGGTGCGGTGGAACTGTGATGCATCCGTCTCGAAAGGAGCAGTCCGGCCCTTTAACACCGCGTCCGAACCATGACCTATTGTATATACCAGCGACTGTTCATTTCCGTGCTGACGATTGTAACATGCATCACATGAAACGTGGTTTCAGGTAAATAAACCAATTAAACATGACTGACTGCATGTATTTTCTGTGTCATGCGCTGTACAGGCAGCCTTGAATCTGTTCTAAAATCGTGAGACATACAGGTGAAGTTGCCAAGGAATTAGTACACAAATTATACTTCGGACGCTCAAACTGAATGACGACCGTGTAGTGTTCTTTAGATACTTAAATAACCGTGAGAACGTGGGTCCTTAAATCGCACGTTTTCTAGGTTGCTTTCAGTTTAAGTATAAAGTATATCGTGTTTGGGTGAATTTCGTTTACTCTTGAATTTTATCTGTGCGCACACCCAGAACTTTTGCGAATACTGTTCTTAATTACGGTTTCCTTGCGTCCTGATTCATTAGTCCAATTTCTTTTTCGGGATTGAATAATCGTGAAATGAAGCTAAGGATAGTTAATATGTTGCCAGTGTAGTCCGTTTACTAAAATTACGATATTTGTACGTGCACAAATTTCCTCGAAATAATTGACCCAAAATACAAACTGTATGCACTGCTTCACAAACTCAGTCACCGTGCCTTTACGTTGGTTTCTCCTGGCTTCGCAATATAAGCTTTTTTTTTTTTAAAAAAAAGAACATCTACAAGGTAGGTATATTTTTAGACCTACTTTGTTTTCAAAGTGCATGGATACATGAATGAAAAGTATGAACGTTAGTGACTATAACTACCCGAAATATAGAGTAACCTCATGTAATATTACAGGTAACCTCTTTGCCCAGCAACTCCGGTTTTAATGGGTGTGTTTCTGCTGCTGTGCAGTGCGTTGCAAATGTATCATTTTCCTGCATTACATGTGATACCTACCTTCTTCCTAACAGTATTTAATTGAAATCTCGTAGTCTCTCAGAGTACATTTTCAATGTCAAAATCAATTATTTGTCATCTTTAGAAGAAAATCCAAAACTAAAAAATACATATCAATACTTGGTAGAGCTAGCTGCGTTTTGCGTCAATAACCGCTCTAATGCAGAGAAAGAGAAGTCTTTTAGGGTTTGTAATGGAAAATACTGGCAAGAAAATGTGTATATATCATTTGTAATTCAATCAAACCTCATTGTTCTACAGAGGGTTCAGCAATTTTGCAAGGCACTGTAGGCGAGTGACTCTAGATTGTGCCCAGTCACTTTGAAAGGAGGAAATTTGTGTTTTTACACGTAAGATGTGTGTTTTCTCTAGTGATATTTCCCTCAGAGATTAATAAAGTACTTTCTCTCGTTTGACATGCAGGTTAATTTATGGCATCTAGTTGCATGTTCTTGTGTTTCTGAACAGTTTTGTTCAGAGGTACATAGTTCAGTTCACCTCGCTGGGAGACAGGTCCACCACCAGCTTTATTGTTTATATCCTACTGTCAGCTACGCGTCTTTAAATAAATTGCTCAGGAGTGATATAATTTCATTAGTTATAGTTTCCTCTCAGGAGCTGTTTCATGCCAATATGTTTCCTTACCTAATGTAGATTCATCTTCAGAATTTCCATTTCTTCCTTATCCATAATTGATTGTCCAATACAGGGCATGGTAAGCCTGTAGCCCAGTGGTTCTCAACCCAGTCCTCAGGGACCCCCGACAGTCCTCATTTTTGCTCTCTCCCAGCTGGGTTGGGAACCCTCTGTAGCCTTTCCCAATAAATGCAGGGCAGAAGGCAGGAAACATGATCACATGGTCAGGTCACAGGTTCCGATTTCAGGAATCGGTACCTTTGGTAGGATGTCAAAGATTAATAACATCCTCTGCATTTTATCTACAGAATGTCAGTGTTGAAATTTCCAAATGCATACTCAACTTCTACAGGTGTGTTTGTGGAATAACAGTGGACCTTTGGCACACCTATACTGTTGTCGGATAAGAGAATGAAGTATATTGATCATGAGTATCAAGCTTATGAGAGTTTTACTTAAAAATGTTCTGAGGGCAGAAGGAAAAATGATTGGTTCTGTCTCTGAACCAATTATTGTAGGGGTGGGCCCAAGCAACTATATAGGAAGCAGAACCAAAATATGATTGGTTGGTCCCACCTCCTCTACAATCTGATTGGTTCAGATTACCAATAGTTTCTCCTTCTGCCCCGAGATCATTTGTGTAAAACTCCCATGAATGAACTGTAACCAGTACGACTGTGTTTGCGGCATCCATGAGCGCATGTTGGGTCAGGCATCTGTAAACGTGAGCTTACAAACATGCCCCAGTTGAAATGCGTTCTGGTCAAACCGAGCTCTAACAGACCCATCTCAGTGATATAGTCTTCAAAGGCTCACTGAACACTATTTGTAAGAGTATCTCAGGTTCTCGTCATTCTTCTGCTTCTGTCTGTCCTGTTTCGCTCGTTTACCTTAACATGACTAATCAGATGAAATAAATATCTAAATATACCAACTTGGCCTGAAGTGTGTGTTTGAAATAGTCTTGCAAAGGCAGATTTACAGTCCTGATATTGTTTATTAAAAAATTACAACCAGGAAAGTCACAAAGGCGATTTAAGTAACCCCACAGACATTTTAGGGTTATCAAAAAGGGTAGCATACAGTTTTAAAAGAATACTTTATTCCATATTGAGGGAATGCTTAAAATCAGTCAACTGAATCCAGCTTGGCTCCCACAGCCTACAGGCAAGGCATTGGACTCCCGGATATGTATAAAAATCATCTGGATGGGACAGGTGTACCCACTTAGCTGATTAAAAATGTATCCAGTTTTTATTACTGGCCTGGAGCAGAAAGACTTTTGTTCATGAACTGTTTCTTCACAAAGCAAAGCCACCACTGTGAGGATAAAAAAAAAATAAAATAAAAAAAACGTTAAATGCATTATACAGACACCATTTTTACCATTTTAGGAGTACTTTACACCAAGCTTAAATGTTTGTCGCCATCCTTGTGCTTATCCACTGCTAATCAAGGACAAGTTCCGCATACAATTTTTTATATGTATAGTATACTGTATAATAAAATTTGTCCTTTTAAGTCATTGTTTTAAACCTATCACCATTTCTTAGTTCATTGCTGCCAGCAGTTGGGACAGAAGCTGTCGTACACTCACGCTGGGCTACACTCATACTGCCAGACCCGGCACAGTCATGGTAACATATTTGCGGTCGTAAAATCAATCAGTCATAAGTTGCATAGGTTGTAAGTCTACAACGACCTATACAGGGTAATAGTAACCCTGTAGCCTATCCCAGAATGCACAGGGAGCATGACAGGGGACACCCTGGACAGGATGTTAGTCCACCACAAGGCACCTAAGCCACATCATTGGACTACATAAGGAAACTAGCATAAACAGAGAACATACCAGCTCCACACACTGACTAAAACTCACCACCCTGGAGGTGTGAAGCCACTTAAGCTTACCGTGTCACCGATCTCTATTCTTCAGTGTAACACAAATAGTTCACAGTGAATAACTAATGAGAAACTGAGATAACTGAAGCGATCATGTAAATTAAGCTGCTCCTCAACCTGCCACTCCCCCACATGCCACCGTTTCTCAAAGGAGCCGTGAAATAATAGGAACTCACTTTGCTGGGCTTGTCCGTCTGGGGATCGAACACGCGGTCGCACAGCCGCAGGCCCGTCTCTTGCCGGAGCTGCTGCAGGTAGGCCCTCATGGTTTCTGTGGGTCAGCATGGGGAAAGTGATCAGTGTTGCACAACCTGGCGAAACCCAGGACATGTTCTGCCGGCAAGCCACTGAAGGAGCCCAAAGTGGTCTGTGACCAGTCAGGTCCTCATGTCCACAGCAGGTCTCACCGCAGGATAGTGGAGTATGTCTGTGTTTCTCAAACCAGTCTTTACTCCCCATGCACTCCCAGGGAATTGAGAGACAACAAAAACGTGGAGCATCTGGGGTTCCCATTGGACTGGTTTGAGAAAAACTGCTGTAACTCACTGTATGGACCTGGGCTGAACCTCCCAGCTCCAAATGATGTGCCTCCCCTTCTTCCCCCAGCCATCATCTCCTTACCTTCTTCCGCTTTCCCCGAGGGCCTGACATACATGGCATTCAGGGGGAAGCCGGGCTCCCCTGGGATGGGGAAATTTGTGATGCCCAGCGTGTACATCTCCTTCTCACCCTGACTCCTGGAAGTGCACTGTAAACGAGACATACGGCTGAAAGCCAGCAGCTCCCAAGTGCCCAGCGGTTCCACAGAAAGGTCCTGATCTTTTTACATTTCAGCCTAGAATGCCCTCTGTCACAGGAGGAAGGAAAATTGAAATAATCAAATGAAACATGAGAGGGGCGTGTGGGTGGGGAGTTTGCCCCCCTTTACCTTCTGAAATTTCTTCAGGCACTCAGAAATATACAGCGTGACATAGATCAGCGTTCTGTCTGCCTCGTTCTGCAAAGGAAACGGACAAGTCTACTTTAGACCCATTTATTACATGAGGATGGCTTCATTTTCTATCACCACTATCCAGGGTTATGGGGATTCGGAGCCTATCTCAGAATCCACACCGACCCATAACAGGGCACTCACACACCATTCATACAGTGGAGAACTCTGAAGAAACCCAAACTCTGCACAGAGCCAGGGCAGGGAATCAAACCCCAGTCTCCCCTATACCACCTTGTGCCCCTACATCACTAAAATACATGCTGAAGTATCACTGTAAAAAGAACAGGTACAAAGCTAACAGTTACTGAGAAAATAATGGCCCTTCAATGCTCAGGTACAGTCGGTAGCTTTGGGGGGTGTTTGAGTTTCAGGCTTGCTGATTTTGGTCAGCTGGCTGGTGTGAGATTTTCAATTCAAGACAAGTCTGCACACTCCTTACATGTATGTAACAGTTTTATTGCTTTGCAATTAATATGTAGGGTTTGCATACTACCCAACGCTATTGATGTAGCTAGTTTTACATTTATAATGGAATAATGTAGATCTGTCGTAAGAATTCTTACGGGAGCGTGAGAGTCTGAATGCTTGTGTGTCATGCCAGATGCGAGAGAGATGGTAACCCTGGAGTTAAAAGGCAAAACTATGAGAAGAGCGCATGGCTTTGAGCAGGGCGTGTCCGGGCACATAAGAGCGGAAAGGTCTATAGACTCAGACCGCCTCTTGCGTCAGCTACAGCCCACCCGTTCAACAAACTAAAGACCAAATCTGCAAAGCCTGAACGGAGACACTAGTACAGACCAACGCTACTGCGCACCATCACCGTCTTACTGTACACCCAAGTGAAATAAGCTGCGCATCTTCTTACCTTGATTTCATAGTTCTTGAAGAAGACGTTAGCTTTGAAGTGGTATATGGCCTCATCAACGATGTCAGTCTCTCTGGCTAAAACCATTAAATGATTAAATTAAAATCCTCTTCCTACTAGCCAGTCTAGGCGGGGCAATAGCGCACCATTTCCAAATTAGGAAGCAGAAGATGATCTCTATGAGGTTTTCACCCGCTACTTAATTATACTATTCAAATTGCAGAAGTATGAAGCTACAATAAAAGTGAGTGCAAAAAATAAATAAAACGAAGGAAAAATCGACAACTTTAACCTGACTGCAGTCAACTCAATGCATTACACAGAACGGACTCAAAAGGCTGCTACATGTCCTTAACAGTGTTCGTGTATAGTCGACATCCATTACTCAGTGTTTTGCACAGTTAATAGATTAAGGCAGATGAACGTACTCTCTTTCGCAGCAGGGCCTTTAAACTGGGTTTTCAGCGGCAGCAAAGCCATATTCCCCACCAGTTTGGTGTCGGGCTCCATCAAACTCGAATGGTAAGCCTTCACAAAAGGGGAAGTCGTCGATTAAAACAAAACGAACGAGCTTATTACAGCTAGCTTTATTGCAAATGCGCATAATGTGTCAATAGCCTTTCTTGAATCTTAAGACAATTTTTACACAAACGTGTGATTTTTTTTGCCGGTATGTTACAAGATGTTTATCCATTAGTCCTGTGCAGATAATGTAGAAAATACTAAAAAAAAATCCTCCCTGAAGCCCACAGTTTAAGCATTGTCTATTAAAAACACGATGTCGCGTGAATAGGTTCACTTACCGGCATTTTAAATCTTAGTTTGAGTAATTAACTTGGAATAATTGACTGTCGGCGTGCAGAGCTGCCGCTTCCGCTGTCCCACCCAATGTGGGTCATGCAGGAAGCTGACGGGGCGACTCCTATAAAAATGCCGCAGTACCCCAAAATGTCCACAGGGTGGCGCGGGCACTTCTTCCATGAAGGACGTTAACGCCGCGCTTACGTCAGCTATTGTGCCCTGGGGTCCGAATCTCTGTGTACGTAAGCAAAAGACTCCGTGCGTGTTTTCTCTTATTAAAGACATGCTGTTTCAGTTGGCTATGATTTGCCGGTATAGATACTGTATATTTCTATGTATTTGTGATGGTACCATCCAATGGGTTGGCATCCTATCCTGAGCTTACTCTATTTTAATCTTTGGACCTCCCATGACAGGGTAGCCATGACTCCAGATAGATGAGCAGTCCATTAAAATGTTACAGATGATACACGCTTGTTCTGTAAAGTTTCAAAGGGTAAGTTTTAATTGAAAAATATACTCAAAACATTTACAGTCTTCCCAGGAGAAATGTGGCGCATTCCATTCCATTGCTAAAAGCAACACCAAGGTCAAGCCTTAAAGAGAAAACAAAAAAAAGACAATAGAAATATCTACGTAAAATGAATACTAAAATCGCCATGAGAAGTGCGACATTCTGTCTTGTGAATTTCCTCAATAAATTAAAACCTGCTGTCTGTTCTTTGCTCCCTTTTTTCACAATTTAAAGAGTGATTTGAACACTTGCTTTTACACCACAGTGTCACCACTCTGACACTGTTTTGAGAGCACATTGAAACGCCCCTTTCGACTGGCTGTCCTTGGCATCTTCCTCTCAGCCCTCAACTTTGTCTTGGAAGAACTCATCATAGTTCGCGTTGGTGAGTGGATCCTCTTCAGACTCCTGTAAAAGCAGCATGGGGAGTTGGGGCCAGGAAACAGGTGTTAGTCTGTGTACGTGCTTAGATATTTAAGCAAACCACATTCAGATTTGCTCCCTATTTTGGGAGATTTTTTCACAGATTTGTCATAGTTCGTTCACCCCCACAAAGGCCATCATACTGGAGCAGAATCGCAGCCCAATTCATTACATGCAGCAGTCAGTCTGGTCACCTTAGGCTCCTTGAACTCAAGGTCCTCTCCATACTGGATGGAAAAGTCGATGTGCTGAAGGACGATGTTGATCCCTTCCTCATCTGTGCGGTCGAACGGCAGGAAGCGCACCATGCTATAGTCGTCGATCTGCGGGCACACGCGATACGTGTGATAAAGAGTTATTAAGAGATCCAACAGGAGGTCAAGCACCCTGATGATTTAAGCTGAGAAATATTCCTTCCAAGTTGTCCATTTAGTGTAAAATATCCTGAAGGCCATAAGTCCACCAATTCTATAAGTCATCTCATTACTCTCTAGGCATTGTTGAACGTGCAATTTTCAGCGAAGGAGAAACAAAATGCTCACAGAACCTTGGAGACATCTCCCCCTTCCGCCTGTATTTAACACACTTGCAGAAGAGAACCTACCAGACCACAGATGGCTTTAGTGAGCTTCTTGAACTTCTTACTTCTCAGAGTGAGTGCTTTGTCCTCCATCATTGAATACATATCTGGGTCTAGATATCTGTAACGAAGCAGGAAAAATATCAGCCATTTATTTTTTAAATGCAGTTCAATTGGATGGGGGGGAAGAGGGTCCACAGTTCTGATTTGCCACTATAATCATAGACAATCACAGCAACACAACAACTCACTTCTCAATTTCCTTCTTGGCTTTATGACTGAGCAAGTCCATCTTTGTCATGATGTTGACCTGGGGGATTTCAAGCGACACCATGGCACTCAAGGCGGCCATCACCCCAGATATAAACTAGGAAAGACAAACAGGGGCTGTGTTAAGTCCCAGGTCCCTTCAAGGTGCCTAATGCTCACACAGCCATGTTTTTTACATGTACATTTTTGGTTATTTGCTTGGTCTTCGCACTGGATGTTGTTGAAATGGTATGCGGGGATGGAACCATGACAAGCGAGTGAAGAGCGGTGCCAGCGCGAGGCTCCTACTTTGAAGGACTCCACCATAAACTGTGAGTCGACCAGGAAGACGCCACAGATCCGGAACTCCCACTGCTGTAGCTGGTCCACCAGCTGCTTCATGACGGGCAGGTGGGTGTACAGCTCGATCTGACCTGGGGTCACACAGCCACAGGGGAGCGGAGCACCACCCAGCCCCACAGCGACAAAAGGCATGGTGTTCAGAGCCAGTCACTGGTCTGACATGGTGCAAACGTAATAAGCATACCAAGTGAGCTAATACGCAGGAACATTACAAAAGTATGGTCTGTTTTCTGGCTGTAATGTTGGAGTGCCAAATGTTTATTTTTAGGTGGACTGAAAGGAAAAAAATGAACACATTTTGTAATATATCTAACAGCGGAGTTGTGTAATTCAGGTCCAGAGAGTAAAAGTCCAGACCAGGATTTTGTTTCAACCAACCAGTTGAATACTCCTTGCCCGTGACTCTTTATGTTCAACTAGTTGGTTGAAACAAAATCCTGGTCTGGACTTTTACTCTCCGGACTTGAATTACCCAACTCTGGCTAACAATGTATGTTTTCGTCTTTCAGTAATGAATTCACACTGCGTGCAAATGTCATGCTGGCCTGAATTTGAGCTGCATTCCTGCCTACAAGTAAGAAAATCACATTTCTGTTTGTGAGATGTACTCCCACTCCAGTGTTATTCACTATTGTGGTGATAATAACCCCACTCTCTGAGGATTGTGAAGGCTCCTTTCTCAGGTTATTCCTGGTAACATTTCATGCAAATGCAAAAGAAATATTAATGATAAAACGACTACTGGTAATAATAAGGGGGAACTATTATTATTATTATTATTATATTATTGCGGTGTACCGGGGCAATCAAACAGGATGTAGTCGTCTTCTACGTGACCCAGACACTCCTCCAACCAGTCAAAGTTGTTGGCGAAGTACTCCATACAGAAGACGAGCCCCCCGTTGGGGCCAAACCTCAGGGAGTCATCTTCCATCACGTCATCCACCTCGATCAGCTCCCGGATATCTGAGAATGGGGAGGGATTTAGTATTAAGGTAAGCGCGCATCCGCTTCCAATAGCTAGTAATAAGTCTATACTTCTATCCGTGGTTTACATATTTACCTGCCATGACCGGGTAACTGAAGTGTTCAGCTGCAGGGTCTAGATTCACCACCTGTATGGAGCGGTTGATGGTTTCGGCGTGCTGTACCATGGTGGAGCAATAGGTGCTCTAGAATAAGAGTATATAGCATCAAAACATCTTAAGTAACCTTACGAGTAATTCGAACAGCCTATCGTGCGTGATGGGACCCGCGACGTGTATGGATAAGTACGATACTTAAATGTCGTCTACCTAGACATACTTAAATAACAGGGTAGGGTTTTGATTCGGAACGTACAGAATCCATACGATCACTTGATCCTAAAGCTAATCAGCATCTATCGCAGTATAACAGAGATGTTATTATGGAGATCCGGCTACTTACTTTCCCGCTACCAGCCGGGCCCATCACCAGCTGGGCGTAACGTGGCATTTTTTCAGAATAAAATCTTCCTCCTTTTTGTAAGCAAATTCCCTTTGATAACCCGAGTATCGGTGGCTGTATTTTTGACACTGGCTAATCGTTACATTTTCTTATCCGACGTTGCTTTGGTATTCCCACCATGCTTGTTCACCGCTATAGCGTTCTGTAACGTACGGGTTGCCATTTGAGCCAAATTTCATAAATCGCGCTTCGTATATATCGCCTTTAATGCCGTACAGCTGACATCGGCGTACTTTATTTATTTGTTACCAACTGCATTTTATAAGAGAAAAACAAAACTCAACGTAGACGTATTCTATACTCTGTTCATTTTAGTCATTTTGTTAAAATGTAATAACGGCTGTCGGTAGTCGTATTCAAATGCATTAAACATTCCAACAAAGTTCATATTCAATCAGCTTCATACACTAAGAAAGTATAGGCTATATAATTTTGATATCTTGTAACAAGTTTGGAGACGACCATGTCTCGTTTGAAAACTGTTTGATATGTTGTATTTACACAGCTGTAGTAGGGCTATGAATTTGACCCAAGAGAGGTTAGTAAGAAAACGAGTAAGATGATCATTTGTTATATCATGTGTCGCGACGGTGGGGTCATCGTTTCTTTTCCTCTTCAAAGGACAAGCCACTCGGTAAAGTGTATCAGGTACATTTAAACCTCACGTTCTTTTTGTTTGTGACAGAAGGAAATATCGTTACGTCATCATTCATTACCATACGTAGATATACAGACCGCCTGGTATAGTCTCGAAACCATCTCACCTTTTTTGTTTTTTACCTTAATGTCAATTGTTAATTCGCTACATGTTTTCATGTATATTTCTAAATTACTCAGTTTTTATTTGTTGGTCTTCATTTTTAAATCTGTAATTCATTGGGCATTAAGGTAATATAACCAATATAATTTGGTTATATTAAACCAATATAATTTGTCATCGAGGTATTAAGACTTCAGTGTCCAATTAAAAATAAAACCAATGCTTCAGTACAAGATTCAGGGCTGTGAAAATCCAGGAACGGAGATACTACACAGGAAAGCTGAAGCTGAGCTGTAATCTCACAAAATGCTTTCAATGACTAAATATTTAATTAGCCATATGTAATATTGTAATATAGTATTATAATGCAGCCCCCCAATCTGTACGGTTCCTGCAGCTTTACTGAAATCCAAGACAGATATTACTGCCTAAAGCTTAACTGTTGTCTTCCTGAGTAACACACTAGAATGAGATACAGATTACCAAAGAGGTCTTCCTTTAACGGAACCGTTTCCCGGCTCACCACTCAAAACGAAATGAGACCTGCAGCACAAACAGCACAAGGCTCTCAAAGTCTCTCTGGGCTGCTCGTGGTGTTTCTGGGAATTTCAAGCATAATAACGTTGTCATACACATCGATAAGGTCAGTGAAATGTACGAAATAGTTTGTTTTAAATATACCCACGTGACATTATCTTGTAAAAATGCAAAACACCATCAACAGGTTTCAAATCTCTTAAATGATTAATGTGATTTTATTTTCAGTAACAAAATAAGAGCCTGGATCTAAACCTTAAACTGGTGGATATTCACATGGAAACGAAAAATGTGGCACAAACATCCTACTTTGCCAGAGTAATGCATGGGAGGCGATATCCGGGTTCTCCAGACAGTGCGGACGATGCTGATGACATACAGAAAGTATTATACATTTTTTTCATTAAGCCAGCAGATGGTTACGGTCCATCCTCTCAGGTTAGTAACGTGGAATGAAGGGACCCCCCACCCCACCCCACCCCACCCCAGCCCCCCCGCCATTGCAGCTGTTAGGACTTCTCGTATTCGATCCTCTCCACCTTGACATCATCTCCGATGAGCTGGTATACGTATGTGACCACCGTGGAGGCCTGGATGTCCATTAAAACGAAGGATGGGATTATATTGCTAGGGAAAAGAAAAACAGCCCATGAATGTTAGTTAGAAACACAGAAGATGGACCCTCCTGCCCCAAGAGACATTTGGAGGTGATGAATAAATCCCGGCTGCAGTAGAGAATACCTCTCCAGTGCACTGTAGGCCCCAGTGGCTGAGCCGGGGTTAATGTAGAATTTGTTCTCGTTCTCAAAGGCTTCGAACTTATGCGTGTGACCTGAGATGAGGATGTCCACGTCCAGCTGCCGCTGGAGCAAGGCCAGGCTGGCCATGTCACCCCAAGGGATCACCTGATGCCCGTGGATCAGGCCAATCTTGAACTGGCCTACTGTCACCACCTTCTGTTCTGGGT
Organism: Mormyrops attenuatus; assembly: GCA_026777985.1. NCBI lineage: Eukaryota > Metazoa > Chordata > Actinopteri > Osteoglossiformes > Mormyridae > Mormyrops > Mormyrops attenuatus. The sequence continues at coordinate 24,814,103 of JAODKC010000117.1, read as the reverse complement.
AGTTCAGGTTCTGTGGGCAGAAACAGTGAGAACCACTTGACCTCACTGGCTAAAATGCACTCAAAACAACTCAGTTAAACTCCAGTCATGTGACTAATTCCACTGATCATTCTAACCATTGTTCCCAACGGCTTAGGCTGCATGCACACACATTCAGACAGAGTTTGTGTGCCAAGTCTGCAATGTGACCATAACAACACTGGACGTGACTCAAGAGCTTCTGTGGTGTTTGTAGTTTATGTTTGTAGTTTGTTACCAAGGTGCACTGTCTATCTACAAAACTTTCTTTAGAAAGGATTCTGGCAAGAAAACAATGTATCTGACTGCTCAAAACCGGTTAAAATGACAGAACCTTCAGCAGAGTAGCTGAACTTTGAAGTGCTCGGTTGGAAAGGTTTGGGGGACCCACCTCATCAAAGTCACCGCGGACAATGTGCACGTCGCCCGCCAGGGTCTTCAGGTAGTCATAGCTCTCTTTGGTGCACAGGTTCCCAGTGCAGAGGATGTGCTGGATCTTGCCCGGAACCAGCAGCTTCTTGAACTTGGCTGGCAGCGTATTACAGCGGTGGGGGATGTGGAGATCTCCGAGCACCAGGACCAGCTTGGCACGGGGTGGGGG
>JAODKC010000117.1:24774533-24803932 GCA_026777985.1 Mormyrops attenuatus | reverse complement strand
CTGGCAGGGAGCAAAAATGTGGACCGACTGTGGGTCCCCGAGGACCGGATTGGGAAACGCTGCTCTATGGCTTACCCATTTTGGCCTGCTCTGGATTTTTCTGGACTGCTCTGTCTGTACACCGTATTAAGTCAAGGATACAAAGGCCACGCAGATCAGATAACAATAATAAAATTTCCAAAAATAACAGCCGGACACAAACATCAACAATCTCATTTATGGGGTAGGGAGATTTTTAAAAAAAAAAAATTAAATTAAATAAAATTTAAAAAACAGTTGGGGTGGTAAGTGACAAAGCAGCTGTGAGTCATCACACAATAGTACACAGCACACGGGGGGGGGCATGGCTCTAATATTCACGACACAGTGATAACACACGTCACACACAGATGACAAACTTCCTCATTTTTGCTTATGCATATTGCTAGGCTATTCGTACTGACAGACAGTCGTATAGGGCGAGATCCACACAGCCAGTGTATTTAGAAAAGAAAAAGAACAAAAAAGTTCATATTACAGTATTGCTTGACATTTTAATCAAACCCATTGCAGAAACAGGGTGGCATCTCTTTGGTGCACCTGTGTCTTCATGTGACACATTAGCCGATGAAGGGGAACCACATTTTGCCTGACACCAAACCAGGTTTGGCCAGATTCTGTCAAACCCCCACTGACACAGCAAGGTTCCTGTTGGTGGAATCAATGCCCACACCTCTCCCCCTATGCCAATCAGCCAATCACTACATCGACCTGCTTCAGGGGGGCAGGCATCTGTCAGACTGGCAAAAAGGCATAACCCACTATCTCACGAGGTTGAGTGGACTGGGACCTGGGCACACAGAAGCTACTTTCCAACATGAGTTGTAGGGAATGGCGATTAGCACAGTGCGTGAGTGTCACACAATGTGTGTAAGGGGCATAGCAGTGCACCTAACAAAGTGGCCACTTCTGTGAACTGAAAAAAAACCTAAACACACACAACTGATCTCTCCTCCTCGTGGTTTATGCACATGTACAACAGCATTCAATTAAATTAGAAAACAGAAGCTCCATAGTGAAATGTACAGAGAGCAAGAGTCCACAGCAAACGCAAATACAACCCCCACCCCGTGTGAAACCTGAGGGAAACGATCACGCCTGAAATACCATGTGACCAACAGGTAGCTCCGCCCCACCTCACAACAGGCTGTCGGCGACCATTTTGTTCATTCGGCGTGGCAAAAGACTGATACAAAACATATAGCGCCTTTTTCAGTCATACCTGTTTTCAGTACGTTCAGCCACAAGCGTTCACAAATGCACTAACCTTGTGCGTTGCACTTTTTTGACCACAAATAACATGCCCCCTACTGTTCAGAATACCGAAATTATGTGCTCCACACTAACGCCTCAAATCACCAGGAGACATGGTGGGGGGGGTGAAGCGACTGGATACCATGTATAGTCCTTGGGTGAGTGGCATTTGCGTGCGTTCGTACTAAATCTGAACATAATAACAATAATATCAATAATAATAAAACAAACTTCCCTTTCTACACATGGTGTAGGATTCAGATGCTCCTACCCCTGAATTGTAGTACATGTACAATAACTGAACGAGTCCTTTTCTCTTAAAATCCCATCGCATTATGATTAAAGACATTATATACAGCATTGAAAAAATATTTTAAAAACCAACACGCTTAAATACACTCAGAACTCGGCTCGGATATGGGGGCGTGGCCTCTGACAGGTGTACACTAGCTGAGCCAATAGGAGTGAGCTGCCTATCAGCAGCTCTCTGATAGGATGACCCCACCTGCCCAAGGCTCCCCACCTTACCATGTGTCGCATCTCCACTACTTAACGTTACCATCTCAACCGCAGCAAACCCCCCCCCCCCCATACTTCAAGGACGTCCCCCGCGGGGTCACAGCGGCCACCAAGCCGTGGGTACATTCGACTGATGCCCCCCGGGGGCCTTCTCACCCTACTTCACATCACATGCTGCCCTCCAACCCCTCAGTGACCAGACGACGGCAAAATAAACAGCTACAGCCCTAGCCCGAAACACTTGCTTTCACCACCTTAACAGCAAGTTTCACTATTTTATTAAGACGACATTTGACAGAATGTCAAATCCAGCCCTAAGTCTCGCTGATGTCAGGGCAGAGGCAGCAGTGATTGGACGATCAGGGCACATGCTACGGTCAATGTCACAATTAGCTCATGATAGGACAAACACAAATTTCATGATTCATTGATGATGAGGACATACACAAGGGGGTGGGAAAAGAAACCAGGTATGGGGGAGGGCAGGGTCGTTGGACTAGTTGCAAAGTTCCTTCCTCCGACAGCAGCAAACGGCACGATAAAATGGCGCGCAGGCAGAAGATGGGCCGCTCTTCCCGCGGAGTACTAGTCCGTGTACTCAGCCACAATAGAGAGCAGGACCGTGATGTCATCCGGCTTCCCCCCTGCAGGACAAATAAATGGAGGAGAGAAGAAACTCACAAGAGGAATGGAATCAGGGACATGTGTAAACGAGAAACCGTCCGGTCACCCGCAGGATCAATCATGTGGGAAGCATCACAACTGCAAACCGTTGCCTAGCAACCTCAAAGCACCTTAAAGCCTCGAATTGCAGAATAAGCCCATCCCTTAAATAATGAAACGCATAGAAGGGCCTTCTTCTCTGAGAGACTCACCCCTCACGTTAAGCCCGTTGTCACACGCAAACTGCGCAAAAGGCGACATGTAGTTGGGGTCGTAAGCCAGCTGGTGGGCCTGCTCAGCGATGCTCCGTGCCGTCTGCTGGATGCTCTCGTAGTTCGCGTTCTACGGACAAAACGAGGGCCATAAACACGTGCCAGCCAGGGACGCATTTCCCGTGCCAAGGCGAGAGATACCGGGCCGAACCTTGAGCTTCTTGAGCTCCTGCAGGATCATGTAATCGGGCATGTTGTCGAAGAGGCCGTCCGTGGCGGTCAGGATGATGTCACCAAGCTGGACGTCAAACGACGAGCTGTCCGCCGCCTCGGGGCTGTTGGGAGGAAAAGAGGCGGATGCTGTGAGCAGGGGTGTCCTACCTCCGCTGCTGCTAGCGCCTGAGGATGCTGAGGATAATCCCTACACTATTAGCCTCTCGCTAACAGACTGAAGGAGCCCCATAGGATCGGGCTGTCACTAGCCGCTCTGTGGGTACTAGGCCGTCTGCCAGACCAAAGGGGTCATGTTCAGGCCCTGGAACTTGACCATGACCCCTTCGCCTCCCCACTGAGAGATGGCGTGAACCCAGCAAAAAGATTTAAAGTAAATGAGGGTAATGGCAGACCGGTATGTCACAGAAGGCCATGTCCACCAGGAGGCGCTGTAAGCCATGAGAAAGAGCCAGGACCGTGGTCTAATGCACAATAAACACTAAAGCCTTAATGAAGGATCCTATGTGGCTGTAGGGATACAAGCTGCAGATAGGCACACAGGGCAAGGACACTTATTACCCTACCCCAGCCTGCCAGGACAGACTATAAACCATTTAAAAGGCCGAGAATGAATTTAGTATGGCATACCCCTTAAAAAGATCACTGGATATGAAACAGGTGAACATGGAAAAGCTCTTCTGGCATTGGTCAGCTTGGGAGGCACCCCAGTCCCACCCCTCACTGGAATTTGGTGCCCAGCTTGGGTGTCAAGCACCCCCCCCGCCCTCCACAACTCTCTCATGTAACCAGATAACACTGCTGGCAGATGACAGGGATACGCCAACCCGGGGGCAATGACGTCACGAACATCGGCCTGTGGAGAAGCAGGCCAGGCCAAATAAACAGGGTCAAAGTTCACAGCGGTCCACCATATTTTTCTCCATCTCGGTGAAGCAGCAGCCTGACCTGTCACTGAGGACGGCCCCCTCGGCGCCGGGTGGCGCGATGGACAGCTGGAACGGCGTGTTAAAGTAATGCTGTTGCTCATCTGAGCGGTGCACCACTTCGCCCCCCCGCACCACCAGGAAGCCCGAGTCGCCCAGGTTGGCCGTGTGCAGCCGGTGCCTCTGCCGGTCCAGGACCACGATACAGGCCGTGCTGCTACCTGGAGAGGGAGGAAGAGTGAGGCAACTCAGGGGGCGGGGCATCTGCCCTTGGCAAGAAGCCCACCCCCCTCAAGCCCCAGCCAATCACTCTTGTGAATAAGTGAGCATATCAAAAAAGGCTCACAGTGCTGAATTATCACAAAATTAAACACATGAAAAGTTCTCAATACGCATTATAAAATTTGTGAAGCTTAATCTACATCTAATTATTTTTCAGTTACATCAAGAAGCTTCTGAACAGTACTGCTTATAGATTAAACGCATAATGGCTCCAAGCACAGATCTACACCATGGGAGCTTGATGACTGACAGCTCTTAGGACCTGTAATGAGGCAGCCAGCAAGGCCCTGCTCCCCAGGCCACCCTTCACATTGGTGGTATGGGGTGAAAGGGTCAGGGGAGGGAGAGGCTCAGGTTCCTGCCCCTTGTGACCAAGAAAGAATTCAACCTTTTGGATGCTGGGCATGAAGTGTGGGGGGTGGGTGCTGCTTAAAACGGAAGCAGCGCAGGGCACACGCAGGACCTCAAAATATCCCTGCGTGCGTAAATAGCACTGAACTTTCCACTGGGACACAGACTTCTCGCCAGCTCTAGGTCCGTCTCTCGGTCGCATGCGCTCTCTGGCAGCTTGTGCTGTTACGTCTGGGCAGGATGGGGGGGAGGTGGGGGGCAGAGTGGCCAGCCAATTATCCACGGAAATCTGGTCACATCATGCGTTTCTCCTCAGTTTTAACGAGGCAGAAATCAGAAAAGTACTTATTACCCTAAGAAGAAGGAACACCCTCCTAAATTTATAGAAATTTGCTTTCAAAAAGGTGAAAGATCTGTGAAAAGGAGTGAAAGGTGCCAATTCTGAGCACAAACTCGACACTAACTGACATCGCCACATAAACGAGCGCCTACCACTGAAACGTAAACACGGTAGTAAACAATAATAATAATAATAATCATTGATACTTTTATTGATCCCCGTGGGGAAGTTCTCTTTTTACACCTCCCTCAACTTGCTCTTTTTCGTATAGCAAGTTGTCCGCGAAGCTGGGGACAGGGAGCTGGGGGTTAAGGGCCTTGCTCAAGGACCCGCAGACATGCTGAGGCTGGGTTTGAACCAACAACCTTCTGATTACAGGCACACAGCCTTAGCCTGTGGGGCTCCCCTTCGCACACAAACACCCCCACCTGATTTGCCACATTGCCCGCCCCCCAGTCCACAGGGCTGTGACTCCTTGATGGCCGAAATGCAGTCCGTTACTAAAACACAGTGTCCTAACATCTGTAACACAAGGAAAATAAAAGCTGAGTTTCAATAATGAGAGTGAAGGGTAAATCCATAATTCCCTGACAGAAACAGCCCAGTCCTGACTGTCCCGTCTATAAATAGTTTATTAATGCAGGACTGGACCCCTTCCAGGCGAGAGGGGGCCTCCCAGAGGTCTCTCTGACTCACGACGCAGCCGCTCTGACTCATTCCTGCAGAACACACTGCGTCTCTCCCCATGGTGGGGGGGCATCTAAGCAGGCATCTCCCAGCACGCACTACGGCCACAAGGTGACACAGTGTGGACCCGGTGCCCCAGCTCGGGTGAATGATGAAACCGTCACTGGAAATCGGAATCCCAGAGTGTCACCCGGCCCTGCCTGCTGCATTCGGCACTGCCGCTGATCCCTGACCAGTGAGTCAGCAGAGAATAGCTGGCGGAAACGATGCTTCAGAGCCCTGAGGTGTAGCATTACAGCAGGCAGTCAGGCAGGCATCACTGCATCACAACAGAGGTGTAACCAGTTTAATCCAGTACAGGAACCAATGGAAAATTGGGTAAACCAGCCTGTTAATTACACAGAACAACGCCTCACCCATAGCCCTGAAAACCTTGTTTCTCCTGACCTACAAGCCCAATTACGCAACAGAAGGCAGCAGTCAGACCGACAGCAGGGGGGCAGCATCTTGGGCTGCTGAGGAGGAAGATGGATCCCATTTTTGGGGGGCAGTACTCACCCAGAAGGGGAACTTTGTTCTGAAGAAGCTCATAGTAGCTGGTGGTGAGGATACCCACGGGGTTGCTGGGTGTGAATCGGCCCTCCCTCACAAGCCTCTCGCATGTCTTCATCAGGGTCCCCGAGAACTGGGAGGGGTCCACCCCATAGTCCCGCCAGCCGCCCACACCATCAGCCACACCTGGGGAGACACGGAGGCGACGTGTGTGAGCATCTGCCGGCGTTTTCCCCTGGCAACCAACAAACCCAGGGGCTTGTGGAGGACAGAGGCACTAACAGCTGGGGTGGTCGAGCGACCAAGCATATGCACACATAGATACACGCGCTCGCACTCACAGGCATTCTGTATTGTCGCGGCGATGGCCTGCTGCCTGCCGTCAATCAAACCTGCGCCCTCAGCCAATCAGAAAACAGCATCTAGATATAATCTACTAGACCACCGTTTCTCAACCCAGTCCTCAGGGACCCCCAGGACCGTCCAAATTTTTGCTCCCTCCCAGCTCCCTGCCAGACAGTCCACATTTTTGCTGCCTCCCAGCCGGTGCAAAAACATGGGCTGTCTGCGGGTCCCTGAGGACCAGATTGGGAAACACTGCACTAGACTACAGAAAAAACCCCAAGCTGGATTATGCTCATGAGTGTGCGCGTGTGGGGGTTACTTTCTAAACTTAAATGCGATCCAATCTGTAAGGAGAAGCCGTCCAAGCTTCCATGAGCCCGACCGGTAGTTAGAAGATGGATGGATCTTAACGGTGTGATAACAGCTCAGCTTCAGCCTTACAGTGTTTTAGTCCAGTGGCTCACAATAGGGGCAGCACCGGTGACAGGAGGGCGGAGTCAGCCGGGCCACCCCCTGTTTATGAGTAGGGAGCCCCCATACCCTTTACCCCCATCCCCGTTTGGCCAAATGGTCCAAGGGCACAGAGCAAACTGTAGGAAGCATATAGCACATGAGCGCATGATTCCTTCAGTGATGGGGGCGGGTAAGAATGGAGGAGGACAGAGAAGGAGAAACAGCTGTGAGAGACTTCGGGTGTCAGCTGTGAGACGTAGGAGGTCTGTGACTGTTGGGGGGGTCAGTGAGTTCATGTGGCAGGATCACAACCTGAAGCAATTTACAGGATGGAAAAAGAGAACATGGGGCCCTGCAGGCACTAGGAATAAACAGTGCAGCCCCCTTTTTAAAACCAAGCAGAGATATTTTTACTCACATTTACGATGAAGCTCCATTCTACGGGCAAAAAGATTTTTTTTTTTTTCCCTAAATTGAGGTAAAACCTTCTCAGCCAATGAAGAACAGTTACACTGTCAGGTCAGCCACGCATCCAGCCAATCATGCACTATGTAAAATGTGACTATGGGTCAGGGAGCTCCGACGGGGGTCATAGGATCAACTTTATCCATCTCAGGGGAGCTTGTAGCTAGAAAAAGATACAGCACCGGACTTTTACTACATCAAGGATGACGCTTCACGGCTGGGGCGGGGGCAACGCCACACCCATGGGACCTTGGTTCAAATCTCCGCTAGGGTTCCATGTCTGTGGGGTTTGCATGCTCTCCCCAGGTTGTTGTGAGGTTTCCTCTGGGTGCCCTGGTTTCTCTCTCACACCAAAAACATGCTGAGATTAACTGGAGTTACCAAATTGTCCATAGGTGTGTGAGTGTGCCCTGTGATGGGTTGGTGCCCCATCCTAGGTGGTTCCCTGCCTTATACCCATAGGCTCTGGACCCCCTGTGACCCTGAATAGGATAAGAGGTTACAGAAAATGGATGGATGAACTTTCCCCAGAGTCATTTTGGCAGCCCCACCCTCCATCCAGCCTTGGGGTGCAGGAACAGGAGTCCCTGATGTGCACACAACCCTAAGAAGAGGCACTACTTATAGACAAGCTTCCATATTACAGGACCCAAGCAGAAGCATCCCGGCCTTGTTTATTCAAGGGAGGGAGCAGTGGGACAGAATACGGTACAGCGGCGACCGCGATGGGGGCCGGAAACACCAGGGAGCACAGGACAGCCCGCAGCCCTGGTGACAGGGATCCCGTGTGGGCAGGAGAGAGGCGTGACAGCACGGCCTGGTGATGGGGGGGGAGATCAAACCCTATCAGTCCATCAACTTCTTATTAGAAACCACGCTGCCGTGTTATTGGCCGACGCCGAGGGTAAAAACAGGTGCGTACAAATATCTTAAAGGAAACCTTTTGTGGGTCGGCCGCGATTCAACGAATTACCGGCACGCAGAGAACGTCAGCAGGTCCGCATTTAACGGCCCAGCATCTGGGATCATGAATATTCAAAGAGGCAGGACGATCCTAGCCGTGATTTTCCATCCGGGAAGACAATGAACACAGAGTGCCAGCTTTCCTTACGGGAAGCGAGCTGGCGGCGCCCATCATGCCCGCCCATGTCCATAAACACAAAGGACGCCTAGAAGTGCGACTTTCTGCACCAGACCAGAAAGCAGAAGGTCTCACATTACAATGCTGTTTGTCAGCAACAATTTATTTTAAGCCCAAGAGGGCACAAGTGGCCTTCAAAGAGGGCACCCCCGGATGTAGCTTATTTACAAACCTCACGCTCTCCTTCACTATATCAGAGGCCAGAAAAAGGACACAGCCTTTGCATAGTGATTCAGCATAACTATTCAAAACATCCTGAAATTTCATTTCCTGAAGTATTAGTCTCGCAATGAGAGACTTCCACACCTTAACACCTAACAGCCAGGAAGTCATGCCAACATTGTTACAGGCTGGAGGCTTTGATCGATCCCCAAAGCATTTAGAGAATCGATGTCTGAGAGTAATGGATAACTCACAGATTATGAGTCTCGGTATCCAGACACAATCATGACAGAGGATCGGTGCGGCTCTGGCTTCAACGTCAAACCTAAATCAGGCCACCAGATGCAGCAGAACACGTCCATTTGATTAGGAAATCAGCAGCAGCCAACGATTAAACATCTACAACCCAAGAATACATCTGAATGCCGTCCACAGGAACAGCTAAGATGCTGTAACTTCTCTACGAAGATCCAAAGCACTTCAGAGATACTCAGATCTCTGGCAGCAAAGAGGAAATCCCAATTGCTATAATATCCAAAACAATAACAGACTCACTGAAAATGAAGTGGTAAGTTTGAGCCTGGCACCGGCCATCAAGAGGAAGCAGAATCATTCCAGACCTGAGCCATACAAAACAAGCGAACTTCACACATTTTCACACCACCATGCCCATCTATTCGCCAAAGCAAGCCAGTGACACGCCTGAAGCGGAATTGATTCACGAGCGGGATGCCGTGCAGCCCAGGGAGAGGAAACCCAGCTCCGTGATGCTGATGTGGGACACACAGGAACAACGAGCAATGTGGGAGTTGTCGCTGCATTGGATGATGTACTGGATGGGCTGGTCATGTGACTAAAATGTGCAGGGGTGGGGGGGCAGGGGCTGAGAGTTTAAACACGACAGGAGATTAAAAACAGTCAAAGCATCGTAGCATGTAGCGATGCAGTAGAACACTGGGTGGGGGCAGTGCACCTGTGACACACACAAAGTGTTTCTCTCAGTGAAGAGAATAATATTAATGCCCTGGCTTGGTCTTAAAGGCCGTTAAAGTGTAGGTCACACTGACGATCACACAGCACACATGCTTTACAGAGCAGGTTTGCATAATGCTGACTAAGACATTAAAAAAATATTATTTTACAGAAAACAGTAACTTTGCATGGCTAGGCCTTGGTTAGCATCTTGAGAAACCATAGCATATAACACCAGCATCGTGCCATCAAGCCATCGTTACATATTACGGCATGCCAAAAAAAAAACAAGTGATTGGATTGTGTGTGTACCTGATAATAACTGATGCCACAGTTCTAGGTTCTCCATGTAAAGATGTCTGATGTCCAGGGAGCGTTTTGTAATTATGACAGATATCAGAAGGAAAATAGGTGCTTGTGCATTATCTGCGAAGGTCAACGTAAGCTATCAGACCACAAGTCAGAGTCCCAGCAGGACACAGACAGCTCACTGACCGGCCGATCACTCTTCTTCATACTAGAACATGCTGTGCTACAGTATGTAAATAATTGCTTGTCACAGAAAGGCACATGGATTGCGTTTCAAAACAATCAGTACACTGGGCAGTACTTCTACAGCGCTGGTTAAAACAATTTATTTTAAAAAAATTAAAAGTGGTGGCAATTGCGTATCCTGAACTGACACGGTGATATCCATTAACTAAGGATGCAATCTGTGGACGCCTAGGGAGGTGGAGGAAAGACCCCAATCAACTGGCTTCAATACCAGAACAGTCCCAAAAATTCTGAATCTCAGCTGCACTGAGAGCCGATGCCGGAATGATTTACTCAATATGAGATTACGAAACAAGCCAAAGGCAATTAATGCGTATCCGAAATCACATTTGTCTTATATTATAAATCATTCAGCTTCCCGAACCTGCAAAAAGTGATCAGAGAATGGCGATGGAGAAGCGGCATTACATGACACGTAAATGGCGAGAGACACATTTACAATCAAGGCCAGAAACTAGTAGCCTGCCGATAAGACATGAAACCAGGCGTGTGCAGGATATTTGAAGGGCACAGCGTTTCCCTTCCGTCTAAGAAACGTGGTTTATTTTGACAACATGGCTGCCTCCACGCTCGTCCATCCTGACCTTTAAACGGCTTGAGCCGCAAGGATCGTTTACCGATCACTACAGAAAAAAATCAGAAATCCCACACAAAAATAAAAAAGAAGGGAGATCAGAATGTTTCCGGGTGAATATCATCAATTAGGGGACAAAAATCCGCCTTAAGGCTGTTGACAATACACACAAAAGCATACGAAGCATTTCGCCGATATTAAGGCAGCCGAACCAAAATTATCCTTAAGCAGCAAAGCGCAGATCCTGCTTAACCGTGCACAATTCGGCTCAAATAAGCACACATTTCACGTTTTTTTTTTGCCTGACTGCACAGAAATGTACGTGAAGCTGTCATTAATGGTTTTTTAGGTAAAAGGTCGCTGGTACTGATCAGCAGGTTAGTCTTCAGGCAAAAACATCACGCCTATTTCTCTTGAGGCCACCCAGAATTACAGATTAGCCGAGTTGGAGAGGACAGCAGGTAAAGCGACATGAGGGGAGATGCGCAAATCTTCATTGTGCATCTGTGCAAACACGGCCATAGGAGAACAAGGAAAGGGAGCGAAGGGGACGGAGACAATACACTGCCAGCTGGGTGCCTGGCACACTATTACCACGTGTTGACATATACATGGGATGCAGCCGGGGCCGCCGACCGATAAACGCCGCCGATCACCCAGCCCACCAGCAGCAGCGCTTCATACAAAGCCGCACTCACCCAAAACATCGGCGGATCTGTGCCGGGCTATAAAGCAGGCGTCGTCCCCGTAGCACATGCCTTTCTTCAAGATCCCTTTGCGAAAGTCCTTCCCGAAGCCGCAGCTCGCCGTCACTAGGCTGTAATCCCGGCTATCGGTTTGGGAAAGTCCGCCCAGGACAGCCCTGGCAACCAGTCTGCCATAGGAAAGTACGGAGATCATCCCCCAAAAGCAGGCACCCACCCCACCTACCAGCCCCAGCGCTCACCCTACCCCCGCGTCCTGCCTCGGTCTACTTCTCAGCCGAAGCGCATTCGCCTCCCCAAAGATTAACAAGCAGTTAATATAGCCAAGGTCGTCGCCGCAGCGGGGAAACACGTTAGCGTCTCTTTTCCTGCTTTGGAGTCCAGATTATTCCCGATGCCGGCCACGCTTTTAGGTCTTCACGAACCCGGTCCCTGGTGTGTGCGCCATCGCTCCCAGCCGAACGCTTTCTCACGCAGGACCTCGCAAACAGCCGGGTTTCTCGGCAATGTAGTGAAATACTATGGCCTCCGCGTCTGAGGTCTTGTGACTCCTCCCTTGACGTCATTAGCTGTTATATTCACGCAATCGGTGGTTTCCTTAAAAGGCCAGTCATCGTGGCTGCACTAGGGTTCGTGCAAATCCACGCTTTATGTAATTAAGAACACAGTTTCTGTCTGTCGCCAGAAATGTAGTCGATTGCATCCTAAGGCGGCACTTATTTTTGCAAAGACGTGCATCGCACTAATGCAAGCTGCACACAGTGCGCAGTAAACGGCTGAACGCACAGCAGATTGCATGTTCGCTAGTTTCAGTTAGACGTGTGCGGTCACGGGGACTTCAGCAAGTCAACACAAAATGTCTTGAAAATATTTTAAAGGGAACCGAAAAGTGTGAAAGTAACTGAGATAGAAAAGTAACACATTTCAATCCTGCGATTATAATCTATTTTAAATTATCTTCACTGATCATCCATTTTTTTAAAAAAATGAAAAAATCAAGGGAAATGTCCGCGTATGTTTTAAAACTTTCCGACAAACATACCCACGCACACACTTGATTTAACCAGACTGCATATTTATTATTTTCATTAAAGTGTAGCTTTCTTTTTAACGCCGTATTCCAGTAAGAGCTATTCGTTATTCTAGTGCTGACTGAACAAAAAACAACAGTGCTCGGTGTTGCACATTTTGCATCTGATTTACATCACGGCGACCTCCGAAAGCTCTGGAGGACACACGATGTGTCCCAGGTGTCCGTTGTCTCTCCGGAGTGTCGAACCAGGAAACTGACGCCATTTGGGCTCTCGTCACTGCAATAGCATAGCAACAAACAAGCCTGCTTTTGAGCCATGATGGCCAATGAAGGCGTATGTTTCCTTCCGTCACAGTATGTACTTAAATTATTATTCAACAAAATATAAATATACAATAATAATAAATATACAATATGTGTCATATATGTGTAATTCCATTAGCATAGGCTCCTGTAAATTGGAAAATAATTAAATTAAATTAATTCACTGTAATCCCAGAATGCCCTTGGCAGGAAACCGCCAGCGTGATTCCTGGATACGAAGTCTTGGTACACTGTTGCTAGGCGAAATGCGAAATGCGCTGCTATGTATCCTAATATTTTGCATTTTTAAAAATGCAGCCTTTGTTGCAGATGCATATAGAGGTTATTTAAATTTTTCCACAAACGCGACTGAAGCGTTCACCGATATAAATGGAATTTTCAATAGCACCGAAACAGGGGATAATGCAACGACTCTTTTGCCAGGGCGGTCTAAAACTTTACCTACAGTTGTTGAATCGAGTGATAGCACGGTTTCTAATGAAGCCACCGGGGTGACGGAGCCCGTCCCCAGAAGTCTCAGCCCTGCAGATGACTCAAGTAAGGCGCCCGTCAGCACGGGCACCACTCCGACGGCAGTGCCCACTGCGCCGCCTTGGCGACCCCTGCCCGTCTCTGGATCGCTTCCTTCTGCTCTTACGGATGGTGAGCTTTCAAGTGCCTGTGCGTGGGACGCCCGTGACTGACATAAAAGAATAACATAATGACTCGAAACCCCATTTTCAGTCTCTAGTGTGTGCCCGTGCAACGTGCTGCAGGACCGGTGTGACATTAACTGCTGCTGTGACCCAGACTGCGGCGAGGAAGCAGCGCTCTTCACCTCGTGCTCGGTGGAGCTTATCATGCAAGTAGCCCAATTTCATACGCGACCCTATTCATGCAGATATCTCCCACTTCAAACTTGACAATCCTCTGCTACACTCAAACCGGTCAAACTGGCCCTGAGCTACAACTTTGCATGAAAAACGTGCTTCGGAAATTCTAAAACAATATTGTTAAAATCAGTATTACTTGCTGCCAAGACCGTATTTGTTGATTCTGGGGCCCAACTTAAAAAATCACTTCTGCATCTGCTAAGTAACTGTAGTGACTGTTTGTGGCCAACAGGAAGTAATCCTCGAGGGCATATGCAAATTTCTACGTTGAGTGGCTTTTAATACAGCCGATAGCCATTGCTTTCTAGTCGCCACCTAATTTAAATCCATCAGAACACCTATGTTAAATCCTATACTTTAATCTGACTTTGGCACATCAATTTGATGACGCCTTTCCGTTCACAGTGCGTTATCGCTCCATCACAAAAACCCTGGTTTTCTCAGGCTTTAGCGGATGCTTAGTGACATTATCAACCACAATGACTATATAATCACAAAGATCGGTGCAATAAGGGTTATGTTCAGTCATATAACCACTAGGTTGCTTATGTGAAATATTAGGATTCCTCTCGTTGGTCAATGTAATCAGTTATATAATGATATCAAAAATGTCCAGAGATTGGGTTGGTCTAATGTCGCACATAACTGATTTACATTGATTTAAGGTCCTTCTTGTCATTACTGGATGTATAAAGAGATTGACTTATAGAGATGCGTTGCTTGTGGTCTGTTAAATACAGTTTATTGTCTGTTCAGCACTGACAAACAGATGTGCCGCCTGGACACGGCTCGCTACTCGCTGAGTGCAGCGGAAGATGGACCAACGCGGGTGCAGGCGTCCATCCAGCAGGAGGCCAACGCGGACATCTTCTGCATACACACAGCTAACTGTAATTTCAAATACAAATGTACAGAGACGTGCCTCAGGTTTTTGAGAAGGTGCTTAAGGGTGCTTCGCCTACTGTTAGAAAAGTAGTGCTGAATAAGAAGGGATGTTTAATAATATCGATAATTCACGAAATATGTTTGGAATAAAATAACTGCTATAGAATAATGGAATGAGATTCATTTCATAATGTTTGTCGTAGTAAGATGTGCATATAGTATCACTTCTCTCTAGTTCTTTCTTGCCTCAGTATGATTGTTTTGAAGCGTTTTCTGAAAGAGCCGTTTTTTTTCTGTTGTAGATGAAGAGGGGTTGTCTTTCGGGAATATCGAGGTTCCCACCAATGGGAACTTCGCCGGCCTCTTTCAGCAGTTTGTAGGGTTTATTTTCAGTTCAAATCCACCTCCACCTGACAAACAAGACTCACACACGGGACCTGGATACATGGTGAGTCCTCGCTCATCTGTAAAGCTGCTGTTGTCACTGCGGTGGGGCACATGATATATCAACCCCTTGTTTTGGTTTCTCAGTATGGTGACACCATCCAGACCGAAGACGAAACACGGAGGAGGACTATATTCCGTCTGCCCGCCCCTGCGGGGACTGCCCATTGCTCTGACGCAAACCCGGCTGGTGGGTGAAAACGCCAGGTTCTGTCCTGTGATTGCAATGATTTGCTAGGTTTCGGCCTGAACCTTACACAGACTATTTAGATGAACCTCCAGAACATAAGCACATTTACAGTACAATCCCGTTATAACGGACTTTAAGGGATCTGGCAAAACAGTCCGTTATATCCAGAGTTGCTGTATGCCCAGAACACAACTACGGGACACGGTTCTCTGGGGTAATTTTTTTTCTCTCTCTCTCTCTCTTCTCTCATCCCTGGCTTTGTTACTGTTTTATGTATTGCATGACAGTTCCTTTGTTGATGTTGTAATATTGTTCATTATTAATAAAAGAAAAAAAAACTACAGGACACCATTTACTCATGCCACACCCCAGCAGACACACTTGTGCTATAGATTATTATACTGTACATGTAGTAATCCAACTTTACCTGACTGTTTGAAGTATATATAGCCTGTCAGTGGTTATACATGTACGATACAGTAGTAACCTTCACCTCATTGCTTACTGCATCCCTCCAGCTGCAAGCGTCATCTGCTGACACACAGCATGCCTGGTGATGGACAGCCACACAGACCAATCAGTGTTGCCTGCTGTTACGCCATGCCTTTTTATACAGCTTGACTACTAATAATCCCGACTACGTATCTGCACTGGATATCACCGGCACGCCACGTGCCTTGTAGGCGGAGCCTGCATGTCCGTTATAGCTGAACAAAACTACAGCTAAAAGCGGCCCTGGGGACCAAATTGTTTGTCCGTTATAAGCGAAATTCTGTTATATGCGAGTCCGCTATATCCAAAGCTTTTTCTGCATGTTCGTAAAGGCACACGGCTGAGAGCAGCAGACCTCGTCCATTATAGACCATTAAAAGCAAGTCCACTACGTATAACGGGATTATACTGTATCAGTGGTTCCTAACCCAGTCCTCGGGGAACTCCGGACAGTCCACGTTTTTGCTCCCTCCCAGCTCCCAGCCAATCAGGAACACAGAATACCTGGTACAGGTGCGCTGAGAGGAAGCAGAAACATGGACCGTCCGGGGTTCCCCAAGGACTGGGTTAGGAAACACTGCTCTATATAACATCCCCACTACATAACATTAAGGCAAAATTTTGCATTAGATTTCATTATTTTTATTTTCCGACTATATCACTGTCAGTAGTTGCACTTTGCGTACCCTGGGCGAGATGTCAGTCCGTCACAGGGTGCATATCCTCACACACGGTCACCCCTTAATGGACATTTGGAGTCACCAATTAGTCTTTTGTCTGTTGCGAGAAACCAGAGGACCCAGAGCAGACCCACACAAACATGGGGAGAAATGCCACGGAGAGGCATCAGCATAACCCTGATGTACTGATGTAATTCAGGCACATGTATGCAGAATATGTCAAGGTTGTTAATTGTTAACTAATGCTTATTACCTCCACCTGTTGTTTGATAATAAGCGGTGATCTGCACATCTCTGAAGCTCATCTCCTTTCCTGTGGTTTGCCCCCAGCATTCCTCACAGACCAGTCCACCCAGTGCATCCGCAGCTTTGCCCTGGTGCGGGATTGTGCCACCCTGCCGGCCCTGAGCCTGCAGAGATACACCGGCTTCTCTGTGCTCTCTGTGAGTGGGCGTGTCACCCTCCTTTGCAGGGCCTTCAGGCGCCCCCTTTAGGTGGCTTGTGAATATTTCACGCCGCTTCCCCGGATGATGAACTCTGGCTCTGCCTTCTGTCCAGGTTCTGAATATAAATGTACTTTTTCTTTCTCTTTCAGATGAAAAATGATGGCAGCAATGTGAGTCTGCTGTTTTTGTTTTGTATATACATACATATACAGGCACTCCTCTACTTACGAACTTTCAGACATACTAATGAAGAGGACCGTAAGTCCAAATTGTGTTAATTGGGCTCCCGTTTCCTGTCCGCAACATAATTTTTTTTTTTGCGCGGCAGTTCCGCCTAGTACGACTTCTGGCCGCTAATCCCGCCGCGCAGCAGCGTAGCGTGCGTACTCCCAGCATCCTAGTTCTTTGTACTTGCGTATACCCTTAAAATGATGTTGAATAACGACTTACGAACATCTCAAGTTGCGAACGGCTATTTGGAACGTATCTCGTCTGTATATCATTTATAGTCAGAGATCAGCACGAAAATAATACAATATATAATAATTTCAATTTAAAATCTTTTATACCATTTATATAGCCCAGCTTTGCAGGATTATTAACTTTTAAACTTATTATCTATCCATCGGTTATCCAATACAGAGGCCACACAAGCATTAGCGGATGACAGTGGACTTAACTGCAGTCTTTGGACGGTGGGAGAAAACCAGAGAACCCAGGGAAACATGCTACACACAGAGAACATGCAAACTCCACACACACACACAGACCAGGGGCAACATTCAAGCCTCCAACCCTGGAGATGTGAGGTGACAGTGCTAGCCACTGAGCCATCATGCCTCCCTGAAGTCATTGTGAAATCCTGCAATTAAAGTTACTGCATAATATGTATTGTTTTTGAAGCCACTTGAATCGATCTCAGTGACATAATTTGTGATGTTGCGCATCTGGGCCAGGCGGTCGCCGTGGAGACATCCTTCATCAGCCTGCAGTCGCTGGAAGGCACACGTACCCTACTGGGGTCCAATGATGGCTCTCTTTACAGCCCGATTCTGCTGGAGCAGCCTGGCGGTGCCGAGACAGCAGTGTGTAACAATGTGGTTCTGCAGGTGGGATTTAGAGGCACTGTTCACTGCATGCCATTGTTATTCCTCTCTTTCATACAGCTGGATCCCTCTGTGAAAAATTGTTTTATAAGGACTTTGCTTGACGGTTCTACAGCAGAATCCATCTCAGCTTTATATGGTTGTTTGGCTGTATCATTAGTCACTGTGCTACCTCCAGTGCTGGATGGGTGGGCTTATTGGGATACTTTAATGTTGCCACCTGCAGGTTCGTTATGTGGTCACCTACAGCGACGCAGGGACGATAGTGGGCTGCAGTTCCTCCTTTGTCCTGGGAGCCGTCAACAGCAGCATGCTGCCCATCCAGCAGGACTTCCAGATTGTGTTTGTGCAGGTTCCGTATGGAAGTTACCTTTTCTGTTTTTATTCTTGATTATGTCTGGATCTGAGGTTGCATTAACCGAATATTTTCCGTCATTGACTTAATATTTTTAACAATGATGGAAAAATCTTAAGGCCGCCCGTCGCTATTTTACTCTGTTTTGACATATTAGAAAACTGAGGGCGATCTGCCGTAACCTTAAGTGATTCACACCCCTGTCCAGTTGGGGGCGATATACTTGCTGATTGGTTGACCACAAGCAGCAGCGCGAGCTTGGAAGTTACGGGGAAGTGCAGAAAAAATGTCACTGCGGAAAAAATAATCATCTGCTTCGCGTGGTGTTCACGTGAAAAGCGACCGCACTCGCAGTGTCTCTGTTCATCTTTTCTCTCCGTGCCTTTTTTCATGTGTAATCCGTCTTCTGTGTACTAATTATGAAAAAATAAATTTTAATTAAAAGCTGTTAAATATGTCATAATGTAAAAATGAAAATACAAATAACTGGTAATAATCGAATAGTAAATTTTACCATCCGGAGAAAGTCTAACGTAACCTCTGGTCTTCAGCTGAGAAAAACAGATAGTCTCTTTTTATGCTCCGGTAGGACAGTGCCTCAGAAATAGCTTTCCCTTCAAGTGGAAATCCTGGCTATGTAGTTGGACTCCCTCTTGTGGCTGGATCAAGGACTGCTGAATATCCTTTTCCCCCAAACAATGGTCATGTTTTGGTTTGTATTGCAATTAATTTATTGCTGATTAGGGTGCACATACAGTGTTCCCAGTGTTCCCCATTCAACCATGGTTAAGCATATCTCATATATTCAAGCCATAGCACTGACTTTGCACTTCTGACATTCTCATACGGAACAGTATAGCATTTTTAAGAATGAATTCCTTACCATCCAGAAGAGTTGTCTTTAACACCCCTCCCTGCACTGGCATTGTCCAGAGTACCAACAAGAAGGGCAGTCTGACCCTCCTTAAGAGCTCCGCCTTTCAGGACTGCTTGGCAGAACCACTGCCTCGCTCCCCCGTCCTCTTTGGGGTCAACATGGTGTCCGGCTGTACACTAAGGTGAGACGTTGCCAGCGGCTCAGAGCTGGATAACAATAATAATAATGACATGTGATCTCATAGGACATGGACATACTTCACTGTGGGACATTACAGCTTTACGTGCAGACTTACGATAAAGTTTCATTGTGACATTTATTAGACTACACTGACTTCACCCATCTTCACACGCAGAACCACTTAATGAGAATTTAATTTAGTATATATAGTATAATTTAGTATAGCGATTTCATTAAGGCTATGCAATTACTTGGTGTATCGGTAATGCAGAAGATGCGGCATTGATATACCATTATACTGTACATCTTCTATATTACTGTCATACCAAGCGATCGCATATTCTTGTATTCAAGAGTACTTATTGGAACATATCGGGAATTTTCTTGTGAGTTATCTGTGACAATATATCTGTGTGTTTGCCTGTAGTAGTAGTAATAATAATAATAATAATAACAACAAGTAGTAATTGCCCCCACCCTTAGATGGCTAGTTATCCTGTCCTAGCTCTGCCCTACTGACATGCCAGCTAGGGGAGGGTGAGGGCCCAGACACCTCCTCTGATGCGTACATTTCACCTCCGTGTCCCTGATAGAGATGTATACATATTTATTTAATTTATTCATTTTATATAGTAGTAGGTCTTTTTTTTTTTAGCAACGGCTACCTGCCAGTGACCACAGACTCGTGTCTTTTGTGCAATTTCACTTTGGCTTCCTGTTTTAAAATGATTCTCACTGCCTTTCCACCCACCATCTGCTTCTGACTCATATTCAGAAAGTTGCTGATAACTTTGAAGGGCTCAGCGATCAGTGGTTAAGAATTGTATCCAGGTTATGCTTTTTTATTTGCCATTTTCAAATATTGTCATTTCATTTATTCACCTCCTCGAGACATCAGTACGTTTATTATCTTGAGA
Organism: Mormyrops attenuatus; assembly: GCA_026777985.1. Classification (NCBI taxonomy): domain Eukaryota; kingdom Metazoa; phylum Chordata; class Actinopteri; order Osteoglossiformes; family Mormyridae; genus Mormyrops; species Mormyrops attenuatus. Next base: position 24,783,704 of record JAODKC010000117.1, on the reverse strand, counting down.
AACCGTCACAGTGATGTTTAGATTGTCCCCAGAACCACACAGCTATAATTCCATAAATATTTTTGTTGGCATGCATTACAGAGGGATATTTTTGGCTTACTTTTAAACCCCATATCAGTCAGTCCCTGGTTTTGTTTTTTTTTTATCTTATTTGTTACAAGTCAGGTATTTCCTGAGTATATTGTTTGTTTGTTTTTTTTATGGGTTAATAAATATAAATCTCTGAATGACGCATTTTTCTCCGTAGACTGGAGGATGCTGGGAACTGTTCAGTGGTTTCTGAGGTGCTTCTCAAGGTTCTGCGAGGTCAGGAGTTTCCACAGTATGTGGCATCGTTTGGGAATTCTCAGCCTCAGATGGTCATGGACTGGGTGCCAATCAAAACACAAACCACGCCCACAGTAGGTCTATGAATCAGGGTTTTAGTACCGCAGCCTGAAAGCAGATGTTTGTGCTGTTTTGATGGGTTGATAGCATATGGATTTCTTCCAATCTTAATATTCCGCATTGAACTTTTTGTTTTTACATGTTGACGTGTCAAATATTACTTAAGTGGTTGGGTGTCAGATGCAAGTTCCTGTCTCTTATGCAAAATCATGAGTCAAAACCTTAAGACATATTGTGTAAAAACAATTCTAAGCATTACAGCGGGTGCTGCTTAACATACATTTAGAATTGGTTGTTAGAATGCCACGCAGGCAACCAAATTGAAGAGCTTGACTTCTGCCTTTCACATTTACTAATCTCTGAATTTAAAAATGTGTCTGTTAATTTAAGAGCCTTGTGTCTGACTGCTTGTTATCCTTCCCCCTTCTGCTGGTACAGCTCACACAGGGTTGCACCATTCCTCTTTCGCGTGACATCGAGGTGAGCTGGACCAAGTATGGATCCCTGGTGAACCCCCAGGCTCAGATCGTCAATGTCACCGAGGTCATCCGAAGCAGCAGCAGCCTGGTATCTCCAGCCTCCGCAGGGTTCCCTCATTATACAGTACATTTGTCCTGGTCATATAAAGGGTATTTAGGTTTACTCTATAAAATTCTCTATGGGTTGTTTTCCAGATACACTTGAGCTTGAAATCAAGTAAAAACCCATAAATACTTAATACTAATACCAAATGGAAAATGATTTGATTGAACGTATCACAAATATCCACAGAAATTTCATGCTGTATTCAAGAACATTTCAAATCTCCAAAAGTATTTGAATGCTGATTGCAGAATGCTTTGACACTTTTCATATCTTAAAAAAGGTTCATACCAGTGAGAAAGGGTGAGCTAAGCTGCTGGTTTTGATGACTGCCCTTGATCCCTCATTCTCACTTCCGCAGCAATCTCTCACAGGTGGAAACAGGGTTGCCTCCATCTCCACCTCAGTCACCTTCGTGGACATGTCCGCACCCCCCCAGCCAGGCTACAGGGCCCCTCCCACCATCGATGCCAAGCTGCCCTTTGATTTCTTCTTCCCCTTTGTTTGAGGGACGGGAAGCCTCTAGCCAGGAGAATGCAGATGCTGTCCTCCACCATCTTCTTGCTTGTGACAATTGAATGTCAGTGGTTGTGTGCATTTCTTAAGCAGATAGCTTTTTCCTGAAAGGGCTACTGATTCATTGAAGGCAGACTTTTGAAAGCATTTGCTGATTTTGTGCACCGACCCGCGGCTTCCTTAAACCAGCGATGCGAGACGACCATCAGGCGTTACGGCTGGTTACGCAGCACCAATTTCAGTGGTAAACTGTTATGGTCCACTGTCACCCCCATTGCATTCTGGGTATTTTCATTTCATTTTGTAAAATAAATAAATAACCAGGATGATAAATTTCACCATTGATAAGTAATCCAGTATAGAGGATTCTCCAAATGTCTGCCAGAAATCCCAGCCTCCTGGGCGAACGGAGGAGAAGTCATCATAGCAACTGTAACTATCTCTGGTTAAAGATTTGCTGGTTTGTGGTTTTTAAACTTGTTTGCGCTACTGAGGTTCATGTGTGAGATTTCTGCTTTTAACTGAACAGGAAGCCATATATGTAGAGCGACAGTGTTTCTCTACATAAATAACATGTTAATAAAGAGCAATTAATATAATCTCAAAATACAATGCACATGTTCAATTAAAGTGTAGAGCATTAAGTTTTAGAGCCAAGTTTTATATATTGCTTTTCTTATTGACTTATGCACACATAACTTTGACCATAAAAATATAAAAAGTTGGATTTTTTTCCCCCCTACAGAATGTGACTGACAAAAGCTTAGATTATTAAGAAATTAGTTATGGACTGTTAAACAGTCTATCATCAACAGATATCCATGCTTAATCAGGGACAAATTTCCCCTACGCATAATACCATGAATATTGCATTTTAGTAGAAAATGTACTAAATATACAGCCATTGCATCCATGATGTAGTCTGCAATGTTAATAGTGAAAAATTCCATCCGGTGAATCAATGATCCCAGATTTGTTTTATGCTGGAAAAATGATTTCTTCCACAACTGAGGAAAATCCACCATTTCCTCACACCCATCAAAATGCGATCCCATTGTTTCGCAGAAGTGTGCGTAGTCTGTCATTTTCCTGTTCCTGGAAGGAGAAGGGAAGGTCAGTTAAACAGAAGCAAATTGATATCTTTCAATTACTCTGAAGAATGGAGATAAGCTCTGTGAAATGAGCCAAACTAACCAGCCTGGAGTTGTGTTCCTGCAGGTCGTTAACTTGCTGGACAAGGTGATTATTGCTCTCTGTGAGCACCTCAACTTTGTGGTAGGCACGGTTCTGCACGGATACTATGATGCCTGCAGGAGAACAGAATAAATGAAGAAATGGAACAAAGATGCCACAGAGCTGAACCTCACTACTAGACCTCTAGTATAGGCAAAGGGCTCACCATTGACGATCCTGGCCACCCTCCACAGCCGGAGCAAGATGAGGAAGCCAACACCATCAAACACATCCTCCCTTGTAATGTAGACGATATCCAACACAAAGGACACGATGACCACCACCCCGTCAAACACCTCAAACTTGTGGTGGAAGAACTCGCATCGGTAGGCATAGATCTTCCCTGCTAGCTCCACCATGAAGAAAGTGAGCAGAGCCAGGCTCAGGTAGTGGAACACCTGTTTGGACCAGAAGATGGTGCAGAAGCTCAGATCTCACCCCATGAGACATTATTGGGGGGGGGGGGCAAACTTCATGACTTAAGCCAATAAATACACATAGGCCTAACAAATAGGCCTAACAATGCCTCTGGCACCAACCAAACTGGAAAGAGGATTCTCATTGAATTTGATATTAGTCAAACACCAATATGTGACCGTTTGGTAGCTGAATGATAGCTGACCAAAGCATAAAAGGATAACACTGTTCCGTTCCTTAGTTTGTGGAATACAGCCAATAGTTTACAGTTTTGTGTGGCTACCGCGGAGCAGTTTACCGTTATGTGAATCACTCTCTAAATTTGCACAGCACAGGTGTTGCTTGGAAATGGAAGATTAAAAACCTGAACCTGAATTTCACAAAGCAGGAAGTACATAAAGTATATGCTGATACTAGCAAAAAAAAAAACAACATTCCACACTGTATATGTAGGCATTGGGGGAAAAAACGTCTGGTAACAGTTTGGTTTTCTTTGTGTTAATAGATCTCTGCTTGCAATATAATTTCCAGTACATTTTAAATGAAATTCTCAATTTAAAGTTTCCTCTTTGTCCGTTTCATATAAGCATCACTGCACATTGTGTAGTGTGTTCATTACAGAAGGATCGACGTAGTTGTGCTGAATTCAAATATCTAATTAGAGTTTACCTATTACACAAGGATTTCGAGTGACACAATTAAACTTCACACTATATGTATATTTACAGTATATTTGCATGGTGGAAGTCACTCATCTAAAATGTATTAGTGTATGCTTAGCCTCAGGGCCCAGAAAGAGACAGAACAGCACACAGAATTTTGCAGTGAGAACTGATCACCAGCTGGCAGAGAACTGTGTTACAGGGAGCGAGCAGGACCCCAACTCAACATGTCAAACATGTTACAGCCTGTAAACTCTGGAAAAACAGACTTACAGTATGTTGTACCCTTCTGTAAAGCCTTAAAAATGTTCAAATGGAAATAAAACAATAAAACAAAATCATTTTTCCTAAATTAAACTTTAACACACCTATGCATTATGAAATCAGCGTTATAATGTACATAAAAGACACTCCCTTAGTTTTTCTGCGACAAAATCTTTGTTGACCAGAGTATTCATTTGAATAATATGTTAACAGAACAGAATGCCTTTGTCTATAGGTAGCATGTACAATGAAATCCAGTCTTTGGATATCTCTCTCATCTTGTTTTTCTATAAGACATACACGCATATAGAAGTGAGAGCCATACAGAATTGCTCAGCCTTTTCCCAATGCCCCTGGAGCAGTTTTATGGGTTAAGGGCTGTGTTCAAGGGCCCAGCGCTGATATAATCAAAATCAGTGACATTCTGGACACAGCACAGACTCCTAACCCACTGAGCCACACTAATATAAAGAGAAGCTTGTATAAGGCTTACCTGGGAAGCGACACTTCCGTGTTCCGTCTTGATGATGGACAGGTCCATCAGCAGCTCAATCAGGACAAAGGTGGCATCCAGGATGACGAGACAGACCACCGTGATCTAACAAGAGACAACAGTGGAAGCGTGCAACAGCAGTGTGACAGGGACGAGACTGCTAAAACACACAGCGCGCGCCAGCATCACGTACTCTCATTTGCCGACAAATTAAACCTGCTTTCCACAAGTCTGTTTAAGGGTCCGTGTGTGTTACACCGGATGGTGCCCTGGGTTTCAAAGCATTGATTTTGCAGTCACAAGCCCCCATACAACAGACCACAAAACACTGGCAGGACAAATGACTGAGACAGGCAGACAGATCCTCCTTTCAGCTACAGTAAGGGTAGGATGTCCATCCAGTGTTGTACAGTGCTGACATTCTGGGCTGGAATTTTCTTCACCATTTTTTTTGTCTTTACTGTTTTTCGTGTTTATTAGAATGTTTGTTGTTATATTATGAGCAGAAGTACACAGACTGATTACCTGAAACCTCTCTGAGCTGAAGAGCCTGCGGCATGACTCTCGGAAGGTAACGGGCGCGGTGGTGTCCCCCGCAGCCCGTTCCTGTACCCCCCTGACTTCATGCAGTTCCTCCGCATGCCACTTGGTGATGCTCTTCTTGTCATCGCCTACTGCAGTAAAGTGCCTCAGGTAGCGAGACATGGTGGATGTTACCAGGGGGCCCAGTAGTAACACAGCTCCGCAATTAATCGAAGAGGCTCGCACTGCAGAAAGGGGAGAGGAGCAAAAAAAATAAATTGCAACATTGGACTAAACGTTCTGGGCCTCAGGAGTCTGACCCTAAGTAGCACTATCCAGATGTGGACGCCACAACTGGCACAGAGGGTTGTTCAACAAACCACCAGAACTCCAGCTCACAGAACCAATCTCTTATCACACCTGCAAGAAGTGATCTTCACCCTCACAGCCGACTCATGCTAGATGCATGTGAATTGCATATTCGTTGTGTACTGTTCAGTACGTCGTTTTTGGTTCAGTATGCACAATGAAACGAATGAACACATTTACTGACACACGCACAGATGTAAAGGAGTTTTTTGTCCAGATTTGTATTTAACTTAAAATACTCAAGTTATTACAAGTTATGCTTTCACTTTACTATATTTCTGAGCCAACTACTAAGCAATATAGGATATTTCTCTCTTAACTTTATAATGGTATTATTAATAATGTTGTTAATAAGAATTTGCTTTACATACCGTCTTAAACAATGTAGAGATTCACGATGTACCAATTAACTTATTGACATTGCTAATATTTAAACTTCATGAATATTCAAAAGTTAACAGCATCAAAGCTAAATACACCACTAGCGAAATAATCGTGGTGATTGCGCTGAACTACCAGACATTTTAACTGAAGACGAGGGATACTGCCGGTGTTCTGTCGAGTTGAGCTACTTAGTCGAGTTAGGCTACCGTAGTGCTAATCAATAGCCCTAATCCTAGCCCCCCAAAACCCCGTAAAACCCCAACGCTAACCCCGGCTCATACTTATATGTGTAACCTACCGGAATATAAATAAAAAAGGTCGCTCGGCTAACCTGCACCGGCAGGTTCTACAAGTTTCGCCGCCTTTTCTGAATAAAAAGAGAATACAGAATAGAGAATACCCGCCACAATTGTTTTCTTTATTATGATGCACTGTAATTTGCAATGCTATGTTAAAACCTGTCTTGGGTGAATTTAAAATGACAGGCTGCTTTTTGTAAGATCAAATGATTCAAATAAGTAGTAGGGAGACTTTTGGCATTTGACACTTAAATACTTTTACTTTTAGTCATTTACTGGATGACTTGATAAACATTGTGGTATGGCGCCTGTACCTTTACATAAATATGAAAACTGAGTTATTTTTCCGCCACTGTAAAAAACTAAACCAGGGCAAAATGTAAATAATATGACTATAGGGTCCCGTGATTTAATCAACAACAACGCTGTGTGGAATTTACAAAAACAAGCTATAAGCAAAATGCACTGTCAAGTCTTATCTGGTTTTCTCCATCGTGACAGCTTACATGTTGGGTCGATCTTGTACAATACCTACGGCTTTTGTTCCTCTTTTAAAAATATGTAACAAAATGGTAATTAATGGCACTGGGTTATCTTTTAAATTCAGACTCCACGTAATAGGCATATACCTTAAATATAAAAGACATCCTGTTTTCAAATTAACGCTTCACTTTTATGCATGAATACTCTTCATACTCTTCATAATACACATAATGTACATGACAGCAATCGATCAAAATTAGCTGCACAAAACAAAGGGAAATTTGGCTCTTGTACCATGTAGATAACTCGTGATTTCCTGTTCATCGGGAAAACTAATGTTCGTTTTTTAAATCTGCCAGTTATTTCACTTGCAGTTATTAAAAGGAACCCTGCACTACACATATATGGATAAGCATAAATAATGCGTAAATCAGCTGTTTAGAATCGCGATTTTATAGCTTTAAAAACACGATTTAAACTCTAATTGCTGTATTGTAATTCACACGTTAAGCTTATACGATTTATAAACATTGCAGATCGAAGAAAAAAGTACGCATAGCCTACCTGTAGAGACTTGACGTTACAGCCTTGTTGATTAAACCTTTTCCTCCTTTTTTCCCTTGTAGCTTTGACCCTAAAACCCCGCCTATGCCGCCGATCCTGTTCTTCCCGAGCAGGAAAGCTTTTCTCTCTGTATGTCTGCCTTATCCGCTGGAGACCGCCTGTAAAACCGCATTCAGACGTGTGCAGTTCCCTAAAACCACCGTCGTTATGTTTTAATGCCGTATCGGCGCTTCTGACTAAAAGTATAGGGGACGTGAGACCATTTCGGGATCCCTCTCCTGAGCACATGCAAAACTACACATCGTAAAAAAGTACATGCTCCCGCCGTTATTCCTTAAACATTTTACGATGCATTGCACAGAGAATTCTACGATATTCCGAAGTCTCTGAAGATTGCTTCTCCTTCTCATTAATAATTTCACAATTATAGTTCCTTTCTGGCTACTAGATGGCAGTCTTTAACCAGGGTAGTACGCGATCACTAAGAAGCGTCACGCTCAGGAGAGTTTCCCCAAGGATTTAAGTGGTTCATTCGTTAATCTGCGATGCTTTATTCCTTGAGTGAAATTAAATTTGCAAAGGAAGAATTCCGTAGAGAGGGATCCTTCCCTCGCATAATCAGTGTATTCCCATTACTTAATTGACCCTTGCACTGAAATTTACTATGCAGTATGTCCGCATTAACGTATTGCTTTGCTTTGAACGGTGCTCCATTTTAGGAAGATGGAAAACATCTGAACTTTTAGGATGATGGAAATCTCTAAACTCAGACCCTATAAAGGCGACTGTCCTTCACTTCCTGATGTTTTAAGGTTCCCTGTATGTTTTTCCCCCCGATTTCGTGTTACCAATAAACAGACAGAGGACTTGGACGTTTGTGATGCCCCCTAAACCCAAAACGTTTATTAAACAAGTATACAATAGAGTAAACTTCTTAAACGTTATTGCCGAGATGAAACAAAAGATCTTATATACAGCACGTTTCAAATGGGACATCATGTAACGTTTAAATGAAACTTAACGTTTAAAATTACCGAACTTGAGTTGCAAAATGACAAGTACCTGAAGTGCTACATTTAGCTTAAGGCATGCTAAGGTTTGCGTGCCTCATTATAGAAAATGCCATGTAATGAGATTGTAACTCTAAATGCATGCAACAAAAGATCCACCATCGCTCCTCATGCCAGTCATTTCCGCGCGCATTGTACATTTCGCGCGCATTGTACATTCCCGCACAGGATTCAGCATTCAAAACACATCAAAAAGCCAGCTCATCAGAACAAGCTCCTTACATCTACGTGTTCCTTACATAGACAAAGGTGTATAACATTAAAAGCGGTGAAAATGTTGGTATGATTTACAAAAATCAGAACTTAAACAGGGTGAAAAAAAATTATAGTAACTGCTTTATTCAAAAGAAGTTCACATACCTGACAGTTTTGGGAGAAAAGAGGGGAAAGCAAACTGTCAATTTATAATTTGAGAAGGCTGTTCACATGTGGGAACTGCAAGGGTTTTTCACAGTGGTTTGAGAAACTAGCTGGGTAGGGGGCGTCTCCATCACTGAACATGAAAAGCAAATCGTGTTTTCTTCCATAAGAAAGAAGTGATGCGACCATTTAAATTCAGTTCGGTGACGGGGTGGGAGGCGTCAGCTCTGCCCCGCAATAATCCTCTCTCCTCCTGGGGTACACCTGCTGAAATGTGGCAAACAAATTCACAGACCTGAACTTATTTTTGTTTTTAATTTAGTTTGTTTTTCAAGGTAAAACAGCCATTTAGTCAAAGTAAAAAAAAAACAAAAAAAAACAATAAAATAGTTTTGCCCATTATCTTGGAATACTGGTCTTTGCTGGTCGCTGCAACGGGAGGAGAAAAAAAAAAATACAAAAAAAGGCAGCTGACAGTTTGTGTGACCATGAAACCGGAGAATTCCAAGCAGACAAAGACTGGACGATACGAGTCCAGCGCAGCATCTGCCCTGCCCTGCCCTGCC
>JAODKC010000117.1:24721594-24748888 GCA_026777985.1 Mormyrops attenuatus | reverse complement strand
CCAGTCCCACCCCCATGCCCCCCGGGAAGAGTCTTCTCTTTTTCCGATCTTTGCCTGGATTAGAAACGCAACTTGGTCTGTCCAGGCTCCCCAAGCAAGGAATTTCCCCCGCCCCATCCCCCACTCTCATAAAGATCCTATTTCAGGTTCTATGGGAGTTTGAGGTGTGTGACCATATTTCGGGCCAGCTGTTGGGTTTGATGCATGACCTGACAATTCAAAAACAGACAGGAGAGGTGAAAGAAGAGAGGCTTGCATCAAACCTGTCCATGTTAACCTATCCACCATACATAAAATCTGTCCACCAAGACCAAATTTCATAGCAAGAGTATGTTGCCCCACTTATTAGCTTTTGTAAATGCAGTATTACAGCATTAATATCTTGTACTGTTTTGGTGAGTTTTGCCCACAGATTCCCAGCCAGTAAAAGATGGGAAAACTTGCATTTCTGAGAAATCAGGGAGGGATGGTGGGGGTTATATCTCACAGCAAACACTCTGTGTGCCCAGGCAAGAGGCGGTGGCTGTGTAAACTGCCACTCAAGCCTAGAACTCTGAGCAGGTTGTTGTCCTTGGCTGCCCAGGGTCCTAAAGCAGGTCAGATGAGTGCTTTGTTATTTATCCCGGTGAGTTGCATAGCGTCCATGTCAAGCAACAGAACACCGTCCATGCAGATTAATTCCTGACATTGTTAATGTAGCTGCATATTGCAGAGGTTAATGACTTACATGATTACTGGGGTTAAGCACCTTCCCACAGCATCCTGCAATCCCCCCACACTGCGTACTAAACCCTTAGCTTGTGCTGATTCTACTCAGATCCCGGAGAATCCGATCCATTCTCCATACACATATGATGCAGAATTTTAGGTATTATTATAGCCCTCTGGGAGGCTCACGTGCAAACCAGAAGTTCTGCAATTCATATCCCAGGCTTCCCTTGTTGTAGGAGAATGGGTGGCACCCCCAACATCTGCGTCAACATATTCTGCCAATGACATTGACTTGATTCCCAATGGTTTTCATTTTTGGCAGGGGAGCCTGATCATTGATGGGGACCCTTGAGCTGACCATCTGCAGTGAAGATCTAATTACAGGCATAAGGTACAAAAGAGCACTTCCTCCAGAAGAATGTGAGAGATCTTAAAAGACTGGTTTCTCCAAGTTCTGACGACAGTTCTTTGCTTGGCACAAATTACCTGCCGTTTTTGATAGTCTGGGCTAAAACTCTGCTTATCGTAGGTGATGGTTTGGTCATAGTCTCTTCCATTTTTGAGTAGGCCCCTTGACCCAGCTCACAATCGACCCCCACAACCTTTCTCTGCATCGGTTCTCTCCAAACTTGCAGACTCCCCTAACAGCCCAGCCTCTGTCCAATGTGTTATCTCATACTTTCAAACCACACAGCACAAAATACTAAATAGCCACTGATAGGCTGAATAGAATATAAATGTACTTGATATATCTGAATGGTACATTCTCACTGTTATGTTTGATACGTCTGCTTTCAATGCCACAATATGGCTTGTACATGTTGATAGATGATGCCTGATCTATGCATTTGCTCTACAAAATCATAACTCATTTCATACCTTCAGTTCACTTGACTGCACCAACCACAATCACTTCCAGGCTGCTGTGCACCAGTCCTCTCTGCCTGTTTGTGAACTGCCACTTCAGCTATGCAATGCATTCCCATGCCGCCAGGAAAGTCAGGTTGAGGAGCAAGAGGAACCGGCATCCTCCAAATGGGACCAGTGGTTCAAAGGTCACAAATCACCAGTATAACCAAGCAAGTTGCCTATGGCTGGTCATGCTGTAGTTTTCCGGAAAGCTATGCTCCCTGAGCCCTCGCGTTTGTTGGACTGTGCCCTTCAGCTCCCCCTGGTCTTGCAGCTGTCTTGGGTCTGTAGGTTATTTTTGAGTTTAAGACACAAATAGCAGCAGTTTGCGTATCCCGTGTGCAGGCCATTGTCAGGGGAGCCGGTGGGATCAAACATATGTATATTTATCCAAGTGTATAAATATATGTTCACACAGGGATGTGAGAGTGTCTGTGCTTCATATGCGGGTCTTAGCTCAAACATTGTAGGAGTCACTCCACCTTCGATTGATTGCTGAGTCACACAAGATCTATACTGTTTCTTAGAACTTATCCAGAATCCAGAATCACAGCCTAAACTCTCTGAGGACCCGATCCTCTCTATCAGTGTCATAGCAACACATTTACACTGTAACCTTGCACTGGACACAAAGTTATAGAATATGAATAAATGGATGGATGGATGGATGGCTATTTACCACATGGAAGGAGAAGCCTGTTCCGTGAAATACACAGTGCCTGTGGTGATCGCTCTGTTAGCGGGTGATTTTACACCTGGAAGCCCAGGTGAACTTAGACATCCTAGTAAGAGCCTCACTCTCTGGGCTGACTTTCTCCACTGTTACCTTTCCACCATGTATGCACTGGAGTAATTAGCAAACTCCACAGGCTGGGTCCATCTAGTTTAGACAGTGACTGCAAAATTTAAAACTTACATGGAGTCATGGGGTGGCACGGTGGTGCAATGGTTAGCACTGTCGCCTCACACCTTTGGGACCAATGTTCGAGTTTGCATGTTCTCATTGTGTCATCATGGGGTTTCCTCCGGGTACTCTGGATTCTCCCCACAGTCAAAACACATGCTGAGGTTAATTGGAGTTACCAAATTGCCCACAGGTGTGCATGTGTGAGTGAATGGTGTGTGAGTGTGCCCTGCGATGGGTTGGCACCCCATACTGGGATGTTCCGTTTTGCACCCATAGGCTCCGGATCCCCCATGACCCTGAATAGGACTAGGGGTTACAGAAAATGAATGGATGGACATGGAGTCATTGGGAAACACACAATGGGTACCCATCCATCTTCAAGCACACATTCTGGTCAAGGTTGCCGGGGGGTTGGAGCCTATCCCAGGCAGGACTGGGCACTGGGCTGGGCAAACGATGGCATGCAGCCTGTCCCATTCATCGCAGGGCACATGCACAAACACAACCACACACAACGGTGTCTTATTAAAAATCAACCATATACAGGCTAATTCATGAGTATATCGTCATATACGATTTAACATTTAAAAAGTTGAATGGATTGTGATTATAAAGACATCAACTAAGAACTATGAACTAGGTTTTATTTGACATGTACAGGTTTTTTTAAAACATTGTTTTTACTTTTTATCAGTTTTACAATTTCACTGCTGACAACCGGCAGCGGGAAGAGTGAAACTACGTCTGTGGGGTTTGCAGAGTACCGCTTAGACTATAATGGCCTACGTATTGTTCTGTACAGGCACACTTGTTTCCTGACGCGGAGCTTTTAAGTCGTCTGTCGATTTCACGAGACAGTAGGCTAGATGATTTTTGAAATTCGTTTCAACTGATAATTGACTTGACAAGTGAATGCAAAGTAAAACTGGTTTATTTTCTCAAATCAGTAATGCGTTTAGTTAAAAAGGAAAAGTCTCAAACCCGAATTGCGGTCCTTTAATTCTTCCCCACTGAATGAGGTTTTCTTAAATTTCATGACATAAAATAGACAAACACCAGATGGCGCTGGAAGGTTTAATTTGAAATACGGCAGCCTTGGTTTCGAAACAATACTAGGCGCTTCAATATTATGGAAACAAATGCTAAAATGCCATAAGAAATGCAAATACCGCCTATTAGGCAAGAAAAGCTCAATTTAACGAACCATGGGTAATTTTTGTACTACTTATGAGCCGCTACTTGCAGTGCCCCTTCCTACACCTGTACTTCAGACGAGATTCATTACGTAGAAACATAGGCTGCGGTGTCAAAATTATAAAGACTACAAAGACAAAGAAATAAAAAACCACATTAACTTAATACTTTAACTTTGTTCTTACTGTGCGTTAACCTTGTAATAATTCCATGTCTATAGGAGTCGTGTTTACGATAAAATTCGGGATTTGTGATAAACACGCAACTTCTGTAGGTCTTGAAAATATGGCTAACTACGAAATAGCGAATTTTGAGTACTAAACTACACCATAAATTGATGTAGCCCACTGTTGATATTTTCAGAAAACTAGCTCTGGTTGATCTTGCTAAATAGTATAAACGCGTAAATTAAACAGACGTTTTCAACGTCATCCTGTGTAAACTGTAAAATATACGTCGAATTCCTTCATAATAAATTTATCTATACTTAATACATTTCCATTTTACAGAACTAATTTAATTGAAAATCACACGAAAATACTTGTAAAAATTGAAAAAATCTTAAATATTTTAAAACTCTACCTTTTAATATTTATTCAGAAAAATTCCATACGAATGAAATTTGGGCACGTCTATACGAAACATAACAAGAGCAACATAGTAAACGAAATTCGATTCTTCTGCGCAGATTAAGACAACCGCGTCAGCTAAACTGCAGAATTATAAAATACCAGATCCATGAGCCGTAGTGCAACCCACTCTGATTGGTATTTAATTAAACTTATCGTACATGTGTAAGTTTAACATTGGTTGATCGTTGCTCCGTCTCCTCTTCCCAGACTGCATTGATCACCACGTTACGTCAGTATCGATAACTTTACCGATCCAAAGTCAAGTGCAAAAGCGCAGTACACAAAGCACCAGGACCTCACAAATGCGAGTGCCACTAAATTTCCTCTTATTCTTCACCGAGACTACCACGTTACGCTGGGAAATCTCCGCTGCGTTTCTCGACGCTTTCAGTTCAGTTTTGACAAGTTTTATTTTTTTAAAAAACCGGTGCGTATTGATGATTAAACTGTTTTTTTCTGAACGAATCCAGGCCATATATTTAGTCTAGCCAGTGAGAAAAAAAATCTCTCCTATATCCACAAGATGGCCGCCGATGTGGGATCGATGTTTCAATATTGGAAGAAATTTGATCTACAGCTGCTTCAGGTTAGTGCCACGATTTACCTTTGGGGAGACAGGAAATGCTGTTTTTCTATGAAACCGTGTGAAATTTGTTTTTGGAATAAGTTTTAAGGAACTGTGGCAGCGGGGTTAGGCTGATAGGTATCTGAAATTGATCCTCTCCTGCCTTTGTTCGGTTCAATCATTGATAAGCGGTGGGGTGAGCATATGACTCGGGACTGACGCTCCAGTGCGGTCCACGTTCGCTGGGGCGATTCTTGCGTTTTGCGCCTTCTGCGAATCTTTCTGTTTTAGCTGTGCCGATTTGCGAGAGCATTGCAAACTTTTATTTTTTCACGCGACGGCTTGTGGGCTGGACTTTTAAAAATATATTTTAGAAGATTTATCGATATTCTTTACGCAGTCAGGTGTAGGTCATGCACTTGGAGTTCACTCAAGCTTGCTGTCAATTCACTAGGATCTGTGTTTTCTGTTCTGCGTGTGAAAGCTGTATGTGGGAATTAACTAATTGTTGGTATTTTCATTTAGAGAAATGTTTCATTTAGATGTAAACCGTTTGATTTATTCCATTACCATATAAAGATAGAGGAGAATACTAAGATTGTCACTGGTTACGGTAATCATTTGCGGAAAGATGCTTAACAACATTAGTTTACTATCTTTTTTATCTACGAAATTGGCGTTGATGTTCACATAAAGATGTTTTTATCCCTGGGAAGTTTTTGTGTGTGCTTTTTCCAGTAAGTCGCCTGCTGTCGACTATAATACCCTATGCTCACATTTAATATTTTAACGTTCATTTTGTGTCTGATCTTCAGGTACGTCCGTTTAAATACGGAAACTTTTATGATACGATTTATTTAACAGTAACGTGCTGTGCAATCACTGAATCTGGCGCACCTTCGCGTTTCGAGTGGATGCGGTAACATCTCTCGCAGTTTCGGAGAGTCTGCAAAGCATCTGGCTTAAGGCATGCATCCCTGTCGCTCCTTTCGTTTCCTTCCTTGCGCTTTTACCGGACTCTCCGATGAGCAAAAGGCACCCAGGCAGGGACTGCGCAAATAATTTGTTCCCCGCTAATGTTTGTAAATCAGGCCCCGGGCAAGACTGATGCTGCGTAGCGCAATGACTGACAGGAGAGTGGCAAAGCCGCCATTCACGGAGGAGACCGGCCGGCGGACCGGGTGGGTGGGTCTAGAGACGGGCTTCTCAGCCTTGAGGTGGCAGCTGGGTGACCAGTTTGTTACCGATGCGCTCGTAGCATGTTGGTAGGGCCATAGAGTGTACGTGTGAGTACTGGATTGTTGGCACTGAGGGGGTTGACATCCGGATTCATTTGTCTTATGCGTTTCATAATTCTGTTTGCAGCATAGACTTTAAGACCGATAGTCCTAGTTTTTATTAATTGATAAATAGGATACCAATGGCAGTGGACAAATAAAGAAAGCGTGTTATATGATGAAGAATAATTTATTAGGATTAAGACTGACTTCATCGATTCTAAGCGGAAATTCTGGTGCTTACAGCAGCAAGAACGTACCGCACAGAATCACAGACGAACATACCCATAGTGCAAACAGTGGTACAAGAGTAGGCTACGCATAGGAGGAAGAAGTAAACGTAGTGCAGACTTTAAAAGTGCACAGTAGGCTACATAAAAGGAATATCCTGAAAACACAATATTGTAGTATTGCCGAAATAAATAGTTCCATAATAACAATAGCCTAATGATAAATTAGTGATGGTAATACCGATTTGTATCATTACAAAGATGGGTCACTTCCTGACGTGTTATGGCTGGGGGTGGGAATGGCACATCGGCAGGAGGCGTTGTGGTGTCTGATGGCAGCAAGCAGAAATGATCCCAGTTTTTAGCACCGTGGTGGAATAAGCCGGTGGCTAGATGTTTTAGATTGTTCCGTTTTCCAGGATCCTCTTCTCTGCTACTGCCTCCAGTTGGTCCAGGGTCCGACCTGTGATATAGCCGGCCTTGTTAAGCCGTTTGGCGTGGCCTGCACTGATGCTGCCTCCTATAGGTCACTGCCTAGAAAAGCGCATTGGCCACCACGATCCTACATATGTCCTGCATGGGTATGAAACAACTGCATTGTATACAGGCTTTTTTTGGGAAATAACTATTTTTAAGTATGGCACCATACAGAAGATCTGGAAAAATTAAGTAATGAAGAAAATTCGTTAGTTATTACGCACGCACGCGCTTATATTTTACCAGAAATGTTTTATGAGTATGAAATGTGTCATCTTGATGTCATTACGCTACATTACCGCTACGTTTCACACTAATTTTAAAATACGACGACGCGAAAAGATTACATGCGAAATTATAAGGTAGCAGTTCATATCAATTGGCCTGTATTTGGAAGTCGTTAAAATGACTGTTTCACATTACTGGTTTTGAAATTATCTTTAAATTACACGTTTTATGGCCGTTGTAAACAGAGTGTTGTAATAAGGAGAATTAAGTGTTCAAATGTCTGTAAGCACTGGCGACAGGGAATCGAACCTAAGTCGGTCTTTATTAAAGCGCAGTAATTTACAGCTCTTCCAATGCAAAGACGAGCAAGTTTCGATATCCGGTACTTAATTTGAACACAAATGTGGTCATGCGAATTTTTGAGATAAAAATGTCATGACGCAGACTTTAGCGCAATTAACCACCAGTTCCGATGCTTGCTTTCCCAGCTATTCGTTTCAGTGTATAACACGGGGGGAAGCTCGGATGGGGGCCGGATCATATCACACTAATGATAGGAAATTTCGCAAACAGAAAACAAAATACGAAGCAAGAGAGGAACTGTCAGAGCCAGCCCTCCTTCCGTCAAGGATTTAAGTTGTCTGTAGCCGATCTTGTCCGGGTGTTTGTTGAAAATCAATACGGGACTGTGGAGGTCTAGATCTCCATTACCATGGCGGTGTCCGCGGTCTGTGACGCTGGTTTTTATGTTGGGGCATGATATAGACATATCAGCGGTTGTGGTATGAAATCTATTTAAAAAGTAAAGCCTTATTTTACCTTTTATGCATTCGCTTTTAAATGCAACTGTTGTACTTATTAATATATACACGCATACATAGACATATATATATTTTTTTTTTTCACGCGTAATTTTATGAAGTTGGTAATTAGAAGCAGGCAGCAATATAAGCGACGCGTGCCGCCTTCCCAATGAACGTGTCAGTTTCTCTTTGAAACGCAATGTATTTATTAATTTATAATAAATAATGCACTTCTGCACGACTCAATGCTGTGTGAAAGCTTTCCTGCGCCCGTTTTTTTTTATCGTCAACATAAAGACGCTATTAAACACAAAGTACGGACACGTAGCTCGCTAAATTTCATTCCGGGAAATAAGTTAGAAGTGGGGCAGAAGGTACGCCAGGTGTCTGTCCAACCTGTGTCTACAGTGACACTGGCCGCCATGTTGTCCCTCTCGAAGTGAAGGATTTGCTCATTGTGACCAGCGGGGACAAGACGTCACGGTGTCACCTCCCCGGGGGGGGGGATGGTGGCGGCTCCAGTCTACACGGCGTCCGATCGTGGGCATCGCTGCGGCGGGAAAACACCAGCGAAGTCACCGCCCCGCGGCTTCAGCTTGCTCCCGAAATGTCAAATTGGCTGTGAAAACGGGCTTTGTTTTTCAACCTTGCGGGAAGCCGCGAAGTAAAGGCCAGGCAGCAGAAGTAGTCATGGATACCGTCAACAATGTGCAGCGGGGCTTCCCTGGGAGACCGCGCACACGCACACGCACAGACCGCGCACACACGCACACGCACACACGCGCGCAAATGCACACACACTTCTACTTGTTCTCATTCGGACCAGAGCAGGCGTGTGTGTCTGTGGAAAGCAGGACACCCACCTGAGTGTGTCTGTATGCGCGAACAAATGACCTATTTAACACCACCGTGTATGATTGGCCCCCCATTTCCTGTGGTGACAGACAGGGCCAGATCGAGGTCCCAGGGCTGTCTGTGTCCTCTCCTTCTGGTGACCCTGCCCCCGGAAGGGGGGGGGGGGGCAGTCACCTTGGTAATGGAGTTTTTGTGCCATGCTGGCCTCAATGCATTGTGGTAAATGTGTATACCACCATGCAGGTGTCTGACACCCAGCAAATGCCAATGTTTACATAAAAGGCATGGCTGTTTTCACCCAGGCCATATAACCTGCTATACAGGATGGCTGGATGTGTTGCTTACTAATTAAGCTGTAAATTTAGATGGTTTCCCAGGTAAACATCAGGTACAGGGTTGTAGCTTTAAGCATATGCTTTAATTAATTCTTTAATTAGGCAATTTTGCATTATAAGTATCAGATAAGCTCTCCTCCCATCCGAATCATTACCTCTGTAAAGCCCCTGGTGTCACAGGCTGACTGTGAATCAGCAAAGCCGGTAGGGATACCTCATCCGCCAGTGAAGAACCCTGTAACTTTTCCAGTGTCTCCCTTAACCAGTCATCGTGTGCGATATCAGATCAGTCTTTCTAAGCTGCATGTTAATAAGTTCTCTGGGTCGCAGGCTGCGTGGTAATTCATTACCCTTTTATTGGCTGGCTTGAATTAAGAAGCAAGGTTGATCATTCCTGAAAAGCGATGAATTGGAAGGTTATATAGCTAAGTATTTTTTTTGTGGTGCTTTCCAGCTGAGTTCTTTCCATAACTGCCCCCCCCCCTTACAACACACATGGTAACTTCATGATCTAAATCTTGTCCGTCCTTTGTGCGTCATGGCTGAACCCTGTAAGTGCTCAGGACCTGGTGATGCGTGACGTGTGAGCTGTCAAAGGGACGCCGTAGGGATGGACCCCCCCCCACCAGATCAGTCCCACAGCTCCCCGCACCTGCAACCACAGCCTTTGTGGTCAATAATGATGTTAGATCTATAAACGAGAATTGTAACGTATCTCTTCCTTACTTGTTAATTAGAGTTTTCTTTCAGTATTTTTGTGATGCAGACTTGGTGCAGGGAAGTATTTTTTTCCTGCTCTTGTTGGTCCTGCTCTGGGTGCCATCCTTCCGGAGGTAAACCTCGGCCTTTATATTAGATTAGATTAGATTAGATAATCCTTTATTAGTCCCACAAGCGGGAAATTTGCATCGTCACGGCAGAAAATGTACAGTGCAAGATAAGAACAGCAAAATGAAAAGACAGCAGAACAAAAACTGTACCAACAGTACAGTATAAAAAGTACACTATACAACAATCTGGAAACATAACTATGGATGAATGTATTGAAAATTATAAATGTATATGTAAACTTAGATAAATATATGTATGTATGTATGTATAAATAGAGTGTATATTATGTGCAGAGTGGATATATAAATATATGTACATGTATATATATATATATATATATGGACAAGTATGCAATGGAGTGACAGGCATTGACAAGAACTAATATTGCACATAGAAACTACCATGGTGTATTGGATGCTGTCCCAGTGACCCTGTGGCGCTTCGGGTGCTGGATCAGGAGGGACGGTTCCTGCTGCTCCCAAGATAGGTACTGTGGTGAGACACTTTCAGCACAGCAATGACCTATGGTGTTCATTCTGCCATGTCTGCGACTGGAGGGGATTTTTTACTTCCTTGATAAATTGAGCCATAAGCCTTGGAGCACCCCCCCCCAAACGGCGGTAAATGTCAACGCCTTCTGCTGGAGCAGAAGCCGACTCAAGCGCTAAGCCGCCGCGCCTCTCCCCACAATCTGTTTAGCATTAAAGGTAGACTTTCGAAGCGCTCGCTACAATGCTCATGGCAGGCCGATAAGAGGATTCGGGCTCACGTGTGCAGCCCCTCACGCAAAGGCGGCTCGCCCCCGGGCTGAGCTTTCACGCCAGTGCGCTTAGACGAGGATCTGGTCTCGTGTCTGACTGCTGCCGCCAAAAAAGCGTGACATTTAATAATAATAAAAAAAACAACATGTTAGTTCTCTGGCTCCTGTTTGACATCTTTGCACAAATGAAAATGTGCAACAATGGAAAACTCATATTCAGGTTGGAAACTTTTTAAATCTGGTGTTTTTGGTCAGGCCAGTGCCTGGTCCGACTGTCAGGTGAGATCGGGTGCTGTTAATGCTGTTGTGACCCATTTCAGATCTTGTGAAGCTGATGGTGCCCTCAGAAGAAGCTGTCTCCAGCTGCCCCTTCCCCATTATTCCGAGGTTTTTGGGAATAATAATCACAACATAATAAAACATATTAGTAATAACAACATATATATATATATTGTGTGTGTGTGTGAATGATTTATTTATCTATTTTCTCTTTAAGTTTCACTGCTGTATCTGTGTTTGGGAGGCAGGGTGTTGGTCTAGGTTGTGGGGGGGGGGCGTTTCCTTAATCTAATCCCTGCACTTGAGCTCACACTGTGCATCTGTATAACTGCTGGTAATACAGTCCCTGTTTCAATGGGGTCTATTAAGTCCTGCAAAGGAGCGTAAGTAGGAACAAGAATGTGTGGAAATTAGGCAGCTGAATCTGTGCACTTTCTGTATCTCTGTAATGGTGCATAATTCTGTCTGTTCCTTCAGGTAGATCAGTTGGCAATATTTTCTGACGTGTCCCCCCCCCCACCTTGAAATGTAAGTGGAGCTGTAGGACGAGTGTCTCTTTATGGGGGAGGGCTTGGTGTACTGAAGCAGGTTTATTGCCTGTGATGTCTGCCTTTGTCTGTCGGTCTGTCTCTGGTTGTCTGTCTGTCTGTCTCTGTCTGTCTGCCTGTCTCTGTCTGTCTCTCTCTCTGTCTGCCTGTCTGTCTGTGTCTCTGTCTGTCTGTCTCTGTCTGTCTGTCTCTGTCTGTCTGTCTCTGTCTGTCTGTCTGATCCCCCACTCCTTGCCTCTGTATCATGACTCTTGCTTTTTTCTCCTGTGAAGGCAGATCTAAAGCTCTCTCAGCAAGACCCCCCCCGAGCTCCGAGGACGCCCCCTTATCACACATCTTTCTCTTAGAAATTTAACCAGCAGGTTCATTTACTCTTTTGTATCATAATGTGATAAGTTACATCCTCACATCTCCTGTGAATTTCAAATCGAGCAGTTAATAAAAAAGTAGGGAAAAAGTGTTAAATTCGTGCTCTGCTCCAAGTCCTGCTGCCTGTTTTTCAGACGTTTCCTTTTTTTCCCTTCTTTTTTTCCCTTCGTAGGTTCCAGAGTGTTTTTTCAGGGGTGGATTTAATTGCTCTTTGGGGAGGGCTTGCTGAAGTTCGCCTCGGCTGTTTAATTAGTGTACCCTGCTGGGATGGGCTTAATGCTACGTGATCTTCAGATTGTCTGATTGTTCGGGCCCCCAGAGACCCATCCCCCCCCCCCTCGCTCTGGATCTCTGTGGACGATGGGCCGCGGACGAGCTGCTTTCGCTGAGTGTGGCTTGGGAATGGCTCTGCTGCGAGCCCCCCACCTCCAGCTGATATCTAGATGTGATATCCAGCCATGTAAAGACCATTTATACGCCTGTTTGCTCAAAAGTAGAGCTGGGCTTTAAGTCTCTTCGCCAGTCATCCTAATGAATTATTAAATAAATGGGTGTGGAAATGTTGCTTCATAAATATTTATGAGACCTCAGCTCTGATTGGCAAAAAGAAACCTGAGCCGGGCTTTCACTGGCTTGTAAAAATAAGGTCCCTTCTGATGTCAGCAGAGGTGGGCAGGAACTCCGCCCCACAGAGCCTGCTGAACAAACCTGTCAGCTCCTGTGTTTATCAAAAGCAGTCCTCTCTGTGTTCCTAAAGCATCCACGGCACCGATTTGCTAGCCCAGCACAAATGCGATAAATCTGAGATCTTGCTGAATCGTAATTGGCTTGAATTGTAAAAATGCTGTGTTCCCCATATTTGTTTTGGATTTGTGGTGTTTTATAATGTAAAAACTTAACACTATCCGAGCCTTGCAAAATTCTATTATTTTTGATCAAAAATACCCAGTAGCATATTTTTGAATGACATCCCTGATTCTAGTGGGCTTGTCACAAGTGTTCTCCCCTATAAATCAAGTGCACCAGACCCAACTGTACACTGCCCTGACTGTCTCCCCCCCCCATGTAAGGACTTTGGATAGGCAAATGGGTAACGTGGACAACGGTGCAAGTCCTGCCTTGGGTGACTGTTGCCTAGCACCCAATGGCTGTGGAATCTAAGAGTCTCTGTTGAAGGCAGGCGGAAATGGGCAAGGGGGGGTGTGTGGGGGGTGGGGGTGGTGCACATTTTACTCCGATGCAATTAATTCTGCTTGCCAGTAGTGGGTCACTCAGCAATGATGTCACCAAGCTGGAATCCAGCCAACTGCTTTGTTGAATGGCCTGTCCTCCCCCCAAAGATGAATTATTGATGGGGGGGTGTACCCCAGGTATGCTTCGGCCCTGTATTTAAGAAAGGGTGTGCTTACATCAGGCTTTTAGAGCTCTGTTTAGGCTCCTTATCAAGATGAGTAATAATTAAGATTCTTTGCAGAACTTTGCAAATCTTTGCTGTATTTATCCCCATTCAGAATATTTTATTTTGAATTCCTATTGCAAATCTTTTTTTTTCCCGTTTTCAAGCTATCATTGATTGGGCAATTAAAGGAATCTGTCAATATGCAGTTCTCTGAACGGGCCTCTTTTTGAAATTATCATTATTGCAGCCGTTCTGGGCTTGTGTGTGTGTTTCTGATGGTGTGCTAATTTTACGACCCAGCGGCTCTGACGGGATGACACGCCAAAGAGTGCTCGTTCGGTTCGCTGCCTGCACACCGCCGG
This sequence comes from Mormyrops attenuatus, assembly GCA_026777985.1. Lineage (NCBI taxonomy): Eukaryota > Metazoa > Chordata > Actinopteri > Osteoglossiformes > Mormyridae > Mormyrops > Mormyrops attenuatus. Next base: position 24,735,217 of record JAODKC010000117.1, on the reverse strand, counting down.
TGTGTGTGAGGTACTGCTGACATTGGTGCAAATGCTAGTCAGGCTTTGAGTTTTGTATATGGGCTGCCCCCCCTCCTCCCCAAAGCCAGGTGTGATTTTAATGCTGGGGTGGTTTCCACAAATGAGGCGATCGCTTTCGTATGGGGGATCACGTTTGCCATGAAGTTCCGGTCAGGCTTTGATCTGTGTGTGATTCTGCTGGTTGTACGCTGTTCCTGACAACCATTGCGGGCTTTGATGCTGATCCATGTGCCAGGGGAAGCTTTGCGATTCTGATTTACGTTTATTTAGCTGATGCTTTTGTTCAAAGCGATGTACAAGTGAGGATCAGAGACCAGGGCCAAGTTAGTCATCCCTGGTGCAATTGGAGTAAAGATGTATGCTCAAGGGCCCATTGGTGATGTGAGTACCCTGCTGACCATGGGGTTTGAACTCACAACCATCCGGTGCAGATAACCTACTGAGATCTGGAGGGTTTTGGAAACCTGAATCCTGGAACTTCCTGTGTGTGGAAACGAGGTGCAGCCAAACCTGCCGCCTTTCGGGTTGGCAGGTGAGCTGAGTCATCTGGCACCAGTCTTGGGGGCTTGGATGGGTGTGGCCGGGACAGTCATGGTGGTGCAGGGGTTAATGACAGGTCTGCATCTCATTGCCAGAGTCAGCAGCTGCGCCTCCCCCCCACCCATGTCTGAAAGAATCCTACTCACTTGATTGGATTTTTTTTCCCACTTTTCGAAGTGGATCAATTTTTAATCAGCAGAGCATCTGCCCCAGATCGATGCGGACGGCGGGCAGCCGGTCTGACCTGGCGGCCTTATTTACAGGAATGTTTCTCTTATCGATGCGCGAGGAGGCGCCGGGCCAGGGGAACGGGAACCCAGATAAACCCCAGTCTCCCCCAGCAAGCGGCGGACCCCACAGCAAATCAAAAGCCCTCATTTGCCCGTGTCCATGTAAAAATCTCTTCCCGCCAAAAAACAGCAAAAGGCCCCATGAAGCTACCGTAAGCTGTGCTTAGCCCACGTAAATGGGATTAGGGTTAGGGTTAGGGTTAGGATTAGGGTTGGCTTATTCCATTATGTAGTATCTTCTTGTATTGCTGATGGATTTATTAGAGAGCATGCAGGACATTTAAAATTCAAAGTTAGGCCAGCCATACGTGCGGCATCAGCATACGTGTAATTTCTAATTAATAACTTTGCACATAAATATCTCATGAATGACAGAAAGAGTAAAAATCTTTCCTTTCATTAATGTGTAGATGGCAGCTGTTGTTTTTCTTTTTCGTATTATCAAATATGCATTTATTATTTGCATCAAATCTTGCTTACTTTTCTCTGTCTTGATTTATTGAATTAATGAATTTATACTTTAACTTTGCTTTGAAAAAAGACCTCTGCTTATTGCGTCCTTTAGAGTTTTTACTAAGTTCCACATTGCCAATAGCAACACCCCCCCCCCCACTGTGCTGTTTATAAACACTAGAGAACACAAGTGTCCTACTTTCTGCAAATTAGTGTCATAAATCACCCTACCTTCTCTTTTGTGGGGGATCTTTTAGATTTTTTTTATTTGCTTATATATTATGATTCAAAACATTAAGTAAATACATATATCAATATCCAGTTTGGTAGACTGCACATATGCATTTTTTTTCTTGTCTGATTTCTAGATATGACTGGGAAAAGCCTGATAAATCCCAAAAATGGGGATTTGTTTGGTTTTGGTGATCTCCATACATGGGGAGTTGTTTATTTATTTATTTGTTTTTCCGAGCCCCCTACCCAGAATCCCATGAGGGGGAAGCGACAGGATATCCAGAGTTATTATAGGCCTGACTACAGGGTGATTTAAAAACAAACAGGCAGAGACAATTAGCTGCCCTCTCCTCCGCTTGGGGGGTTCCTCCAGGCATCCAGCAGCAAGCCAGAGGTCAGTCCTACATCCCCCTCCTGCTGCCAACCCAACTCCGATTCGGTCTGTATATCCTGTTGGGAATGTGGGGGAGGGGTGGATAGTATCTTTCTATATCTAGCAAAATGATCTGGATACCCCCCCCCCCATTCACTGCCCGCTGATTACATCCCCCTCTGCCATTTTTTATTTGTCTCGGCTACCTTCCAGGAATATAATTAAAAGCTAATTTATTTCCAAGCGTGACAGCTTTGAATTCCAGCGCTCCCAATCAAAATGACACGAGGCATTAGCGGAGCGGGGCGAGCGGCGAGGCAGAGCCAGCCTGCCTGCCTGCCTGCCTTCCCTCTGTGGAGCCTGGTTCCGCATTCATGGCTCCGCATAAATATTAAAAGATTGTACAATATCCTTAATAAAGAGATTAAAGCAATTCGACGCCGGGAGCCGCTCCGCTTGCAGATGTTCGCGCAGCACGCATGCAAACACATGGCAGGTACTGCAGGTACCTCAAGAGCCCGAATGGCTCCTGCCACTCCCCCAAATCTAGGTGGGTAAACTAGTCAGTTTTTAACATTTGACCGGAGTTTATGTTGTGTTTAGTCCCCCCCCCCAAAACTAGTTACTGCTAAAGTGTATTTTTAAAACGGGAATTTTCCTTGTGATGTGATGACCTATCTGAAGGTCCAAGTTTTGGAACATAAGGGAGATTTCAGGTCTAGCTTATTCCTAGAATTTGGTGGGGGGGCTGCACTTGATTTGTTTGTTACAGAATCATGTCTGTCGTATTAATGTCCCGTTCTGCTCTTAAAGCGACTTTATGCCAGGTGATTATTATTGTTATTATTATTATTATTTTGCCTCTGAGCAGAGCATTACGTCCACGTTTTATGTGTCGAAGTGCCAGTTATTGGCTGACTGGCCTATTGATGAGTCTGTAATAATAATTTCTCACAGAGAAAACTATGAAATGGCCTTAAGCTGAAGCTTTTAACTAGCGATTTTTAAAAAGCAAAGCTTTTCAATGTATAGTTTGTTTATATACAGCACTAGTAATAAGAATTATTATTCTGAGCTGCGAGGCTGATACCGAAAGGCTTTAGCGTGGCAGGTTTAAGATTAACCTTTTATGTTTAGCATTAGATGATAATCTTAATTCTTGAATAATTCATTACTGCACGAGTCTGCCTTCTGAGGAGCTAACATCCCTGTTATCAGTGCGGGGCTCAACAAACCCGTTAGGCCGGCGTCGGGCTCCGGCTGCGACGACGAGTCTGCCAGATTATTTAGCCGTACTCGGTCCAACACCCACTCATATTTTTCTTTTTTAAAGTTTACATTTTATTTTATTTTAGAAAAAGTGGGAATAGATGGATAAATAAAATCATGAATCTGACACTAATCAGATACCGAACACTGGAGCGGTTTTAAAGTCCGGCTCGCTTCCCCCATGTGATTTGACGTGCGTAACTTAAGTAAGGAGATTGGGCGGGTGTGCTTATAAAGCCTCCTTTGTTCTGACAAGTGCATCATTAAAGCTCGTTTCCTGTGTGCGGCGAAAATTAAAATTCAAATTTCATTGTCGGGCGTGATGTTTAATCCAATAATGATCTGATGTAACAAACTGCCATAATACCTCTCAGCGTCCCTAATCAGAACAGAGCCACCCATGCCACTATTTATTAACCTCCGCAGAAATGGGAGACACGCCTGACTAATCTGCAATTGCTGCTTTTGGCAGACTGTAGCGAAGCGGACTTGGCAGTCGGCTGGGCTAAGCCGGGGTAGGGTTGGATGATGATGATTGGAGGGGGGGCCTCGGGGTTTTTATGGAGGTGACTGGGGCTCGATGCTATTCGGGCTCATTAAATGCAATAATGGAGCGGCTCTCTGAATGGCACTTAACGCGAGCTGAATGGGGGTGGCCGGTGCGTTTTTTGTAAACGTCTCTCGGTCCGTAATGGCTTCAAGCGCTTTCACCCCCCTCGTCTCGTTTGCCAACCCGGCAAGAAATTAGCATGCCGTTAAAACCCGACGACCTTTTAAGTAGATGATCTACCCCCCCCATTCTCCTTTGGTGCTCGGAGTTGCTAGTGCTGCCATTCTGAGTGGCTTCACTTTCATTACACTGTACGTAGGCCTATATCTGCTTTTAGACCTTCTCCGAATTCTCTTTGTCATGAAAATGACCTTGTGTAGTTTGCTTAGAATGACTGATGTGGACGTCCGTCCCAAATAATCACTCAGATATATATGCATGTTTGAAGAGTAGGATTTCGGTTTGCTGGATCTTTCCCGTACGCGGTAGGATGTATCCTGTAGTTGATGTAAGAGATTCACTCCTGGAAAATACCCATTTCTTAAAAGGCAAACATGTCTTCTAACTGTAGTTTGACAGACATGAAGCTTTGGTTCTGGTTCAGGACCTGTCAGGCTTATGGTCTGTTATATGGACTGTATACACCTGCATTCACTCTTGTCTGCAGCTGCTGCTGTTCTGGGTCGTTTATGTGATCGGTCACAGAAGCATCTGTGGGAAATCTGTGCAGCATCAAACAGGATGTTATTGCTCAGATCTTTCGTAAATGTTCAAAGCCGATTGGGTATAATGGGTAATATTCTCCACTAAACTCTGTTGTTTGTGGTGGAAGAGGCGCCATATATCCTGATCAAGATTCTTAATATTCCCTGTCGGTTTCTCCCAGCGTGACCTCAGACGTAGCGTTGAAGCATGAAATGCTGTTTGTACCAATGTGAACATCTGAATTATACCTCTCTGTGCAGTTTGCTTGCATGGTGTTTGCAATACAGTGGAGTACTTGGCTCATCTTCAACAAGTTTTGCCTGATCCTCCTCACTCCCTATCTTTTCAATAATCTACCCCCCCCCCCCAATATACCGTCACACTAAATCAAGTGTTCCTTCTCTTGCTGCCTCTCCTGTGCCGTGTAATTCTCCGATTGGGCGCTTTACCCGCCAATAATGCATCTCCCCCATTTCCTGTCTTGCTCATCTCCCAGTTTGCCTCATGCCCGTGTCCTTGTTCTCCATTATTGCCCGCTTCGTGTCCTTTTTGTCCTTCATTTTCTACACACTGCCCATCTCCTGGAATTAGCTTCTGCTAGGATCATCTGTTCCCTCCATCTCTGGTTCTCTGTAGCCATCCCCTTCAGCTCTTATTGCTGTAATGGACCACCAGCCGCCATGGCAATGGCCTTGTCTCATATTGCCTTTCATTTTTAAATGTCAGTCTCTTGACGGAGCCTCTCCTCAGATATCAAATAAGGCGCAGTAAGATTTAATGTTTTACACGAGTCCTATATCTTCCTAACAAACTCCTCCGCCCCCTCTTTAGGCGTTTAATGTTCCGCAACTCCTGTGTCATCCGCTTTAAATATCTCTGCGGCATCTCCCATCCATCCTATAAATGAGAACCTGTTACAGACGTAATCCATTCTGAACTGGAGTCCTGTCTCAAGTCATTTGGCTGTTTCCAGCAGCGCCGGAATTCCCACTAGCGATATGCCGAAACGCTCACTGTAATAAACAGCAACCATCCGAGAGGAAATAGTTTTTCTTTCTAGGATTTAATATTGAATAGTGCTGCCCCCACCCCAGGTGAAAATTGTGGATTGTGATTTCCGTGAAGGAAAATGTCACCGGGGGTGAGGTCGGGGGGAGCCTTTTGCCTCATGGAACCGAAACTTGGTTCTTCACCTTCATAAACTTGAGCTAGTTTCATTTTTGAGAAATATGGACACTGGGTTTCGGGCTCCAGTACTTGATGTTAGACTTGCTGTAGAGGGCATTAGAGAACTGGGGGGGGGGGGCATGTGTTATAGACTGAAACAGCTCCCTTCCATCCCCAGACTGACTGGTGTGTGTAGCATTGTCCCAGGGGTCATAGGGCGAGTCCTCGAGACACTTGCAGACCACCCCCCCCAGTCCCTCATTGCATGTGACTCCTGCATCTCCATGGATACCACAGAAGAGGAGCTCGGAGGTGCCCCGTGTGTGAGGTTCCCAACGAAGCCTGTCTGATGGATGGCGCTGAGGGACCATTTGTCACGCTGCAATTATTCTGGCAAACCGCGCATACCCAGCGAGCACAAACTGTGATCGGCGCCAATAAAAGTGGGGAAATTGCAGTGGAAAGAGTGATGCAGTGCAGTTTTCAGTGGAGGAGACAAGGTGTCTTTTGTTGGGGCAACTTGCACTGATTACGTTGTGGGGGATGTTGAAAAAAGGTGCGCGGGGGAATAAAACGCAATCCTGAAGCCAGCTTCTGTCGCGCGTGTTTATTGATATGTGGGGGCAGGGTAACTAGGTGTGGGCAGGATTTTAAAGAGCTTTGACGGGTAAGGATGAATTTTATCAAGTGTGATCGTCGTGGGGGCTCATCCATGAACTTTTCTCAGACAGAAAGTCAACCTCTTACCAGAGCCATTCTTGTGTGTGGTTAACTGCCCCCCAGCCTACTCTCTGAAGCTGAGTGATTTCCACGCCTGGCGCAAATGACAGTAATTACCAAAGCTGCGTTGTTTGTTCTTAGAAGCCTTTTGCCACGGTAATTAAAGATAATGCAGCGAGTATTCATTCTCTTGCTTCTTTGTCTAATGGAGTTCTTTTAAAGCAGTAATTGTTATGTAGAACTCCACCCATGGATGGCATCATGGAGTTTGAACATTTGATCCAAACATCGAGCTGTCTCTCAAAACCTCGTCCTCGGGACATAGGGCAGATTGAATTTGGTCATGGGGAGGGTCTGGATCATAAGCAGTGCTTAATCTTATTTCTCCGTGTCTACATAGCAAAGCCACCGGTGATTGGTCAGGTCAGGGATCTTGCAGACTGCTTGGTAACTTCACAAATTAGAGGCTGATTTTGTCTTATCAATGGAATATATAATATATATATTTTTTTTTAAAAGTGAGTTTTGGTACTTCTTATTTCAGATTTTTAAATTTTTTATCAAAACTACCATGCCAATTCAAATTAACAGTGTGTCCGGAAGATTGTTAAAAGCAAAACATAGTCGGCTGTAAGTAGGGCTGGGCAATTAATCGAAAATTAATGAAAACCGTCGTTCAGACACCTCTAATCGATGCAATCTTGCCCATGTCGGTTACTTTGGCTTTTTAAAATTCTGTTAATACTTATAAAAAAAACTTAATACTTTTAATAATACTTAATACCCAGTGAGTGTTCATGTGCTGTCCCCTTAAAAACATACTACCGCGTGTGTTGTCACGTGACTCCGGCCCATCCAGTCTCCGACATGGAAGCAGCAAGCCGACTGAGCAACGCCAGCAGGTTGTACCAAAGAAGAATACCATGTTCGTCGTTTGGACACATTGTGGCTTTAGTGAAGACAATATGGAACAAAAAGAGGTCAAATAAAAACACTGTGGAAAAACTGTTTTAGCTACCAAAGGCAAAACCCCCAACGATTTCGACACGAAAAATATTTAAAATACAATGAAAACCGATTATAGTGATCATGGTTATAGTGGATAAACGCTTATATGGATCAAAATGTTGGGACACAATCAATTCTGTGCAAATACTGTTAAAATAATTTGCTTATAGTAATCAAGTAGTCCACTTACAGTGTTCATTTTGGGCATTTTATACATAACAAAATGTGGAATTTTTTAAATTACTGTGATTTTTAAAAAAATTACTTACCCACTTTGCTTTGCAGTGACCCATCTGCTTGTGGATAGCAACCTGAGGCTAATGCTGTGTGCACAGAAAACATGACGGGAAAAAGAAAGTAATTTTCTCTCAGTTACGAATATAAACTTACCAAAGTTAATGATGAACTGCCAGAAATGAGCCAACGAGACGCAGTAGCGAAACTACAATAAGCTGTATTTAATGTACAGTACGGTATTGTATTATAGCATGCGAGGTATTTGAACTATGCACAGTTCAGTAATTAAATTTGTGCAGTACTGTAACTTGAAAAGCAGTTGAAACAGCTGTGCTGTATTTTGAAAGTCAATAAAATTCAGTTAATAGTGACACTGTCCGTTTTATTACTTTATATTCTTATATATAATCTATCTGAGACAAAGAAAAAGGAAAAAAAAAATCAGTTATAACGATCATTTGTTTATAGCGATCAATTTCACCCAGACAGATGGAATCGTTATAAATGGTTTGTTTTGTTTGCAAGAAATGCAAATTGTTTATTTCCTAGCTTTTTTTAGGGAACTTGCTTTTTACATGAAAATTAAAATGTGACCTTTTTCATAAGACATTTTTTTGTGTTCGATTTCAGTTGTTCGAAATATTCAATAAATAACCATAAATGGTTAATCTGTGTGTTCCCTTCAGTTATCTTAAAATCATAAAGATATACAGTCTTTCGTTAGAAAAATATTTCAGCCTTACAAACCTAGTCAATGAAATATTAGAGCAAAAACAAAACCAAAAAACAAAATAATCATTCATTAATCATAATCGAAGTAAAATATTTAAATAATTGTGATATTGATTAGAGGTCATATTGCCCAGCCCTATTTGTAAGCATAAAGAACAGTGATTCATATCAGCAGGATTGATAAAAAGATTAGTAATTTTGTGCAAGACATAAATACACAGATTTGTTTGGAGGACAAAACGTGATTCATAAATAAATCAATCAACAAACAAACAAATATACATTTTTGACATACATTTCTTTGTAGAAATGCTTATTACAAACAAATAAATCTGTTCAATGAATGAATGAATAAGATTTATTTATTCAGTCATGCCAGAGATGTATTTATTTGCAGAATTATTTATTGATTTATTTATATACACATTTACAGATTTCTTAATCTATATGTTAATGAGGTGGGCAGCCCTTACCTTTTCCTAAATTACTATTGGCCAGGTGGACCGCGCTGATCTGCACTCCATTACCTTGGCCTTGTTTGGATGAGAAGAAATGCTAGCTGGCATTCCTGTGGGCTAATGACGGCTAGCAGACAAACTGAAACAATTTTGGGCGCGACTGCTGAGAGAGAAAAATGAACAACGGTTCAGTGCGATACCGTTTGATAGTTTAGCAACTTGTCCGTCTGTAAACCCGCAATTTAAGTGCATCAATAACTGTATTATTTAAGCCCTGATTATACAAACCAATATGTACGCAAGAAAGAAACTGTGGCCACGTAGTTCAAATGACATGCAGACAAAACAGAAATTGAACACAACGGCGGAAAGAGTCTGCTTGTTCTATCAATGCAACAGACCCACATGCACAGTGCGAATAAACGTATTGTGGTGAATGCGCGAGTTATTTTAATAAAGGAGATGACAGGTCTTTCAAAATGTAACTTGCTCTCTTTATTTTCCAGCTACTGGTGGCCAGTACTACCAGTGGCACAGCGAGGGAAGCCAACAACTTACACAAGACTGTTACATGCCAACGAAACACGCATTCCACAGCAAACATAATACAGTTATGGCATTTACTAATTATGAAATATATACACACAGGCCTATTCATTTACGCTATTTATAGATACGTGTGATGTGGTGCAATGCATGCTGGTAAAGGCATAATTAGGTCTGCTGAGCAGTCCCTAAAATGATCCGTTTGAAGTATGCGGCCACTTCCCTTTGCACCGCAGATGGCGCTTTCCTTGTGGAAGCTATTGCATGACTAGAAACAAGTTAAGACAACTAATAGGTCAGTTACTGTTGCTTCTGCCTGGTTCACCTGGCCAATAGTGCTTTACAAAAAGGTTAGGGCTGCCCACGTCATTAACATACAGATGAAGAAATCTGCCAATCGGTCAGTCAGTTAATAATACATAATTTGAAGATCTGGAAATCAGGAAATCAATTAATCTGAAATAAATGGATCTTTGGTGCAAATGTATTTATAGCAAGGATTTATTGCCACAAACTGTTCATGCCAAAGATTTATTTGTTTGTTTGTTTGTTTGTTTATTTTGAAGTCATGTTTTATCCTTCATAGAGTTGAGATTTGCCTTTGCCAGTTGTGAGGGTCCTATATAAAAATGAAATGAATTCTGGTGGTCAAACGATATGGCATATTTTTCCCCTTATAAAATATTCCTTAGCCCAGTCAGCAATTCCCATGGACATTTTTCATTTTGCCACAGTGGTTGGGGAGGTTGAACCATCTATCAATAGGTGAGAGAGAATCCTTACATTTAAAAAAGGGTAAGACCGCTATTTTGGTGCAGTAAATTTACACGTCTGTCGCCATGCCTTTTGTAATCACTAACATTTGACGTTTTAGTAAATGAATAAACTAATGTCTAAAGGTAGCCCTACCTAACTGGCCTCGCAGCAGTTTGGTTAGGGACATTCTTTTTGCTTCGGTAGGAAATGTTTCCGCCAAAAACTACTGTCTAGCAAAGAGACGTTGACCCACTAAAATAAGTGTGTAAAACACTCAAGCAGGTTAGTTCCAGTGCCCCTGAACCTGTCTAAAATGCAGCCAGTTGATGAAGAGGCTGCTTACTCTTGTTAATTTGCAAAAATTGGAAAGTCAAACCCATCAGGTTTTATATTAATTGGGCGATTTTTGTCTGACACATATTTTACTTTATTCAAAGAAATCGAGTATTGAAAAAAAAACAGATGATTCTTGGCTTGATGAATATGGGCTAGTGAAGGAAACGTGGCCCTAAAATGCCTTTGGTTACTGAATAGCTATTTTGCCTGAAGATCAATGGGTGTTCCTCAAAGCAGGATATCTCAGTTAGCTCGGTTAACTTAAGCTAGAAGTCTTAATTTTCCAATCGGAATTCCTCCTTCTTAAACTCTTATTAGACAATCATGAAGTTAACCCAGCTAAGTGAGATATTCTGCTTTGTGGAACACCCTCCAGGTTAATCTGATCTCTAATGAGATTAATCTGTTTTCGAAATCACCCAGCCTTTGCGCTATAGACCGTGTGGATGAGGATGGCGCAATTTCCGACGGTGCCAGCTGTTAACGTTGCAGCCCTTCTGTGTTGGTGGTGAGGATGAAAAGCCCTTAATCACTGGTGACTCTGCTAATAGGTTGGTAATGTTGCTTTTTAGAAATGAAAGCTAGTCAACCTGGTGCTGTCGGTGCACAGATATATTATCAGCTGAAACCGGCCTATTGTCCATACTGGATATTTTCCTGCAGTTCTTGGGTTCCTGACTATTAAGGTGGAAGTCCATCATTAGTGTTGTTCAATGAGTACGATTGACGAGCAGGCGTTGATTTATTTGATGACTGATGTATTTTTTGCTAACTCCATGTACCATGAGATAGAAATTAGTTAATCTCGGGTTAAATCAGCCAGAAATTAGCGTGATCTCCATTTAGCCAGTTAGCTAGTACTTTGAGTTGAACTGCTGTGGTCTGAGTGCTTGAATGACCTGGCGTACATTTCCCAAAGTCTCCTGTTGGCAGCTTACTTACCTGGACCCATTTGCTTGCATGGTTTGGTTTTTTGTGGACATTTCTTTTGTGGATCATGAGTCCTGCCTGTGGTTACTGGTGTTCCCTATTATATTAGTCTATCTATTGATTAACATACAGTCATTTTCACATATGAACTAAGTCATCAGGGATTGTGTCCATGCTGTTAAATGTTGCAGCAGATGTAGTGATACAAGGTTTTTTTTATATACATGCTGTGGAAATCAGTACTGACCCTCAGCCCTTTGAGGCTTTTGTTACGAAGTCATAAGTCTGCTCACTTGGCGGTTCAGGCGTTAGCAGGACGCTAATGATGTGGTAATCTGAACCTGCGGGGTCCCTGCATCGAACCACTGGCCTGTTTCACTGTGAATAAAGAGCCATAACCGAACGCAATCTGGCTGGAATTATGATTGAATATCGCCTCGTTTGAAAGTGCTGCTTTAAGTAGCAGGATTTATCTGACAATGTAGTGGATCCTGTCTAAGGATTTGAGGCAAAATACAGGGGTGGGGACCCTAGTAAAACCAGCTAAGTACGCTGCAGAAGTTTGAGTGACTGGGATTGTGGCCTGGGCCAGGAAGGAGGGATGTTAACAGTTTGCGTCTCCCCACCAATGCTGTGTGATATCAGGGTTGTTTGAATTTGACCGACTGGGATAATTTTTTTCATATTTCTCTGCTTTGGGGTGAGACTTGTAACCCTTTTTATGATGATTGATTATGCAAATAGCCTGCCTCTGAAACACAATACAGCCACAATCTTAAAAAAAGATATATGATGATGGTTTCGTGAACAAGTTAAAAGACCCAAGCTTTGATTAGCGATCTGGTCGGAAGAACAGATACAAGAAGATCAGGACGGCATGACAAGAAATACTTTTTAATTTTGTTTAATATACTAGGTCTGCATATTGGAAAAATTCAAATATCGCAACGTGATTTTGTTGTAATAAATACTGGGATATTTATAAAGCAAAAAAGGAGTTCAAAATACATTTCTCACAAACCCGTCTAGAAGTGATTTAAACAGCAAGGATGAAAATGATTGATTGTCGCATGGAACGCATGCAGCGCTCATGCAAAAGCAGCGGAGGTAAACTTTCAAACTCAGACTAGATAATCTTGAAAATGAATAATCATTAAAATTGCAAAGTTTGCTAAGTTTCTTTTTTTTCCTTCCATGTGACAGAGTATAAATGTTTTAGCAAAACTTAAATCCCCTGTGGTATAATGTCCAGACACTATGAAGTAACCTGATCTGAACCCAACTATTGTGGTCCTTGCGATGTAAGAATTGTATGTGCATAACATGCATTGTTGGTATTAATAACTGTATCAATAAAGCATAAAGTACACTACAGTCATTTTTAAAATTCAGTACAAAATACCCTCCTTTCATTCTGATGTCATTCAGCGGTGATGTCAGTTTTTACATCACTGGAAAACCAACCCAAAGAAGTTACATTTTAAAAGTACCAAAAAGTACGGTACCTGGTGCAGTGGAAAAGCGATTGCAAACCTTTTCTGAATACCAGCCCTCCTCTAGCGTTTTCCCCACACTTACTTAGCACTTACTTATTATGGGGGGGGGGTTAAAACATCCTCCTTTATCAGGGGGAGCTGGAGTGGGTCGTTCTGTTTTCACTTCAATAACAATGATTTGACGTTTGGATAGTGCTTATGCAGTGGCACGCCATTATTGTCTGAAAGCACATTTCTGCTGCAGAGACTCCTTACCAGGCAGCCCCCCCCCCCCACACGTTTCACTAGTGAAAACCCTTCTGGTATACTTGTGAGTGTAGGGAGAACCATGTGCTGGAGGCTGCCCACCCGGGCGGTCACATAGCCAGGCTTGATGGCACGGACCTGGTCAGAAACGCCGGGCCCCGGGCCCCAGGCTCTGTTCGCAAGCGAAAGGTCTTCCCCGACTGTTTATTACTTCTGGCCCACTATCTCGTTCTACTATCCATATGTGGTTTGGCTTATATCCGCCCTGTCAACAGTAGAGGATTTATTACTTATTTAATGTTTAAACTCTCCTCTTGTCTGCCTTCCTGGCTTCCATTTAGCTGTCATTTCGTTTCTAGGTGGTAACGGGACTTTCAAATTTAATGACACCCACGGCTCCCGCCTTGACCGGTGTTGCATGTGGGATCCCGTCTTCTTCCCCAGCCTACACTGTATGGACTGTACTAGCCGCTGGGAGATTTAAATAGTGTCTGGGGGGGGGGGGGGGTGGTGCCGCGAACGGAATATTTTCTGCTTTTCCCGGCATATGCATGTT
>JAODKC010000117.1:24685854-24701297 GCA_026777985.1 Mormyrops attenuatus | reverse complement strand
CCCCCCCCCCCCCCCCCCCCCCCCCCCCCCCCCCCCCCCCCCCCCCCCCCCCCCCCCCCCCCCCCCCCCCACCCAAATGTTAACCCCGCCATCAGATGCTGGGTTTTACTTTAAAACTACGGTTTGCTTGCGGTCCGTTAGGGACAGCAGGTGGGTGGCTGAGCAGCCTGTAGTGCAGGCCTAGGGTTCACGTTTAAGGCTGAAACTAGCACACTCATTGCCGGCTTCTTGTCGGAAAGGGTCCAGACCCCAGCCGCGTGAATCCCCCCCCACAGATAATGGGCTGGCTGGTACAAGCACTGGGATTGCAGTGTGTAAAATCAGCTATTTGCGACTCCACACAGCTGGCTTCATTAATATGCAAACAACAACTAATTATGGCGTTACCTTTCTCCCTGTTTGCTTTCTTTCTGCAGCCAGTGCTAATGGGCTCGCTGGGTTAATTATGTCGAGGCGTAATTATAGCCGGCCCGGCGAGAGCTAACGGGGCGTCCTGCTACAGTGGGCTCGCCGGGCGACGGCAGCGGGTCACCGGTAGGGCCAAGCACCCTCCGCACACATGTCTTTGTCCTTCCGCCCCACACAATTATACCCCCCGGCTGCGGCAGGTGATGGGGATTTAGTCTGGGGGTGGCGTTCTGTGGTTAAGCAACTCATATCCAGCTGTGCATGCAACTGCAATGTTATTACGTTAATAGTAGTAATAATAATAATTAATTATAATAATAGTAATAATAATATATGATAGCTATTCTGATGAGATGAAGGTTCTGTAAACATAAAGCCCCCCCCTCACAGCTTTCACCTGCCTGATAATTAAGCCCCTGTGTCTCAGCACTGGCTCAGCCATGTTGCTCAGCCGCTGGGGAGATAACCCATGATGTCAGCGCGCGGATTCTCATGGCCACGCTCCCCACGCTCCCTTCGTCTGAGATACGAGGTCTTCAAGGCATCTTCACGCTTGGCTGTAACCCCCCCGGGTCCAGTTCTGCGGATTATGGGTTTCTCTTGGTGCAGAATGACCTACTTCCTGTCCTCTGTCACCTAGCTCTGGCTGGATGGTCCACGGGTTTATGTGGTGGTGGGGGGTGGCTTGCTGTTGATTCATTGCTGTGGTTTGCTCTGTCCCCCCCCCCTCCGTCCCCCAGTCTGTGTGAAGTTTCACTGCTTGGTGTAGCGGACCGGCATTACCTCGCAGATAAATGATATCATTTCCTCTGGCATCCAGAAATGCCCCTTGTGGAGAAGCGGGATGGCCTGATTAGCGGAGAGGCTCCACCTGGCATGCTACTCACCAGCGCCGCCCTGCTGTTTTAGTCACAGACCTGCAGCCATTCACAAGTCTCTGTAGTGAGCTGCTGGTCATATGACCAGGAGACTCTACCCTACAGAAGAGGTTTTCTCTGCTGAATTTAATATGTGGTATGGAAAAATACATAAGAAATGCATTAAAGAAAAGACCTTTCTGAACTTCTATATGAAACCCCTCAATCTAGGTGCTGGATGCTGTTAGCTAGTATCTCTGGAGATGGTTACCGGGTTGTTTATGTTCCATTAGAAATCCAAGGGGAGGGAGATGCTTTAGTGGGTGTGTCTTGCTTGCTTTGGTTATTGGTCACATGACTTCAGTGCAGCCTGGTGGAGATGATGGCTATTGCATCTGACCTGAGTGCTTTTTGTGTCTGTCCCCCCCAGACCCCGCCCCCATGCTGGAAGCCGCGTGCTGTCTGGAGGAGCGGCTGCCCCAGCTCCCGAACGCAGACTCTGTAGGAGCTGCCGTGGTCAGTCAGCCCAGCAGGCACTGGGGGAGACGCCCAAAGTGCCCGTCTCATCCAGGTCAGGACCCCGAAGGGGCCTCGTGCTCTACGCTGTCAGGACTGACCGCACAGAATGCCACGCTGAACCTCTTCCTCTTTCCTCCTTTTCCTCCCATAGAACGCTCAGTGGATGGATTGGCTACCATGTCATCAGAGGGAGGCAAAATTGCAAAGCCTGTCAGAGTCAAAGCATGCTCTGAACGGAACCACACTAGCCAGTCAGAGGGGTACACAGCTATTTAAATCTCAGGCTCCACCCACTTTCACTATTGCATCATTTATTTGGACTGTTGATCCCTTCGGTTTATGCACAAATCATAGTTTTTCATATCATGCTTGTGTATGCTGTATGATATGAAAAACTGTGATTTGTGCATCTGTGTTTGAACCCTGTGTTTCAGGGATGCTAAAATTGGGCAAATTGTTGTATGGTTACCCATTATCCATTAGAGCATGGGTGGGCAATCTTATCCGCTAAGGGCCAGTGTGTATGCAGGTTTTTGGGACCACCTTTAGGTCAGCTGTTCAAACCCAGGTGTGAGGACTCCAGCCAATCAGTCTTCTAATTGGCAATCTAATTAGGCAGTTGCAGTGAAAACCCGCACACACAGTAGCCCTTTCTGGGTAAGATTGCCCACCCCTGTATTACAGGAAACTGAAATGATCATCTTTGTCTGTTTGTACACTAGAAGTACTGGTTTTACTTCTTTCACTGATTTGACTGAATCGTTTTTAATGAGCAGGACCTTAGTTTTGTGAACTGTTGACTTTCTCTCAGGGAGGCGGAGGAGGCGGAGATGGCCTTAGCGGCCAGGCTCGCAGAGGCAGAGGAGAACATCCGGGTCCTCCATTCAGGTGCGGTTTGTCCAGGAGGAGTGTCCCGGAGCTCCGGCTGTGTCTGTAAAATGAATCTGGCCAGTTAATTGGAGGTTAGTGGTTAAACTGCCCCTCCCTGTTATTCCTGCCCAGCGCTGACCGCCACGCAGAGGGAGCTGCTGGACCTGCGCTGCAAGTACAGAGAGCAGATGGCCTCCAAGTATGTGCGTCTTAGCTGCGAATGTCGCCCCCTGCTGCTCATCTTCAGTCTTGTCACTCAATAACGAAGATGTCTAATTTAAAACTTGATGAATTAACCTGATGTGTGATCCACAAGTTCAACATCATCACATTTTAGCAAATGACAACAAGTTCATTTATACACACAGTCCCCGGTACTTTCTTAACCTTTAAATTGCCGTTTGTCCAGCGGGATGAGGAATAGTGCAATTTGAGGCATATTCAGTGGTTTCAATTGTATTAAACAATTTGTCCTAATAAAATATCTAGCTATGACTTTTGATATTGGGGGATCTTTTCTTACCATCTCTGGGAAAATGATTTGTGATTTTCATAAAAGCTAACAGAATGTAAGCATACACTGAAGCAGAGGTCTGGCAAAAATATTGATCGATGAGTGGAATGAAGAAATAACTGTAAATGTTGGGGATACAGAGCTGTAATTGTTGGGTGAATTTCTGGGTTTGTGCCATTATTACTAGGCATACTTTTGATCTTAAAAAATTCACCTTATATGACATTTTCTGGTATTTCATTGTATCTTGCGGGTGATTTGGCATATTTTCCTGTTCGTTTTTGTTCCAAAGAGAGCCGTGTTCAGACGCTGGTGGACTGTATTGTTAGTTTCAGCTGTCCTGTTGCTGTGTGACTGATGGGTGTGCTGCGTGAGTCATGGTGGTCTCTGTATGCATGTCAGCGTGATGGTGGCGTTGCCACATCGACAAATGGGCCTCGTGTATTTCAGGACAGCAGAAATTGTGGCGATGATGTCTGACCTGGAGAAGGCAAACCAGGTGAGAGGACCCCGCCCCACACACACATTCATGCATACGGCCCACAGGGTCACTGATTGGCTCATTAGATTATCCCTGTCTGTAATCAGAAGGCATCTTGAGACAAGAGGCTGTGGAGTGGCTCTGATGGAGGGGGGTGACCAGTAAAGAGGCCACCCCCATTCACCTCTGATTGCGCCCCCCGTGAGGTGTTGATTACCGGGTCAAGAGCGCACCCGCCTGCCTGTGCATGCTGACCTGGGAGAGGCCCTTCTGTGGACAGGAAGAGCGTGCAGGGTGCTCAGTTTGGCCTGCTTAGGGGTGACTTCAGCCTGACCTCCCTCGACTCGCTGTCAGGGTCTTCCTGCTGGCTTTGATAACTCTGAGGAGCAGTGTGGGAATGGGGGGAGGGGTCAATTTCTATGGATATAAATTCCATCTTCCAGAAACTTCTCCAATACAATGTTGTTCAGGGACCAGGAGCCTGTCCCACACAGCAGAGGGGGCTGGGCAGGAGTGCACCCAGAATGGGACACCTATCACTTAGTCACTCTGTAGGAATTGCATCTTCTCCCTCTGACACTCTGATCTTGTCTGACAGGAGGCCATTACCTGTGTGTGTGTGAGAATGAGGAAATTAATGTATGATTAATACCAGAAGAATGGGCCCCGTTTCAGAGAGCAGAAACAGCACAGAGGGAGGTGGACAGATTGCGGGAACAGCTGACAGCCTGCCCCCCAGCACAGGGTGCCACCAAGGTAGGTTTTCACTTCGGTTTGTATATGGATTTCAGACGCTACCAGGGACTTTTGTGGAACATCAGGTTCTTCCCAGAGGCTAAAGTTTTTGAAGATGAAGGTCGGTCTCTCTGTGAAACAGGAGAGGGGGGAGTCAGCGCGCAGTGCGTCATATGTGAGCGCCGCCCTGCTGGCAAAAGACAGGGAGATCGCGCGGCTGCAGGAGGATGTGCAGGCACTCCAGCGCACCATACAGGACACCCAGGAGCGCTCAGCCAATCAGATCGCGGAGATGGAACGGCAGCTCGCAACGAAGGCAGAAGCTATAGAGGTACATCTTGGTTGAGCCTGAAACACAGGTATCGGTTGTCTAGATGACACTGTGTTACAGAAAGTGGATGTAATTACTTTAAGAACGTTGCTCCTAGTGCTTGCAGGGTGATGTAATCTCGGAAACCCATGGCATGTGACTGGGTTACCGGCTCTGTGTGAATTAAACAGCTGTTTATTTCTCAGAGGCTGGAAGCCAAACTGCGATCTCAACTGGATTATGAGAAAATTAAAACTGAACTCAGGTGAGACTCTGCACCTGTCAGTATAATACACTGTATGTATTGAGTAATATGTGTATGAAAGTTACTGTTTTTGTCACTGACAGCTTTCTGAAGTCAATGAGGAGGGTCTCAGCCAATGGAGATTGTTTGCAGGTGAGAGACTCCCCCTCCCCCACCCTAAGGTGTGGGCACCATCCTTACAGTTGCACTCCTCTGGGTTCTGATTATGTCCAACTGTGTGGGGGAACATGTGGGATGCTGGGAAATGTTGTTTGAAGCCTCAGGTGAAAGCGGCCTCCTGTCCTCTTCGCTGATAGGGCTCTCCGAAGGCTGCAGAGACCGTGGACAGAGAGGTGGTCCAGAAACGCGAAGGGGAGAAGCACAGCATCCCATGCGGCTCTGGTAATGGGGGGAGGGGTCTGACTGGGGGGTTAATTCTGTGATAGAAGGCAATACAAGACAGGCTGTTCATTTGTTCATTGAGGGTCCATAGACCAACTAATTGTATTGTGAATCTCCTAATTCCTGTGCAGAACCTCATTGTTATTCAGTAAAAATTATGAAACAGATTTTTTTCTCTGTATTTTCAAGTACAAAACAATATTTACTGTAGAATTCAGACACGTCTATAGGTACAATCAGACTGGGGACTCACAGATGGTCCACTTTTTTACTGGGAGCAAAAATGTGGACTGTCTGGTAAGGAGCACAGAGGAAGCAAAAATGTGGACCAGCTGTGGGTCCCCGAGGACTGGATTGAGAAACGCTGCTTTATAGCAAGGAGAAGCTCAGGTGATATCTGAAAAATGAATGAAAAACAGAACCAGAAAATGCTGAATCTCAGTCTGATTGTACCTATAGATGTGGCTGTACACACTAATAACTGTTACAAAGTGTACGCCTTGTCAGACTTGAGGGTTGGGATGTTTCTCAGGCCTGTCAGGGACTACATTAAACCTTCATCTTAATTTAAAGCAGTGTAAGGACATGCTTTGTAACACACATTAACCGTTACCCAGGGGATGGGTGTTTGTCGTGTTGCTAACATGAGCATCCTTAGCCCGAAATAAGCCAGTGCCGCCATAAACCCCGTGTGTCTCTGCTCTGCAGAGGAAAGTCGGTCGGAGGAGGAGGCTCTCAGGGAGGGGGGAAGGCCGGAAGGGCCTTGTGGCTCTCCTCAGGGGGTCCTGCAGTTGGACAAGCATGACTCAGCCAGCCCGGACCTGTATCCCAGCCCCCACGGGCTCCCCCAGCGCCCTTACAGGCCGCCCCCCCTCCCTGCTGAGAGGCTGGTCACCGAGCCTCTGCTTCAGAGGCCGCTCTTCTCCCCTCCCTACAAGAAGGAAGGACCTGCTCTCTCGCCCTTCCCCATTAATCCCCACCCCACCTCGAAGGCTGGGGGCAGGGCCGAGGATGGGGAGGCGGAGCCTCCCGGCAGCCAACCAGAGGGCGGGGGTGTGGGAGAGGAGGAGCTACTGGAGACGTCTGAGATTGCCCACCAGGTGAAGGAGCAGCTGCTGAAGCACAACATCGGGCAGCGTGTGTTTGGGCACTACGTGCTGGGCCTGTCGCAGGGCTCCGTCAGTGAGATCCTGGCCCGGCCCAAGCCCTGGAGCAAGCTCACCATCAAGGGCAAGGAACCGTTCGTCAAGATGAAGCAGTTCCTGTCCGACGAGCAGAACATCCTGGCTCTGCGGACCATCCAGGTTCGCCAGCGAGGTAGGCGGGGTGTTTCCCATGAGGGGAGTGACCATGATTCGGCCAGTCAGAGCCTGAGTTTGAAACCTGCCTTTGCTCTATATGTGGAGCTTGCAGATTCTCCCTCTGTAATCACTGTCTCCAAACTGCCTGTAGTGTTCGACTCTCTCTTACATTTTGAGTTCTTCATTTAGCTTTCTGGAGTTTGTAAATGATGAAGTACCTGTCCCCAATGCCCCCAACAGGCAGCATTACTCCTCGCATCAGAACCCCAGAGACTGGGTCTGACGATGCAATCAAGAACATCCTGGAGCAAGCCAAGAAGGAGATCCAGTCGCAGAGAGGAAGTAGGTTGTTTTTGTTGACGGTGCGTTTGGCTTCAGCATGCCGCTGTCCATGGGCTGCTGTCGGCTTCTCCAGTTTCTTCCCACAGTCCAAAAACATGTGTTTCAGGTGAATTGGCATCTCTAAATTGCCCCACAGTGTGATTGTGTGTGACAGTGTGAGCCCTGCAATGTACTAACACCCACCCAGGGCATCTGTGATCTGCATCCTGGGCTCCAGGATCTCCATGGCCTCCTTAACGGATTAGTGGTCACTAGGCATCGGCTAGTGGACCATCTAGTGGATGTAGCTGGGTAAAGGTGACCTCCTCCTGTCTCTCTGGTGTCCCTCTTGTCTTAAAGACGATGGCAAGACCCCCCCAGATGGCCCTGTAACTGGTGGTGGTCCCAGCGGAAGTAACTCTGGGAGGAACAGTTCAGACGACACCATCAAGAGCATCCTGGAGCGAGCACGGCTGGAGATGCAGGCCCAGCGGCAGCAGCAGGCGCTGCAGGAGATGGAGACGTGCGGCTGGGCCCCCAGCCAGCCCCCACCACCTCTGCCCGCCACTGTCAAAAGGGAGGAGGGGGCCATTTGCCCCCAGGCCCCCCTGAGTGTCCTCTCCCCGGCTGCCTTTGTGCAGAGCATCATCCGCAAGGTCAAATCTGAGATCGGGGAGGCAGGAGCCTACTTTGAGCACCACTGGGCAGTTGAGCGGGACGGGGCAGGCGCACGACCCTTGAGCCCCGCCTCCCCCTCGCTCTCATCTTCCTCATCCTCCTCCTTCTCCTCTTCGGGGCGTCAGCCCGACAAAGACAGGAACAGCGATGGTGACGAGGCAGCAGCAGGCGAGTTGGGGCCGCGGCCAGTGGTGAAGATGGAGGCAGCGGAGCTCTCGGTCAGCGGGGACCCCCAGGGTGCCAGCGGTGGCTCGGCCTACTACGCTGCCTACATCCCACGGGCCCTCAAGCCTACGGTGCCACCGCTCACACCCGAGCAGTACGAGATGTACATGTACCGCGAGGTGGACACCATCGAGCTCACGCGGCTCGTCAAAGAGAAGCTGGCCAAGAGTGGCATCTGCCAGCGGATCTTTGGGGAGAAGGTCTCTGGCACTCGCACGCACTGCTCTTCAGCATTCATTTGGGCTGATCCAGTTAGTGATGCAGTGCCCTTTTGAAGCTGCCTGCCTCTGTCACCCAGGACCGAGCCAGGTCTGTCCTGACTGTGCTGTCATTTCTCACAGGTGCTGGGCCTGTCCCAGGGAAGTGTGAGTGACATGCTCTCCCGTCCCAAGCCCTGGGGCAAGCTGACCCAGAAGGGCCGCGAGCCCTTCATCCGCATGCAGTTGTGGCTGCAGGACCGGCTGGGCCAGGGCCTGAGCCAGCCAGCCAATCAGAGCCTTTGCCCAGGTACACGCCCACGCACTCTCTTTCCTTGGTGTGGTGTGGCTTCCCAGTCCTGCAGTTAAGGAGCTAAGGGCCTCGCTCACGGGCCTGACGATGATATGACTATGCCAGACAGGCACAGGAACTGAACCCATGACCTCTTTGGTGATGTATAACCTGTCACCCTCCCCATAGATACAAGCCCTGTTCCCATGACATCACACTGCCCGCCATCACCCCTCCCCAGCCCCAAGGAGGATGGGTCGGAGCTTGAGGTGGAGCCAGTCCTCCTACCCAGAGAGAGCAGCAAGGAGAACCAGCATTCAGGAGGCCCCGCCCATCCCCAGGAGCCTCCCTCCAGGGTGGCCCCCCTGCGGCCAGGCCCATGCCACGCTGCGCTGGGCATCCAGGACCTTGTGGGCCTGTCCCCTGAGCTTGACACCCAGCTGGTCACCAAGAAGGTGAAGGAGGTTCTAATTGACAACAACCTGGGTAAGTCTGGCCTGGGGGTGGTTCGGAACCTACCGAGGGCAGTTTGACCACAGTTTGGCTAAAGCACTAAAGCGGAACAATCCAAATTACAGCCAGTGCTTGGCGTCCTGGGAAGTTATTTGATAGAAGGGCAGTTATGTTACCCAGAAGGACCAAAGGCGAGATATTGCTTTTTTTGTGGCATGAACAGGATTATCAGGAAACCTGAAGTCTGTTTGAGAGCCATCAGAGAAGCAGTGAGCCAGTGAGGGGTTTCAGCTATGTGTGTGTGTGTGTGTGTGTGTGTGTGTGTGCTCCAGGCCAACGTCTGTTTGGCGAGAGCGTCCTGGGCCTGACGCAGGGCTCCGTGTCGGACCTGCTTTCCCGACCCAAACCCTGGCACAAGCTGAGTCTGAAGGGCAGAGAGCCCTTTGTGCGCATGCAGCTGTGGCTCAGTGACCCTCACAACGTGGAGAAGCTGAGGGACACCAAGAGGATGGAGAAGAAAGGTGTGTGTGTGTGTGTGTGTGTGTGTGTGACTCTGTGTGTTTCTCTGACTGTGTGTGTGTGGGTTGACCCCAGAATTTGTTGCACTATGTATGTGTATATGTGTGTGTGTGTCCTTGACTCTGTGTCCCTTTTACTGTGTGTCCCTGACTCTGTGTATCGATCCCTCTGATTTTGTCCTTCTATCTGTGTGTGTGGTTGTCTGGCTCTGTCCCTTAAACTGTGTGTGTGTCTGACTATGTCTGTGTCCCTTTTACTGTGTGTTTCCCTGACTCTGTGTATGTGTGTGTGTGTGTGTATGCGTGTCTGACTCAGTGTCCCTCGTACTATGTGTCCCTGACTCTGTGTGTGTATGTGTACACATGCCCTTCTCACTCGCCTGCTGTGGTTTCCCCTCCCCAGTCTGTATGAAGAGGAGATATGGGCTACTGGGCCCGGGTTCGGACAGTGACTCGCCCAGCAGTCATTCTGACAGTGTGAGCCCGGGGATGCCCATTGGGGACCCCTATGGCCCAGCCAAGAAGCCCCGTGTGGTGCTGGCATCCCAGGAGAAGGAGGCTCTGATCAAGGCCTACGTCCTAGAGCCCTACCCATCCCAGCAGACGGTGGAGATGCTCGCCTCCCAGCTCGGCCTCAAGACCAATACGGTCATCAACTGGTTCCACAACTACAGGTGTGCACTGAGGTGGAGTGACTGAGATCAGCACATAGGCTGCGATGGGAAACTGGGCTCCCCAGATTACCTGCTTTGCCTTGTTTACCTTATTATCATTGCCATTATTATATAACGAAGGAATTTATTGGCAATTAATCAGTGTGCATGTTTGCTGGGAGGGCGACACTGTAGCCTCACTCCTTCCCGGTTGGGTGTTCAGGGCCTGTCCCTGCGCTCTGAGTTTGGAGTTTAGCTTTCCCTGATTATCTTCCCATGCAGGTCTCGGATGCGACGTGATGTCCAGAAAAAATCGGGGCAAGAAAACGATGTAGAGCCTTGTAGCCCCCCCCCTTCAGAACGAAGTCCCGCCTCTGAGCAACTGGAGATACACCGGTGTCTGCACCACAGCAGCCCTCCGGGCTCTGCTGGGCACCTCGTTTCTGTCAAAATGGAAGAGGAAGAGGAGGAGGAGGAGAATGTTCTGGCTCTGGAAAGGTCCCGAGAACATGGAGAGACGAATCGTGTCAACAAGGGTGTCAGGTTCCCCCACCTGGTTAAAAAGGAATTCGAAGACCCAGAGGGTAGCTGCAAAGAGCTGTCAGCTGGCCAGCGCTGTCCCAAAAGCCTTCAGAAGGATGAGGTACCATCCAGCCGGGGTCTGGGAGCCTTCCTGGAACCACAGAGAGCGGCCCCATCAGGGTCGGAGGCCGAAGACCCCAACAAGTCTTCAGTGGATCCTGTCAGCTTCAAAGCATCCTCAGAGCCTTCACGTGGCAGCTTGGAATTCTCCCTCAACTCACCATCTGCCGCCTCCTCGCCAGGCCTGGTCGTGTCCATCTCCCCCATCCCGTCCTCCTCAGACCCCATCTCCCCCAACCCGCCAAACCCCAATGCTGGCCGTGACTTGGACCCCCTGCTCCCACCCAGCCTCAGGCTTAACAGGAGTGCCCAGAAGCGAAAGGAAAAGGTGGCCAACTTGAACAGCATCATCCACCGGCTGGAGCGTGCCGCCAATAAGGAGGAGACTCTGGAATGGGAGTTCTGAAGAGCATCTCCCTTTACATCTTTTATATGACACAACTCAGTTTCTAAGAGACTCACATTCAACCTATGGGAGAGTCTCTTTGAAATAACCTAGTTTTACAAATGGTGCTTTTTCGTGGGGGTGGAGTTTCTTGTTTGGGGGTTGGGTTTAAGTGAAGAGGGTGGGCTTATGCCCTAGGGGTGGGAATACTTGCCAGCAGAGGTGGTCTGGTACTGTTCCCCTCAACTTTCTTCCTACCTTTTCAGGTATGGGTTGACCTTGCCACGAACTTAAAACATGTCCGATACATTACTTAAAGACTTTTAGGGGGAAAGAAAACTATAAATGTTTTAGGTATTTTAATAATGGATTCTACTTTCAGATATACTGTATGTAACAAACCTTGATTTTTGGTTTTGAGAAAAGGAAAGAAATGGAAAAAAACATTGAAGGGAAAGACTTCAGAAACTATAGAGATGAAATGCACTCAGTTTGCCACTGGTTGAGATTAGAATACTTGTCTTAAGCCATCAAAAATACCATGGTTATTTACAGTGAGAGACTGGCAGGTTCGACGCCCCCTTCTAGGCTGTTAGAGGCTTTACCTAACAAACAACCCTAATGACTTTTTTAGATAGTCCACAAAGACTCTAAATTGCAAGCGACACGTGTCCTCGGGTCCCTGGTGACACATTGTAACACATCTGTGATAGGAACAGCGTGTGTGTCATACGTGTCGTAGCTGGGCTGCCATGACCCCCTCTCTGGAAACGATGTTTCCTAATACTCACCAAATGTGGTTTTTGAACAGGGAAAAGAAATAAATCCCAATTGCAAACGGATAACTGTAAACGACTACCATTTCAGCGCAGCCGTGTTTATCCGACACAGGGTTTTTTTCTCTGCGAGTTTCAGTTTAGGGTCTTTGTTTTTCTTGCCTCAAAGGTCAATGCACCGCAGTCGGTCAGTTTACCTCACTCGATGCTTTCGAATTTCTCTTCCATTCCAAATTCCCCTATTTTGCCTCCTCACTTACCCCTCATTCAGTTAATGTACTGTAGATATCAAAGAGCTTCAAAATTCAGGCTGTAATTTGGCAGATTAAGGTTCCATCCTGTGAACCCTTTTGCTGCTTGTGGGTGTCTTTTTGGGGGATCAACAATGAAACTGATGTGGGAGACTCCTGGTGAGGAGGCTTGAAATAGGGGGACAGATATAGGATGTGAGTGATGTGTATGTGTCGTAAAGAATCATGAAATCAGGCATATATGCGTGATGTGTGTCTGTTTATGCGTAGGGTTATTCTTCAGAAACACTTTTACCTCTTTGAATATGTGTGTTTCAGTCACAAATGCTGAAGTCCTGATTCTCTATGTCCCAAAAGACCTGGTATTTCAGGCAGGAGTTGAACCCTTTCAAGTGATTTTTGTTCTGATTTCCATGCTCCTCCTTATCCCCTGAGAGAAATTAACAGCACTTAGAATATTAATTTTGAAGAAAGTTAGAAAAATAGTGGGGTAAAATGTCATCGACATCTGAATAACTTCATTCATTCAACTCTAGGTTTTGTGCCTGTGGTATCACTGAAGTGTGAGGACCTTTTTTTTCACACATGGGAGCGAAGCTCCACAGACGAAAAATGCGTTTTCCTGTGATCTGTGAGACAGACTTTGCCTTTCTGTTTATAGGTGTATCCTGAAGCTGTATGACCGCTATGGGCTGCTATTCATGGAGAATCCTGGGACTGAACATGGCCATTTGGAAATGCAAACCTTGTCCTGCTGCTTTACTTACAGATAAAAACTGTCCATAAAATGTCTCCATTGGTCTTCACGGGACCCCATGAGTCTCCTTAATTGATTGGGAGATTACAGCGATGCAAAGTGGCTCACTGCTTGGTCTAAAAGCTGTGTTCACTGGAGCAAAGTAACGAACTAAGATGCTTTATGAAGACTGGTCTTCATTTGCATGTGTGGAAAGGGCCCAAAATTTACCAAATTGAAATTTCCAGGCTAATCATGTTATATGTAAAACATATCAAGATTACACAATTTCTGTTTGAGAGGCTTTTATACATGTTTAAAGTCAAAACTTTAACATTGTACAGAACCATAATTAACACTTAGAAATACTTAAAAAAAATCATTTGTACACTTTAACATTTTTCATTGACAAAATTGACATGAGGTGAGCCAGTGCTGCTGAGGTCAGAATTTCTTCAGATCCCATTAACCTGCCATGTTTAGCCTTTGTGTCTGTGGGGTTTCTGTTGGGTTCTGAGCAGGTGGTTTACAGGCCACTATGTTCATCACCAAGCTGATGCAGTCACCTGGCATTAAGGAGCAGTAACATTTCAATGACCTTCCGGAATCAAGGTTGCCGTGGTTACTAGGAACAAAGATGGGGCATGAATGACCAAGATAGGGTTTCACACATGGCTCAGTTGGCATTTAATTGTGTGATTTGAGACTTCCTTTCATGAAGTTAAGGACTTTTTCAGATGGCCCTATTCAGGTACGTCTACTGAGCCAGTGAGTATGTCTGTGATCCTTGTTATTAAATCAGTAATTCCCCCTCCCTCCTTCCAGATTAATAGTGTTCGGCCTATGGTCTGGCCCGTGTGGAGATGTGGCCAATTTGACAGGAAAAATATTGTTGAAATTCCCCCCCCCCCCAGACAGAGCTGGCTTGTAAGCAGGGGTGGACTTACTATATGGCAAGTGTAGGCAGCCTCCTGGGGCCCCTAAAAACTGGGGGCCCTGTGGGGACAGAATTTCCAGACATTTATGAATAGAAGATGGAATCATTTAAATTATAGCAATTTGTCTGCTATTCGCCTTTATGGTGACAGTTTTCAGGTTAGACGAAGTTTCCCTCATCCTAGTTGTAATGGATTATTCCTACTTTGAGACTTCACTTGCTGCTCAGCTTTCTTATCACACTGGAGTCTAATGGTACTGGCTGCTTCACTGCCAAGCGACCCGGGACAAAGCAGCCTAACAGAAGAAGAAAACAGCACAAATACTATACTGATACTACAGTATCCGGCTAGAGTGAGACAAATTGTGAACAAACGTGGACAGAGCACAACTAAACAAGCGTGTGCAAAAATTCAAGACTAACTTTTGCCTCAGGGGCAGCCTATTCTAGGCTGCAGCCCAGGGCCACAGTAAAAGAGGAAATGGCTAAACTTCCTAAATTTGGCAGATCTGCAGGCACGTTACCCCCCCCGATTGGCGAATTTTTCCAATAGCACTCCTGCCCCTACCCTGATTGGATTTTTACCGCTGGCACCCCGTGCTTTGATGAGCATATTATTGATGTTCCATTGTTTTTAATTCTCACATAGGGCCCCCCCCCCAGGTCAGCCTAGGGCCCCCGGAGAAGTTAAGTCCGCCTCTGCTTGTCAAGATTATTGGGTATGTTTGATGGTTTAGTTTTGTGTCCCCATAATTAATGCCAACTGTTTAGGACTCCTCTCCCCCAGACACACACAACACTCACAATTCCTTCTACTCCTGCACTCAGAATGAGCTTTTGTCTTATCCAGGCTCTCAGAAACATATGCATTCTGCAGTCACTAAATATATCACTGTAGATCTTGTGTCCAGTTAGCATTTTATAACTACTTTAGCCCAAGACCTGGGCAGTGCTTTCCCTCCCTCCTCGGTGTCAGACACACTTGTGGGTTAGCCTTGTACCGTTTACCACCTCTCCTCAGACTCAAAAAAACACATTTTAGCTACCTACGACACAAATGCTGCCACCCCCGAAGGTATAGTAGCACAATACAAGTAACATGAAGTCAACTAGTGCAAGGGCAATAGAGATGTTAAAAACATGAGAAATGCCAGATCCTTGACTCTCACCATTCGTGTTCTACTGATTACACACTGTCCCATGTAGCTGTGTAGAAGACTAATAAAAAATAATTTGTGCTCTGGAAAGAGCAGTGTGTTTTGTATTATGAAGTGTTGCAGGTTGTGTATGTTTCTTACTTCAATATCACTTTTTGTATAATCTCTTAAATTTTTCAGCAGCCGGCCTTCCCCAAACTGTGAATCGTGTGGTTTGCTGAATGTTCAGCTAAGCATTAGAAAGGCTAAAGTGGCTGATTGCAGCGATTTTGTGTCTCAGTATCTATGAAAATCATCCAGTAAATGGCAATGCTCCAGGAACATATTGTAAGTGAGAAGGGGGTCAGAGGAGAAAGACTGGATTCATTAAAGCTATCAGGATGGCCACAAATGCAAACATAAGAGCTCATTATACCTGTGGGGTATAGTAGTGCATCTGAATGCACAATTATTCTACCTTTTAAGTGGTTTTGGAGACAGATGTGAGTCCTACCTAGTACTAGCTAGGGCAGGGGTGGCCAATCTTATCCGCAAAGGGCCGGTGTGTATGCAGGTTTTTGGGATAACCTTTAGGTCAGCTG
>JAODKC010000117.1:24630886-24671602 GCA_026777985.1 Mormyrops attenuatus | reverse complement strand
CCCCCCCCCCCCCCCCCCCCCCCCCCCCCCCCCCCCCCCCCCCCCCCCCCCCCCCCCCCCCCCCCCCCGCCGCGGCGCCCTGGCTGGCTGGCTGGCGCAGGTAAGGTTAAACCTTTTCCCACTCAGTGCTACATGGACTTTTTTTTTTTTTGCGTGGCTCTCCCTGTCTCTCTGCGTTGCAAGAAGAGAGCAGCCCATTGACTGTCCTACCCATGATGCACCAGGCAGGGCGATGCCACCCTGAGACAGCATTAGTGTCATTCCCAGCAAAGAGATGTCATCCTCCAATTAACATGAACTGTTAGTGGATGGTCATCTTCTATACTTTGTAAAAATTAGCAAATTAAATAATATATTTAATATTAACTTAATAAATCTTAAGTGTCTCAACCCAGGGATTGCTAAAATAGTTTTTATTTTGGCACATATTAGTATTTGTTATAGTCTAGTTAAAAATGGTCATACAGCAATGGGGTCAACCTGATTTGTTTAAATATTCCTTGTTTACATATTTGTGTTTTTTGGGAACCACTAGGCTGTTTTGAATTTAGGATACAGCAAATCACCTGTCCATCTTCTGTAACTGCTTCACCTATTCAGTATCATGGGGGGCGGGCTTGAGTCTGTGGACACAAGACAGGGAAAGGCTCAGGATGGGGTGTCATCCAAATCGCAGGGCACACTCAGACATCAGTTCAACATTGCATGATTTTGGCCTGTGAGGAGAGAAAGGAGGAAACCCCACAACCTACGTGCAAACGCCACACACATGGAGCCATGGTCGCGACTCGAACCCGGTCCCAGAGGTGCAGGGCAACACTGCTGCCCTGGTTTAGCAAAGAAATTTCAAATTTAGTTATAATATGTATTTTGTATGTCTGCAGTTGTTAGTGTCCTGAGTATAAAATGGTGCCTCTCTCCCTGATCCTTGGTTCATGTTCTTATCCACTTAAGACCTTAGTTAAATTTTATATTAGTAAGGGTTGCTCATCTTAGAAATTGTCACTGAAATACAATGATGCATTTCATACATATTGAAGGACATTCATGCCACAACATTCTAAAGTTTCTTTTTAAAAGATAAAAGTCTCCAATAAAATAAATATTACAAATTAAGTTATCATATGTATCCCTCTGTTTGGCATTTTTCTTAAAATGAAATAAACCTGGGACCGGTATCATAAAGCAGCGTTTGTTACTTGGCTGGATAACGTGTCGAATTTAAGGTACCCCAGGTTAAATGGACTTCATCTTCGTTCACTTACACTTATCCCAAAGTATCTTATGTCCGACAATTATCAAGCCAGAAATTCTGCTTCGTGATACAAGACTCAGGTAACATCCACCGCTAGCTGTATGTTTTGATTTTAGCTCTGACTTAAACACTCAGGTTGTTTACAACCAGGAAGGAATATTATAGGTATCTGTTAAAATTTATGCTCATACATTTTTTTCTTTTGGGTAACAAAATACAACATGCATTATGATTTTAAACTATTAATAAGACTATTACGCGATAAATTTCCCGTCCCTAATATACATACTTATTTCATGACTTTGTCTGAGCCTCTTAGTGCAGCTGCCTAGTTCGCCTATGGCTGGATCCAGTCCTTTCTATACATGTTGTAAAATACTGTAATACAGCACTTAATCACCCTGCAAACAAAAAAATAAAAGAAATGATAACGTTTGCTAATTAAAAATGATCGGCTAATCAGCGCACGGGGTAAAACTTACGAAAGGGGGGGTAGGGGTGCGGACGATAGAACTTACTGATCCGGGTGGATCGGTCGGCTAGGTTTATTGATCCAAGGTCAAGGGTGGCCACGGAGATGTGCCACTGGTTAGTGACGAAGCTGGACTTCGGTGTTCCCCACCGCCTCCATCGCGTAGCTCTTCAGATCCCGGCACCGCACACGGCGAGAGGAGCATGTCACCATACGAGACGTGAACGTGAAATTGACTTTCAAGTCGGCACCTTGGCAGCAGTCACCCTTAACAAGCTCGAATAACACTGGCAAAATATTTTAGTAAAATGGCTATGTAGCCATTGCTATATGCGTTGTTACATTTAACAACTTGCTGTTGTAAAGCATATTCTATAATCCAATCCCCTGTATAACAGACCGATTTCCATAGAGGCACCCAAGCAACACGCTGGGTATGCGAGCATGCAGCGAACACTCAAAGTCGCCCCGGCCGACAACGATCTGGAATCAGCATAGTGTCGATTATTAAATCATTAGTACAATGTAGAAGAATTAATAAAAGACACCGGTGAATTTAATTGAGTGGGTTTAATGTAAGTGTACAATTTTGTATATATTTTTATGCTTATAAAAATCTACTGGGATACCCGATTCCTTTGTCAGCATTATTTGGACATCGACAAGTATCAAGTAATTTAATTAATGCACAATATAGAAGCAGTGAACACAGTAGAGAAAATGGAACCGAAATGAAGGGATTAAATGAAAATGTTATTTATTACGCATGCGTGCTATTGCGACTTCACGTGTTTCTCGTCACATCTTTTTTTTTTTTTTTTTTTAATCTAATGCACTGAAGTCTTACAATAAACGGAAGCAGTAATAGTGTAAATAAACCCTGAGGGTTACCAGACGACAGAGTTTACGGCACAGAACAAAAATAACAGGATTATCTGTAACCGAAGCGGCAAAAGTCGTCAAAGCAGCTGAAGGCATTTGCGTTGCAATGGACGGCTGTCCGTGCACTTCTTGTCGTTAGTTATTTTCCGCCAACACTTAATTTTAATGATTTAAACACAAGGAAGCTTACAGCAGTATAAAGTGGCTGAATTCAGTGAGATGTTTATGAAATGTGTAACAAAACTTAAATATCTGTTTAAAAAAAAAAAGTCAGACAAATGGTATGGTCATGGCAAAAGCAGAGGAAATGGCATTTCGATAAGTGTTTTTTCCTTCCCCCTTTAAATGGGACAGCAATCTGAAAGGACACGTATGAAAGTTTTCATTTTAACAAAAATAGACATGGCTTCACCAGCCTAATATTCCCTTTTTCTATAAAAACTCAAGTTAATTTATTTACAGGTGCTGATTAGATCAAGTACTACAAAGACCACTCTCTTCCAAGCGCAGGCCAGGCCGACTGCGGCCCACACGTGCACAGAGTGTGAAATGCGCATGAGTGAGCGTCCTTCGTGCGTCATGGGCAGATGGCAGCCAAATAATATCATGGAGAAAGATGCGTGTGCTTTAATCATCGTGTTTGGAGCCTGAAGGAGTGTGATGCAGATATGAATCGCACTGGATCGGTGCTGCTACTCATGTAAGCCAAGTAAAATGTGTCTGACCCAGTTCCTTGAAAATCCTGTAAACTGTTTGGACTCGACACAGTGACTTTTGTTTTTGTATAATCGTAAAAACCGTGTTCACACCAGTCGCAGAGGCGGCCTGTATGTATGCATCCTGAGCCATCTTTGTACGGATCCTGTGACAGTGCAACGTTGTCTCTTCCTGGGTCGGGAGGCTGTGCTCAGACGGACGACTGGTCCCACACCTGGAGAGAGGACATGTGGTCAGATGGAGGGAAGACCTGCAGCACGCCAGTGATTCACCATAATCGCGGAGGAGCCCCAGCCACCTTGTTGACGGGCGTGAGCGGCGTGCGCACGGAGCCCGTGTGTAGACGGGCGCGCTCCTCAAAGCTGCGGCCCGGTGAGCGCTCCCTGCGGCTGTCCAGCACGCGGCCCGGCGACTTGTCCCACTCCAGCGGCCGTGCCGGGGACTTCTCCCGGCGGAACTCGGTGCGGCCCTCACGGTAGCGGTGTGGCGTGCTGGGCTCACGCTGTGGCCCCTCCTGCAGCCCAGGGCCCGACGCCAGCCGCTTGGAGATGTGCTCGTTATAGGAGGGGGGGCCGCGCTTGTTGGGGCTGCTGTGGAAACAAGGCTGTCAGCTTCAGCTACTCATCCAGGATGAACCTAATAAACAAAAGGGCTTATCCTCCTCCGCTGCTTGGCTGCACGGACCAGGTACTCTGCTAAGTGTGTTTTAATGTCTGATTTGATAAGCTGTCACCACTCCGTGAGACAGCAGCAATCTACAACTGATGTAAGGTCACCTTGCAGACTGTGACTGACAGTCAGTGCTCAGACGCACACAGCCAGCAGGGCTGCTCTTCTTTTCCCCACCTTCTGGGACTGGGCCCAGTGCTCTTGTAGGTCACTAACCATATGCTAAATGTATATTTTCCCAGCAGTAGTGATGCATGAAGGGCTGGAATGTGAGCCGTCATCCCGTTTGACGTTTTTGTGAACCAGGGCCGCTTTACAGATGCTTGACCCAGGAAGGGACAGACTCTTACTTCCAGGTAAGTAAGTGAATTAACGTTAAAGACACACAGAAGAAGCATTCTCTGCAGAGGTCAGGCCACAAAACCCCCAGAACGAGCTTTATTCAAAAACCAATCTGTAAGCCAGCAACAGCAGATGGCAGCAGTGAGCTGCTCAGTCTCACCAGACCCACTTCCGCTTTGGGCCAATGAGTCATTTAGTAAAATCTTGCTTCCTTTATTCAGATTCATGGTTAATAAAATACTGCCATATTTTGAAATGTTATCCAGCATTACTCTGGTTTACTACATATGAAAAAGGCACTCCTCTTCCTGCAAAGAACAGATCACATAATTACCACACAAACCATGCGTTGATTAAACCCCTCTGCGGCCGTGAACGTGCTCTGGCAGAGATGTCCAAACACACGTGTCTTTAATTACTCAAACCAGCCTGTTTATGATTCTTATTGGCCATCTTATCGTGGTAACTGCCACGTCATCTCTGCAGACTCTGCGTTTGAGCATCTCTACCCAGGCTGGCGCTGAGACCTTCGTGGGCTCCGCCAGGCGCTCACCTGCGGCTGGAGCTGCTACGCTGCAGGTCCCCGGACTCGCGTGCCAGGTTGCCCTTGCAGCATATGACCCTCAGCTTGTTCTGGTAGGAGGAGGCCAGGTAGATGGCCCCCGAGGAGATGGCTGGGCCCAGGTAGCGTGGGCTGGGGATGTCCAGGTGAGCGTGAGCTGAGGAGCTGGACAGGCAGAGTGTAAGTAAGCCTTAGCGCTGGGCAGCCGCTGGGTTACACTGTGCGCATCATCGCACCCAGATTTCTCCTGCCTTTGTGGTCCGTTATCATGCGCTTCAGCAATCAGCTCTTCCCTTGTCACTCATCTTTAACGGCGCGAATATCAGTCGTACCCAAGAGAGGCATGCTGGCGAATCTCAATGACGTCCAGGGAGTTGAAGTACGTCACGAACAGGTACGGCTCCCTGTAGGCTGTGACAGAAGATGACGCCGTTAAGAACGTGCGTGTGTCAGCAGAAAGCCCAGTGGCGTTAACGGCACTCACCGAAGGAAAGAGGCAAGCGACTCCACTTAATGTCCTCGGTGCGGCTCCTGCGTCCGTAAGCATCCACAAAGACACCAAACTCTGAGCCAAGAGACAAAGAGGCAACTTCAGGACTGCATTCATGCAGACTGCTCTGAAACTGTCACTGAAACAGAACTCTAACGACACCCCGTGCCAGGCTACGCTTCCTGACGCTAAGCGGTGAGGATGAGACCCACCGTGGAAGCAGAGCAGAAACTCGTCCTTCTGTGGGGCGCTGTTGACCTGCAGGATGGAGATGGGGAAGCTGTGGGAGGACGCAGCGAAGACGGCCGACGCCAGCGTCACGTCGTTCTTGTCCAGGAACTCTATGAAGGAGAGGGTGACGAGCAGCTCCTCATATATGCAACCTGTGACTGCTCTGTTGTCATGGAAACACCTCCACGGTGGGTAAACACTGTTCAGAATTACCAAATGACAAGGTGCTATTTATTAGTTAGGAATGAATCACTTACACTTATGACAGCGTTGAGAGAGGAGCCACTATCAACCAGATAAACATCAATATTGTGCCTGAGAGTGAGAAGAGCACTGGCCCGCCCGCCCGCGGTAACGTACCCTCCAGCACGTACTGCTTCATCTCAATCTCGTAAAACTTGTTGGTGCCGATGATGATGCTGTATCCGGTGAAGTGGATGCAGCTGCATGGCTCAGAGGTTTCAATCTCCTGTGGGGGGGTGGGGGTGGTAGCATGCTGAATCAGCACTGTGGGGCCCGCACCAGCCGCCCACTCTGTTCCAGCAGGTAAAAATGAACCTCCACGTATAACGGCACCAGTAAAACGACCCTGAAATTACTCATGTCTGTGTGGACTTTGTTAGGTGTGTTGTATCCTGTTTTATTGGCGACCGTATTCGGGTAGGGACTGAAATGGGCAGTGCAGACCCTCCTCTGTGCTCCCTGCCAGCGCCGATCTCACCTTCCTGATGCAGAACTTGCTGAGGCTCTCGTTGTAGCGCAGGATGGTGATCTTGTTAGGCATGGCGGCGCAGATGCACGGCCCGTTCTCGATCTGCGGGCCGTAGCAGAACGTGTCAGAGCTGCCACCCCACTCTTACCAGGACGAAATGACTGAATGAAAATGTCGTGGCTCTGGAGGGCACAAGCTACAGGGATTGTCTTAGGTAAATGGGGGACAGAACTGCTCACCCAGCCGGCAGCAAAGAGATGACAGCCCTTGACTGTCTCAAAGATGTAGGGTGAGAGTTCGGGCTGCGCAGGCAGGTGGGCTTGGGACAGAGACTGCTTCACCTTTTTGATGTCCACCAGACACAAAGCGCGCTCAGGCCCTGCACCGCAAAACAAGAAAGACCCAGTAAGGCTGACTGGGGGCAGTGTGTGGCTCTGCTGGTTGGCACGGTGTGCCCATGATTGGAAGGTCATCAGTTCAAATCCCATGGTTGGCAGAGTGATCGAATCACAATCGGACCCCAAGCTTCACCCTCACCTGTCTCATAGGAGAGCAAGATGGGACATGCAAACATTGAATCTTTATTGTACTTGCTTCCTGTACAATGACTATAAAGGCATCTGTTCTATTCCTGGAGCAGTAACTGCATAACAATTACCCATCTCCCACCAGCTAGCTGGCATTTAACACTTATGGTTAGGAGAGCAGTATGTATGGTGAGCAGTTCTGCACAGTAGAGCCCTGTGCTTGTGATCAGAAGGTTGCGAGTTCAAATCCTATGACCAGCAGCGTGATGACCCTGAGCAAGGCCCTTAAGCCCCAATTATTTCAGGGGGACTGAACATTATCTGACTCTGCTGTCACCCCCAAGCTTGCTTTCACCTGTATATGGCCCTGTATCTCAAATAGAGAGCAAGATAAATACTATCGTTCTATTTATTCAGTCCCCATGGTTAATATGCGGGGTTTCATGCTTGATTTCTGTGCTGGCAGCTTGAAACACTGGAGCGGACCGGGCCGCTGCCCCAGACGCCCCACGGCTCAGGCGGGCCGGCGCCACACCGCTGACCTGTGATCATGAGCAGCTTGTCCAGCTCCCTCAGGATGTGGATCTGAAAGACGGAGCCCAGGCCTGGGATGTGGGTCAGGGAGTTCTTGATGACGTTCAGGGCGTACAGCCCCTCTTCAGAACCCACCAGCACCACCTATGGGGGAGAGAGACAAAGAGCACTGTGCTTTTACCTACTAGTGAATAGAGGGTTATTCAAAGCACTATTAATGTAAGGTCTTTGTGCCGCCTGGAGTGGATCTGATGTGTGAGAAGCGCTCCACTGACACGCCGGTAGGGCTGCTGTGCTCAGCACGGCCATCGCACCTGGTCTGTCAGGGGCAGCGTGCAGTTAATGTCCAGGCGGTCGTCGCCCTCCAGCTTCAAGAGAGAGTTACCCAGCAGTTTCTGTAGGAGGGGAACACACACAAAGGCTTGGGGTCCACACAGAGACATATGCTGTGCTCCTCTCCTTTCACACCTCTGTCCCGTAGACATGAACCTCAAAGTGCGAGTTTCTCCTGCTGGTGCTCTATGCAGGAGCTCTTGGTCTGCTGCTGTGTGTGTGTGTGTGTGTGTGTGTGTGTGTGTGTCGCCAATTCCATGGGGTTAAACAACTGATGACTGCCTCACTTTTATCAGAAAACCTCTGATAGCTGCTCAAGCCTGGTAATAAGGACAGTCCCAACTACCTATGTGCTGCACAGTGGTTTTGATTAAGGGAAGTGCTCACAGCGCAGCCCTGTAGGACACTGCAGATCTGGCAAAAAACCATTAGTTTGCCCCCCCCCCCCATCCCTAGCCGTGCCATACATTCTCAGGGTGTCCAGAGCAGTTCCAGTGGCCTGATGCACAGCAGTGCCGCTGACATGGCAACAGCAGAGACCAGGCGGCCGCGTCATGTGACATGGGCTTGCGGCAGGCAGGCGAGGGAGGGGGATGCGTTCATAGGGCGGCCTGCAGCTGCTGAGCTTGGCAGGAGGGGGAGGGAGATGATGGCAAATTGTGGATGGCATGCCGTGTGACCTCAGCGAGGCGGACGGGGCATCGGCAGATGCTCAGGCATGTGCACCGGACACCGTCTCTATGTGGGTAGATCCCGGCTGTCGCACGGGAGCCGGGATGTGAGGCTGTGTGTGTGTGCGTGTTTGTTTATGAGTGTGTACGTGCGCATGACTGCAGGAGGATCAGCCGGAGCTTTGGCGCTGGCGGCCGCATGGCCCAAGCAGCAGGCAGCCTGGCGCCGGTCTTTACCTGGACCAGTAGGGAAAGAATCTTCTGTCTTTTGGAAGCTGCGGCCTACAGTGTGAACATAGCAAAACCCGAAGGGATGGGAGTCATAGAGAATGGGGGAGAAGGAAAGAAGGCCAAAGGAAAAATAACCAGCAAGGCAACAGAGGAGACCATGGAGATGCACAGGGCAAAGAAAGGGACAGAGAGAAAGAAAATGAAAGAGAGATACACAGAACTGTCAGTTAGACGGACAGTAAAAAGCCCCTTTTCCATAAACGATATGGTGGGGCATCGAGGGGGCAGGCCGGTGTGCCCTCTGTATATTAATAAGACAGGATTCAGTAATTAAGAGCCAATGACGGCCGTAACAGCAAAGAGGGCTGAACAGTCGGCAGGGAGTACATGCAGAGCTCGGTGTGCCTGGTTCCTGTCAGGCACAGCTTCACAGCCATCTACTCACAGCATCTGCTTCCGCCTTCTCACGCGAGCTCCGCCCCCCCGCCACCACCGACTCCAGCACGGCCACCCAGCGCTGCTTGTCAGGGAAGCTGGGAGCCATGAAGTAGAGGGCCTGTCCCGGCCAGCAGGTGGTGTTGGGATGGGACTCCAGCTTCAGCACGTAGGGGATGTCTGCGGACAACAGCATTGTGCTCAGACGTAAGCAGGACCCAGGCCGCTCACGGTAATGACAATATCGCACAACATATGGACAAAACCTCGATAATTTTTCCATAAACTGAAGTAAAATGGTACACTAATAAACACTAAATAAACACTGTAACTAAATAACAACTATAAATACTGGTTCCAAAACTAAAGGAGATAAATGACTTCCTGTTACTATTTTCCAATACTATTTAACTAAAGTAATGATTTGTTTATCTTTGGGCCTCTTGTGCAATGAACTTGAACCATAGAAATAGCCAACAGCAGCGACTCTTAGCAGCAGCCAGCAAAGTCCTACAACTTTCTATCCCTAGAAATAAAATTACTAAAACCTAAAATAAAATATAACAACAAAATATATTTATATCTTAAAAAACTAATGAAACCACACCTAAAACTAAACTAGATTTCAAATGAAAATAAAAATATAAAAACTAAATTAAGAAAATCAAAACAATAAAATGCAAAAACATTTATCATTTCATTTTAGTTTACAGCCATCTAGGAGTCTATAATCCTGTAGCGAATAATCCATATAAATTAATTTAGAATTTAGTGATTAATTGTCATTGTTGGCACACCACAGCACACAACAACGAAACGTGTTCTCTGCATTTAACCCATATGTGACAATGTGACATAGCAGGGAGCAGTACCTTGCTCGGGGTACCTCAGTGGTGCCTTGCTGGTCGGGGATTTGAACCCGCAATCTTTCAATTATAAGTGCGCGTCCCTAACCATTAAGCCACCACTGCCCACTGACAGTGTTCTACCATTTTTGCTGCCTTTGTGGAATTTGCTTCCGTAGGAGAAATTTTCAATCATACCTGTTGGTTTTTGCTACTTTTCAAACTACATCCTACCAATAGTTTTGAATGTACATTTGTATAAGAATTTATGCTATCAAAAATAACTGTCCTATACTTTAAATGGAAGAAAAGTAGAAAAGGCATAATATTTATCTTTGGTCCAACTTCTTTCTGATTTCCTGTTACTTTTCCCCTGGCCAAAGAACGATTGAGGTTCAACAGCATCACTGCAAAGGAATTATTGACTCATACCCCTGTGCCAAATGATTAATATTTAGTGCAGTTTTTGTTAACAGAGCCCAAGTGTCCATTTTATAATTTTTTTTGGTTGTGTGGTTTTATTTACTTTATATATTTACATTCCAATTCCAATATCTGAATATTCTTGAGAATTAAAAGTTCACTGCTCTCTGAAAGGCTGTACTTGCATTATTGTGATACTGTCATTATAGCAGTGGCATAAAATGAGAATAGCATCATTTATTGTAATTATTACTGGAGCAATATATCATCCAACAAAAGTAATTTGGGTGACAGGTCTGGCGGGACCCACCGGACTTGGCGGTGTTGATGAGCTCGGAGGCCCCCACGGCGCCGTGCACGGTCACCTCCCCGTCCGGGAGGCACAGCTCGAACTCCTCCTGGGGCGTGACAGAATCTGCACCACATTAGCAGCTACTTTTAGCCATTGGCACACCTCGGTGGGGGGCAACCCCGTGAAGGCCGAGCGCAGCCACGCCTTACCGAGACACATTCAAAGGGGGAGAAGCTGCAAGTGTTCACTTAAAACTGCAGTTCACTCAGAATAGATACTTTATAGTCAAATGGCCACTTAGAAGCCTTGGCTGTTTCCTCACTGCAGTGAGCCTGACCCCGGAAGTCTGGGGAGGGGGTTTAATCCCAGGGCGGATGCCGTTATGAACAGCGTGAGTAAGAACCTTCTCTGGGCTCCGTCTCGAATATGGCCAGCTTGGTCCCGTCCAGCACCACGTACTTCCTCTCCCAGCCCTGCTGGCCACGCTTCCCGTTCCTGTGGGACACAAAAGCGCCTGTCAGGGCGACCGGCAAGGCTACAGTGACAGGGCTCAGAGGAGAACGCGGTCACCATTCAGGCAGCCCCATTACAGAGCAGGCGTAACAAAGGGCGCCCCGTGTAATTAATCACATTCATTTGTCCCGCTCCCTTGGGGGACACAGAGGGCAGGTGGCCCTTCGCTTACACGGCCAGTAGTCACGACCATCTGGAGTAGACACCGAGGTCAGGGCGCTCTGACACCGAAACGCGGGGCCTGACGGCGCTGCCAGCGGCACAGGCTGGGGTACGCTTATGACCACCCCCCCACCTCCCTGAACGACTGCCAGATCCACGAGAAAGTCAGCCAGCGCCTACGATTAGCAGCAGGCCGTCATTCATACTGACGCCCTAAAGACAGGCTTGCGAAATCAACCCCGAATCGTGGTGACAGACCGGCTCAGTGGGCTTTTTGTGGTTAGTCAGCACGGTGTTCAGCTTGGCGTTCAGTGTAGCGGTGCATGGCGGCACACGCACTCCCCACACGTACCGGGGCTGCTTCATCCAGCCCTCCAGGCGCACGTGTCCGCTAGCCTCCTTCGTGTGCATGGCCGGCGAGCTGGCCTTGTCCCGGCACAGCGCCTCGGCGAAGTGTGTGGCGTACTCGGCGGGCAGGCCGCATGTGGCCGGCAGGCACGGTGAGCACTTGGGGTGACACAGGACGTGGCACTCTGGAGAGGGGGAGGGGAGGAGGGCAAGACGGTGACTGCTCCCATGGAGGGGGCAGAGATCAGCTTCCACAGGCCCAGGAACAGGGACTCGGTTCCAGAAAACACCCAAGCATGAGGGCAGGTTATGAATACACAAATGAAGGCTATATAAAGGCCAGGTTAGCGGTACGCACCCACGCAGGTGGCTGCCTGCCGGCCGAAGTGCACAGTGTCCAGGCACACAGCACACTTGCTGGCCCTCATGTTGAGTCCCACAGTGAAGCGGTGCGGGATGTTGTGGTGCATCCTCTCCTTCACACGACGGGTGAACTCTGCACACAGCCAATCGAGAGACAGCAGGTGTGTCACCCAAGGCCATGCCCCTCACTGCACCCAGCCAATCGGGATACAGAAAGAGCAGGCGTGTCAGCCATGGCCACACCCCCCACACCGTCAAAGGGGGCAGACAGAGAGGACGTCGCTCAGCACTAAACCTGCACTGACATCGCCCACTCTGCTGGACACTCCTCATTTCCAAGATACGTTCATGACTAATGCACCTGGAGTCTGAACAGGCTGTCAGAGCAACACACAACCAACACATTGGTGATGGATGTTCAGAAGCAACAGGGAGATTGCAAGCATTCAACTAGAATGACATTAACACACAGCAACAATTAAAACAGTATAAAATCCAAAGGCAAGACACACAGAACATGAAACTCTCCGTTTTTTCATTCCAGGGCAGTTTGATATTGCAACTCTGTTGGGGGGGGGTCCCATGCACGTCATAATGCACCAAAGCTGGAATGCTTTCCCACTGCGATGATGCAGCTTGGCTCTCCAATGCCACGCCACTGGCTGTGGGGGGGCGGGGGGCATGATGAATGAAAAGAGTGAAAAGGCCACAGCGTGGGGGGGGGGGCGCAGGCGACAGGCAGGCAAACCCGTGCTGGAACGGCTGGACGGGCAAAGAGGGCCATCAAAGTCCAGATTTATCCAGCCTGGCACTTAGATACACAGGCTGGGCACCGAGAACATACGCTTAAATCTGGACTCTGACCCATCTCTAGAGGAAGGTGCGGGCAGGAAAATAGAGGGCATGAGTGGTTATCTGAGGAGCCTTT
The DNA here is from genome assembly GCA_026777985.1 of Mormyrops attenuatus. NCBI lineage: Eukaryota > Metazoa > Chordata > Actinopteri > Osteoglossiformes > Mormyridae > Mormyrops > Mormyrops attenuatus. Next base: position 24,658,665 of record JAODKC010000117.1, on the reverse strand, counting down.
CTTTTGGGGAGAGGTGGGGGATGGGCCGTAAACTTACTTTCAAAGGTCACCCTCCTTTTCTCTGTAGAGTGAGAGAGACAAGAGATAAGCGATCTACAGAATAAGAGAGGTTGGAGAGGAGAGACAGCTGGGAAAGAGGGTGGAACAGACACAAAGGGCACAGAAACATCTCCTTTGTGATGGGGGTGAAGGGACAGTCAGGCACGCTTTCCACCCAAAGGAATCAATAGCTAACATCGGCTGTATGCTTTTGTTCACTGCTAAACAAGGTAAGAGCATGAGAATGGCAGGCCGTGCTGGAGCCCCGAGCCCCAGCTCACCCTCGGGCGTGGAGATCTCCTTGCGACGGCTGGAGCTGGACGGGGCCAACAGGCTGCTCGGGTTGGGCTGGTGCTCTGGCGACTTGACGATGGCGGACATGATGATCTGCTGCCGGCTTGTGGCTGGAGTGGAAGGGGCCCCGTGCTCCATGACCTTGAAGTGGGATCCTGGAGAAGAGAGAGGTCAAAGGTCAACACGGGAGCAAAATGAAAGTGAAAGCAGAACTCGGGCACGAAATCACTGATATAGGACACATTGTGCTTTATGAAGACATATCAATTAATTCCCAGTAGATGTACAGGTATTTACTGGTATAAAGCAGGGACACGCAGGCTGGGCGTCAGGCAGAGTGGCTGAGCACTGACTCAGCTCCTACGACAGGAGGCACACGTGACGCGCTCCCACTGCGTGTTCCACAAACCCAGATCTTCACCCACTCACAGCCCGACTCATTGACTGCATTAAGCCGACTGCGGACCTGTGACTCAGTCATGCTGAACGGATCATCAATCTGGTGATTTCAGTAATCTGCACGGGGGCAGACAGGCAATTAGGCTTCAACAAGCAGATTTATGCAACACTGTTACTATATTGGGCATTTATTACTTGTACAGAAGGACGTAGACTAACCTACACTTGATGTAATAACTACTTGTTATATAATGATATAAATACTACTATACGTACAGGTATGTATAAGAATGAAAGCTTTCATGTTTTTATTGTCATGTAATCAGGGAACACAGTGAAATTCTTCCATCTATCTTCCAGTCACCCATCCAGTAGGGCAGTGTTTCCCAATCCAGTTCTCAGGGACCCACAGACAGGGAGCTGGGAGGAAGCAGCAATGTGGAGCGTCTGGCAGGGAGCTTGGAGGGAGCAAAAGCATGGACTGGCTATAGGTCCCCGAGGACCAGATTGGGAGACACTGCAGTACAGGGTCACAGACACCTGTCTGAAGCCTATCCCAGGAGGCACAGGGCACAGGTATACCCTGACGGTCCATCGCTTACAGCCTGCAAATCAGCCCGAGCCGTGCGGTCCCCAGAGCCCCGCCCCTCACCCTCCTCCCTCAGGGAGCGCAGCTCGATGCGCATCTTCTGCAGCGCCTCCTCCAGCTCGGCACACCGCGAGCGCTCCTTCTCCAGCGCCGCCTTCATGTCGTTATAGGGCATAGGCACCTGGGACACGCTCGCTGCCACGCCCCCAACCGCGCCAACCATGTCCTCCCGCCGACGCCCGAAAATGCCCTGTCGGAATGGAGAGACGGCCGTTATAACAGCCCCCATGGCAATCCTGTGCTTACTCCTCAGAGACAAATGTTGATGGACCTTCTGAAGTCCCGTCACGGCCCTGCTCTTTACCTTCTTCTTCTTTGTGGGCTGGTCCATTTTAGCTTGGAGGAAGTCGATGAGCTTGGTCTGCTGGGATATGGTGCCCTCCATCTTCACCTTCTCCTGGGAGTACACCGCCTGGAAGTGAAAGGTTCTTAGCGCTCTCTCTATATGTGCCGAATGGATTCAGCCCAGCGAAACCAGCGCTGTCAGCAGAACATGAGTCTACCAGCTGTGGATCTCGCTCCACATCAGTGGGCATCTGCCATTTGTTTGCATTAAACCATGTCCATGTTTTTAATTTAAGAGAGCTCTGTAACACAGGCTGCAGTACAGCACCGGCAGACTGCAGAGGAACAAACACCACGGCCTTCCAGATGATTACATCCACTGACTTGCTATAGCACCGGCGCTCATTAATTCATAACCACACAGCAGCAGATGAGATAAGCCCATTTACACAATGGGTCCATCAATAATTCCTGTATTTTCCTGCAAATAAGTGCAGTGTTTCAGCCTTGTATTTATGTTCCTTGCCGATCCCTAAAATGCTACCTCCTTTGTACCACCACAACAGCGCAGGGCAGGACAGGATAAAAAGGCAGTAGGTGGCATTAATTCAAACACACTGTGTGTCTTCCGATTGTAGTGTCAAAACAGCTCGTCTGATGAGAGCCTTTGGAGCAGCGACGGCTTCCTGAATTTGACAGGCTTTCTCCTCGCTGTGGAGATTACGGCCTGATAGCAATGTCAGTAAGCACATTTTTAATGATGGGCTCCGTGCTTCTTTTTGAACTGGTGCGGCATCTTGTTAACAGACTATATTCATCTCTAATAACACGCAGCTTTTCAGTACTTTGTCAGGAAAAGTTTTATGAAGGGGGGGGGGGGCAGTTGTTTAACCCCCAATCTGCTCCTCTCATTCACATGCTCCCCCACCCCACCACCACCACCACCACCACAGGTCTGACTGACAGGACACAAAACGATGCCGGCTGATTTCTCGGCACCCTCCGTAGGACGAAGCTCATTAGTTCTCCCGACAGGGGCCTTCAGTTGCTGCTGGCCAGTCACCCAGTCCTAATTTAAACTGATGGGGCCCGAATGACACTGCCAGAAATGATATGTTACTGTAAAGGGAGAAAACGTCTCAGGTATGATCAAAAAATGACCAGAGAAAATGTTCAAAAGATCAAAAACGTCAGCATTTCATACTACGGGCGACCATTTTTAACCTGAATGCCTGCAACACCTCAGAGCAAAAAAAAAATAATAAAAAATGCATCCCTGTGGTGTACCAGTCGTCCAGTCCGCTGACAGAACCGACCCCTGTATGTGTGGAGGGCTGCTGTTATGCTGAAAAGCTCCAATTCACATTGAAAGCAGAGTAATTTATCCACTGCTACCTGCTGCTGGTGCAGGTTTGAAAGGGACACCATTGTTGCATAAGGGCAACGTACATCTACCTGAGTGTGCATTTGCGAACAGGTATGCGTGTGAGTAAGTGTGAGCATGGTGTGTCACAGTGGTGTAGAGGCACACCTGGATGTTCTCCAGTTGGTACTCCAGGTCCGTGCGCTCTGTCTTGAGCAGATCGGTCTGGTCCAGGGCATCCTGGAGACCTTGAGTCAGGCGGAAGATGTGCGTCTTCTGCAGGTCCATCTGCTGCTGCAGCTTGCTTTGCTGGGGGGCACCATGTTGGTGACAGAACGCATAGGTCACCTTTATCTGGTTTTTATATCGGCTACAAAAACTCACTAATGATGTAGTGCGATTGTGTGATGTTATTCTCAAGCTGGGATGCATCTAATTATTGCATTAAATCTTATTCTCTATACATTTATCTAACAATTGCAGAAACCCTTAAGAGTTAACCTATGTAATGCATGTGTGCATGCATTTACGTGCAAGACAAAGGGATGCCGAATCCTCCACACCTCATCCATGAGCTTCTGCTTCAGCTCCCGCTCTGTCTCCAGCTTCTGCTGCAGACTACGTGCATTCATCTCCAGCATGGCATGCTTCTTCTCTAGGTCGTTCAGCTGAAGAGAGGTGGCCATACATTGCTGTCAGTGCCCCCTTGTGGCAGGGAAGGGCAGGCACTGGAACCTCGTGAGCAGGCTGCTCTTTCCAAAGGAGAGGGAGAAATGTGGAGGACTCACTGTGTCAGACAGGCTCTCCGCCTTCAGCTTCTGCTCCTTCAGGGCCTGCTGCAAGGCTACAATCTCTGCCTTGTGCTCCCTGACTGCCAGCTCCACCGCCTGGCGAGACTCTGAACTGCGCTGGTCTGCACGCAACCTGACTCGGGAAGGCAGGGCAGTTAGCCAAGGCCTACTGGATGAGTGTGCGTGTGCGTGGGGCCGTGCATATGGGAGCTACCTGTTCTGCTTCTCATTGTCCAGCAGCCGCTGCATATCCCGGGCTCTCCTCTCCGCCTGGCTCTTCTCATCCTCCAGCGCTCCACGCCACGTCTCCCACTGCCGCTCTTTCTCCAGCAGCTCGTCGTTCAGCGTCTCCAGCTCCAGGACCTGCTCCTCCAGCATGGTGCACGTGGTCTTCAGAGTCTCCATGTTCTGAGGAAAGCAGCCAGACAATCTTTCTCCACAAGCTGGTGAAGTTTTCACAAGGTAACACAGTGGCTGGGTTCCCAGCTGATAAACCGAAGCTCTTTATGAATGCTACCATGATTTGAAAGTAGTCAAGATAGACATGTGAATAACTGCATGTTTTATAAATGAAGGTGTGATGACATGTGCCTTTCGGCTCACCGGAGTGGGATGTGTGTCTGGTTGCCGAGAGATGATGTACCTGTTTCTGGTTGTTCAGGTGCATCTCCCGGTCGGCCACCTCCCTGCGCAGCCGGTCCACATCCTGACTCAGCTGCATCCGGTCCTCCCTCTCGTCCGAAGCCTCGTCCAGCTGCTTGGAAAGGTAGAAGTTCTGGCGGTTCAGCTCAGCATTCTCCTGGGTCAGCTGGGTCAGCTGCTCCTCCAGCTCAGTGATCACCTGATACGGAAAGGGGTGTCTTGGTGACCCAGAGGTGCCTTTTTAACATGAGGGCCGAACGCAAAGGCCAAGCGACACTCACTGAGCAGCTCTCTCTCAGAGCATCGAACTTGCGCTGAATCTCGTCTCTGTGGGCCTGAGAGGGAGAGACAGAGGGGCAGTTAAATGCAGGGCTGATGGTGAAAAAAATTCCTGAGCCTGAATTTTTTTCCATGCCCGGGAGGTGAGCAGGGGTGGGGGTGCTATGTATGCAATGCACTTTTAACACATAACCTGTTGGCCCCTGGGCTCAGATATATAAACAGCCTGTGTATAACCCTGATGCTCCCCTGGGTATGCTCCCCTGTGAGAACATTTATAAAAATAGCCCCTTAAATGAGAGATTCTGGTTAATTTTGTGGAAATAAATGGACGACATTCAGACATGAGACGAACAAACACAGTATAAGCCTATATATTACAGTAGCATCTTTGTGCAGAGCACCAGAGCTCTTGAGACCCTGGGCCTGGTAGGCCTGTTCAATAATCCATACCTGCTTTTAACTAGTCACTTACCTGCCCTAAACGGGCTCATGAGGGCCTTAGCAGAATTGGACACCATGTGAACAGTGTCTCCTGAGATGTCCAGCAGATTTGGGTTCTCCTTCCTAGCTAGCGTCTCAAACCCAGACTTCTTTCCTCTCATTACTGCACAATTGTCCAATAGAGTACTGGTGACTGATGGTATGATTGCAGGACATCTTTTAGTTCCAGCATCAATGCTGAGATATCCGCATGTACATTTTAATGGAAAAAAAAAAATTCGATTCGCAATATTGACTTTTTTGCTGGCAAGGTGCTGTGTTTTCACACTGCCTGAATCCTCGTCATAAAATCGGACCAGTACATTTAGAATTTTATTCATACTTTTGTCCGTGGCCTCATCAATGTTGAGTGACAACATGCCATTCTTTAGCTTCTCAGACAGACGTTTTTTAAACTCTGGCGAGATGCAGTGCGTAACATGATAGCTCGCATGCTGCCTCGAGACGGACAGATGCGCCAGGGCGGGTTTATCCTCCGCTAATTTCTTACATAAAGTGACGAGTGGATGACCGATAGTAAAGGACAGGTCATGCTCAGCAATGAAGGAGCACAAGCGAATTTTTAAATTAGCCACGAGATCCATCACTGAGGGTGGAATATCTGCCGTGGCTGTGGGCCCTGGCAAACGTGAGGTTGTTGCTTTGCTCGGACTTCTGCTTTATGACTAGGGTCTAATTTGTGCCTTGACAGCACTTTTTTCCATATAGCAGCTTCCTTGCGCACAAAGTGCAGAAGCGTGTTCCTGGTTGCCGGAGCTTTCGGCACCAGCTTCCAAAGGGCCTTTCGTCACTACCCACCTCCTCTATCCAAGCCCAGCGCCATTTATTCCTTATGCCTTTATCGACATCTTTGGTGTCTTCCCCTGGCTTCATAAACGTGCTGTCCATGACTTACGGTTTGCGTTGCCAGTATGGGAAACACAAAACACATTCACACGTGGAGCGACTGCTGGATCTGTATCAATCTGTTTGGCCAAGACCCAAGGCCCGCCCCTTCCCTATTTCTGATTGGCTTATTGGCTAGAAGGCCTATTGTTGGTGTGGTTGAGAGTGAAAGCTGCGTTCTGAGCTGTGCCTCTCAGATCTAGTGTCAGATCACTGGATGAACCTGATTTTTATTTTCTCAGCCACGTTGGTTCGCCGGAACATCTGCTGGGTTTCTGCCATCCCTGAGGTTATCGGCTACAGTGCCTCCACGTGCTGGGCACAGTAGCGACATGGACACCCAGGCAGATTCAGGGATACAGAGGGCCCTGAATGCCTAAGTTTATATGTATAATTGGGTGGGAATGTCATTTTGTCAGGGGCCCCAGAATTTCTAGGTACAGCCCTGCTGGGAGTGCAGACCGGCCCTGACCCTGAGCGCCGTGATCTCCTCCTCTGCCTCGGCGGTGGTCTCCTCCAGCTCCGTCTTGGCCTGCTGTAGCTGGCTCTCCAGGGCGTCGCGTGCCGCCTGCAGACCGCTGATCTGGGACTCGCGCTCTTGCAGAGAGAGCGTCAGCTCTGCCACCTGCCGCTTCAGCTCCAGTTTCTGCTCCTCGTGCTCCAGGCCCATCTGAGATCACAGCAGAAAGACTGACCACACAGACCGTTTTCCCTCTTTTACAACCACTCACAGCCTAAATCATCAATTCTATGAGCATATTACACATATTAACATATCCAGTTATACAAATTAGCGAAAAGCAAATGAGCTGTCGCTAGAGTTCATGGGTACAAACCTATGGCCCACAGGCTGACAGCTCACCCACTGGTAAGAGACCCCTAAGCTCTAACCTCTGCCCTCCTCCATGGACCCCGACTGAGCTGACAGCCAGAGCGGATGTCAGGTCAACAGCAAAAACGCTGAACTGTTACCATCCCACTCCTTCATTTGCATTTGGCAAAAAGGGCAAGTGAAGCATGTTGTGCCTCAGCCTGCAGCGTGGTGGTAAGACACCAGACAGAGCAGGAGAGGTGCTGGAATACGCCCTCCTCACCTCCCTGAGCCGCGTCTCCAGCTCCAGGAGCCGGCTCTTCTTGGTCTGCTCCTGCTGGCTCATCTTCTCCAGGTGCTCCTCCAGCTTGGCGTTCTGCGCTTCCAGCTTTCCAGCCTGTGACTCCAGGTAGAACTTCTGCTGCCTCAGCTCGGAGATCATCTCCTCCTGGGCTTTCCTAAGGGCCGAGGCGGACAAGCGCAGACCGACACCGATAAACCATCAACATGCTGTTCCAAGCTGCTGCCCTATTGTCTTTTTCAGGTTGATTTCATACAGGATCCTTCCCAGCATAACTGCTCAGCAGCTGCGAAAAATTCAATCAATAACATTACAGGCTGATTTCATCCAAATGAAAACCAGCATTAAAGACAGATGTGAAGCAGCAAAATGGTACAATATTGTTACTCATTACTGGGCTAAATGCCTTATTGGCAAATGAGCAATGGTGCATTTTTAAATCTCCTCTTCCAATATGGCTTATTTTTTGTACTCCATGTAACTATTCTGTGCATATAATTATATTGAAATATTAACGTCACTGTACTCCATCCAAATATATTCACATAGTGCTGCTGCAGATTGCTATTCCAGCATTGCTATTAAAAACAGCGCTAGCTGTAGCCTCTTCCCAGTGCCCCCTCTAGGATGGTCTGCCTGTGGGTCCTCTGCTCATTAACAGGCTTCGAATATCATAAGGAAAATAAATCATAAAGTAAAAGAACCCAGGACGAAAATGACTTATAGTACAATAAAAGTTTCCAACTATTAAAAAACATTATCCGGTCATAAAGACACTTCAATAAAATTATTAATACAATTTCAACACAGCCGCCAGTCAAAATGTGCACAACTTGGACTGTTTTGCACACTTGCTACAGCTCGTGATACAGGAGGGGCTGCGATCGCAACGAAGTGTAAGTGATGTTGTTGCCGGTGGGAGAAAAATTGTGGGGCATTTTAAGCATTCGCCACTTGCGTATCCTCGTTTGGAAGATATACAATTTGAGCTGCAAAATGCCTCAAAAATGCTTAAAACAAGATGTACAAACAAAGTAGAACAGTATACATGTTTCTAATAGCCTAATTAAAGATTTTTTGGCATACATTTTTCATCTGTATTTACTAGCTTAAAAATATTAATAATATATAAAGCATAAATATATTTATTATATTAAAATACTAAAGTAAAAAAAGCTCATGTATCAGAATCTGTATCGTATTGGCAGTTGTGTATCGGGATCGGAACTGAAAAAATGTGGAATGGCCCATCTGTAATATATACACAATTCACAGTATTTGTAACGTAGTTCTCGGCCCACTGATCAAAATGACATGGAGGAGGATACTGGCCAATTCATTCAGTTTTCGCTGTAGGGTTTTCAGCCAACCACCTCATAACATGGGGACTACTGACCCTCCTTTTTGAAGGACCTCTCAGCCACCAATAACCTGCAGCTAGTCAAATCAGGAGGAAACGAACAGCCAGTAAAAAGATGAGTTCAATGATACCACAAGCCCCACCTTTTCCTAAAGCTTTGCTGCATAATAGCCTCATGGAGCTGGTCAGCAGGGGGATCACTTTTTATAAACTACAGGTAAGGCGATTTTTAACCTTTTATATGCAGTGTTCAACGGGTAAACTGGATGTGGCGTGGGAAAAGCTGACCGTATGCCACGGTCTCTGAAACAATCGAAACAAGATTTATATTGGTTGTTCTTGAGGGTCAGAGCTCTGAAAATGGTTTTTGCACAGTGGGAGGGGTATGTAGAACGCTTGTAATACCACGAGAAAACCAGAATACGATTGCTGTCAGCACAAGTACCTCCACAGTTTGTGTTTGTTTATCCATCTAAGTAAGACTTTTAGAAATCGGTTTGTTTTGTTAGCATCTCATGACTGCCAGGATGCAAACCCGACCATGTTTGTGAATGCAGTGAAAGTTGTGTAGGTGTTTTTAAGCATTTTGGGAAGGTCCTATTTTTGTAATATTTTTTACATAGGAGCGCAGGGGAAGATTATATCATAATTTCTTCCAGCCCATGATGGGTTCCTCGCTCACCAGCTCAAATCGTTGGGTACACAAAGCTGCCAGACAAATCACCATAACTGTTTCACTTCCCTACTACTCGGCATATGGCGTAAACGACAGTGTATACTGAATCCTATGAATACTAGGTTTTGACTACAGTCATTCTTCCTCAAGAATTAGAATTGATTTCTAGAGACATTTCACAGGACAAGGGAAGAGGTCATGTGACACTCACATATTCTTCTGGGTGTAGATGCTACTGTTGGCTGCCAGCTTGTTTGCCTCGGACAGCTCAGCGATCCTCTGCTCCAGGTTCTTCATCTTGGAGTCCATGGCATTGATGGTCTGATTGGGGAGGAAACCAATGGGAAACAGTCTAAGGTGTGAATATTTTAAGCCATCTAACCCATCTATTAAACTTGACTTTGTTGTCTAAGTGTCACTCACATAATCCCCATTTGTTTTTCAATTAATTAATGTTGGTTTTATTAGCCAGGGTGAATGGGGAGCTCACATGATGTCCCCATGTTGTGAGTTACCTTCTGCTGGTCTAATTGGTCTAGACAGCAAAGTAACTGCAGTGCTAATCAGTCAGCCTCAGCCTCCGTATCAAGCTCATTTAATGGTGAGGCTATGAATGTCATACAATGATCATCTTCCAAAAAGCCTGGTCTGAAGCAGCCTCTGTGGACCTCCTCAGGCAGAGGAGAGAGCCAAAGCTGAGCAGGCCTCACCGCTTTCTGCTCACTGATCAACTTGCACTTCTCCCGGGCCTCCTCTTCCTTCTTGGCCCTTTTGGACTCCAGAACCTCCTTTTCAGCCATGTCAGCTTTCATTTGTGCCTCTAGAACCTAAACAGAACCGATAATTTTATGTCACAACAAAACAAATATGTACTCCGGTGCAGGCTTTTCTGGGTCTGACCCACAGGAAATGACCTATAGACCATTCCAACTTCCCAACATTCACTTACTACATTTTTCTGTTCCTGGCAAGTTTTTCTATTCTTGCTTCATGGACTGTTTAGTTGATTAAAGATCAAGCATTTATAATAATCTTCATAAACCAGCATCAGCATCATCATGATCATCCTCATCCTTTTTATACTTTTGAAGAGAGAATATTCAGACTAAATGCAAACTGAAGTGCAAACCATGTGTCCCTGCTACAATATTACCTTTTACAATATGATTATGTGGTATTAGGTGGCACTCCATGAAGGTCAAATAAAGTGAGTAGCAGCTCTCAAAATTACAGGTATAAAAAGACGCTGGGCACTACAGCTTAAGGTCTTCAGGAGGACACTTAATGAATTTGTCCTTTGGAACAACATTAAGTCTGTCCTTTGGAACAACACTGTAAATGCTTAATAAAATGCATACATAAAGACTACGATGCTTATTATACAAGGTTAGAAAGCATACAAACCGCCTGTGAGTGAGTGGGGGTGGGGTGGGGTGTAGGAGGGAAAGTGAGGTAGTGGACGCATTATGGTAGTGGGAGGCGGGGTCTTTGGCTGAAGCAGCCCCTCACCTTGATTTTGTCCTCATAAAGTCTCTCCTTCTGCAGCAGGTGGGCCTCCATCCTCTGCGCGGTAGCCTGCGTCTCCCTCAGATTCTCCTCCAGCTCCTGTGGAGATGAATAGACGGCAAAAAGCGACTCGGGCGGGTGGAATGTGCCAGCGTGGGCAGAACCGGGCTGGAGGACAGGGAGCACCGGGCACTCTCGCTGGGGGGGGGGGGGGGGACTTTCTGAACCATGGCTGGCCGGCGTGATGTCAGAGGGGCTGAGTGACCATGAGAGCTTCCTCTGGCTCTACGTGGACAAGGAAGCTCAGAGGAGTAGTGTGTGAGGACAGAGTCCCGGGTGGGAGACCACACCCAAAACGCAGCAACAGGCTTACAGCCCGGCTAGCATTTCAGTTCCAAAATATAACGGGTTATTTCGGTGCTCTGAATAAGTAAACAAATAAACGGACAAATAAAACTGGCGTCAAGAGACAGCCTTGAAAAACGGGAGAAACCTGGTAAAAAAAAGAAAATGGGAGCGTTGGCAGCTTATGTGGGAGAAACAATGGTGGGGAGGGAAGGAAGGCTAGGGGTCTCGGGGGCCTTATCCATGACCTCTCACCAGGATCTTATCTGCCATCTGCTGTATCTGCTGGGACTTGGTCTGGATGTCATCCTTCAGCTTGTTTTCCCTCTTCTCCACCATCTCCAGCCTCTTCACCTGGTTCTCCAGGGTCTTCTTGCCCTCCTGTGTACACACACAGATGCATGACAGACTGCTGTAAACATGATTATTTTTTTTGTGAGTTTGTTAATGAATGCTGGTGTCCCATGAAAATGTGCACTGTAGCCTGGCTTTGCGCCTGTTTTCCCCAAGTTTCCATATAAACCGTATAAAGACGTAATTAGTTTTACACTCAGGAGTTACTCTCACCAAATGGGATATTCACTAACACGGTGACACAGTGGCAGGTCGCTAACGCAGGCAGAGAGCACATTAGGCGCGTGTTAATATAACACTCTTACACAGTACAGTCTGTTCTACTGTTAACACATTTATAAAAGCCTTGATTTCAGATTCATTTTCCTACTCAGAAACCATAAATGTCAAATTAATTCTGAATAATGTGTCTTTTTATTTAATGAAAAAAGCAACCAGCAGGCATATTACTTAAGCAAGCTTTAAAAATTACATAAACTTAAGTCTTTCATCATTAGCTTTCATAGAACAAGAAAATAATAATGTGGAAAGACTCCCTGCCTGATTCGAGAGGAAGACCGTGAGATGCGGCAGGTGTCAGGCCGGAGCAGCCGGTGGCGTACCTCAGTCTCCCGGAGACGCCTGCGTAAGGTGTCGGTGGAGTCGCTCTTACTGCGCAGCCTCTCCAGCTCGCGCTCCAGCCGCTCCTTGGCCTGCCGGATGTTCTGCAGGAGGTCTGTGGCCTCAGTGCTGGCCTTCACAGCCTGCAGAGGTGCAGGGAACCCAGAAATACCACAACCAAACCTCATTCACAAAATCCCAAGTAGAGCTGAGCAATGAATCGAATTAGAATCACAATTACAATTATGGCTTCCCACAATTGTGAAAAAATGACAATCGTGAAAAACGGTCTTTGTATCTCGTATTGAAACGATGTCCTACTTTATCTTGAGCAATAAATCCAGATCGTTGCACTAATTTTTCAGCGGTGCGCTTTGCCCCCCTCTAAACGCTGTTAGCGAATTCCTTACAGCATAGCAGTCAAAGCGCATTCATGGTCGAAATGGCAGGACGGGTGCTTTTGGTCGACAAAAGAGGTAAACGCACATCAGTTATTCGGAATCATTTTGGTTTCAACGAATCGGACCAAGAACAACAGCAAATAACTGGCAGAATATGTGGTGTATGCATCAGAAGGCAACACGACCAACTTATTTAACCACTTAATGCTTAATCATAAAGTGGTCTATGACTCATCAACTTGTACTGCAATGCAGTTACCCGTTAAGGACACCCTCTATAATGCAACCGCGTATCTGTCAAGTTCTCAAAAACACTAATAACGGATGCCACCACATATTATTTAGCAATAGAGAGGGTCTTCAGCACAGCTGAAAATATCATCTCCTGCCATCGTGCATCACTGAAGCCAGATCATGTAAACAAACTAGTTTTTCTTGCTAAAAATCTTTGAGCACGTTTTATATCAGTTGACTCTAATATGTATAGCTGGGGAAAAATGTAAAAGTTTAGTGTTTTTGAATCAGAGAACAGTTCATCTCAGAATAATTTATTTATTCATTTTAAAAATATATTTGTACAAGTTCAACGTATATTATTTTATTAAAGTTTTATTTTGGTTTCAATTCAATTTCAATGTAAGTGTACAAGTTTCATTATTAAGATTCAATAAATACATTGTTTCTGCTGTCAAGAGTAATTGTAGTAAATAATTGTGGTAAATAATCAGGATCTTCAATATTGGTCAGAATAATCGTGATCATGATTTTTGCCATAATCGAGCAGCTCTAATCCCAACTCAAGATTGCTATTCACTTTCCCACCTTTTCTGTCACTCTTCTAATCATATCTCTATTAAGTTCATTTTTGCTAAACTTTAACTATGCTTCAGTTATATTCAAGATTTATTGGTCACACACATAGTTATACACGTATAACATGTAGTGAAATGTGACTTGACTGGACCAGTCTAAGTGAGGGTTACATTCAATCAGCAGGAGTGAGTTACCTTGGTCAGCTTGTCTTGGAGCTCCAGAATCTTTGCTTGTTGTTCTGCATTGGTCTGGAAGGCATGGCAGCATTTACCACCACATGGAATATAGTTTGTTCCAGGAAACACAGATTAGGTTACCCAAAAACCCTTGTAAACGTCTAAAAAAATAAATGCTTAAAGCTTTCTTATTTTGATATAATAAGACTTATTTCTAAGAGCAAAATGCAGCATAGTACAGCACAGAATCACTGTTACTAATACTAGTAAAGATCGAACACAAATGAAGGAATACTAATGATATGAGGTGGTGATGAAGGCTTAAGAGGCAGAGTCTGGAGAGTGGTGTCAGGTGCATGCTAACGGTAAGGCGGCTGTGAATGCCAGGCAACAACAGCACTCACCTTCTCCAGCTTGATGAGGAGCTCCTCCACCTCAGCCTTGCCTTGTTCTTTGGCCTGGAGGGCACAGGGACAATCAGCAGGTGATCACACAGCTCATACATGCACAGAATCCGTTGTCTGTCTTTCTTCTGTCACTGGGAGCTCCAGAAGCCAAACATTTCCTGTACCCCTAAGTAATGACAGGACTGGCGCCCTGGCGGGACGGACCTTCTGGATCCTCAGCTGGTACTCTGCGGCCTTCCTCTTCAGCTCTTCGCTGGTCTGACGGGATTCCCTCAGCTCCGCCTCATATAGGTCGCTACGGCGGCGGGCAGAGGAGAGGTCCTCCTCCAGCTGCCGGATTGTCACCTGCATCTCTTCCAGTTGGGCGTGGTATTCCTGTGGGACAGAGTGACATAATAAGCAAACGACTGACAGCAGAATATCCTTTAAATAAAAGCTACTGAGTGTTTTTAAAAATGAACATCTGGGGCTGTTGAACTTTTTTTTCTGTGATAACCATCATGTCACATGATGGTTACGTAAGTTTGAAGACAAAAAAAAAATCATTTGTAAAATACAACTATTACAATCAGAAAGGTTTCATATCAATCTGAGACCATACACTTGCATACGTGGAGTTCAGTGAGTTCAAATCACATTCAGTGTGAAAGGGATCCCGAGTCCAGGCCAACTGAGAGTAAAAACTCAGCTGAAATCCACACCCTTGGTGCCTGGCAGCGTTTCTCCTGAGGAGAGTGTCAATGCAGCCGAGGCGGTGAGGACAGCTCACTTGTTACATCTCTTTAATGAGCTTTAAGCTAATGAACAGAGAGTGACAAACCTCGACTCTCAAATATGACAAGTCATATGGCACCATCAAAAGGGACGGAGTCATGGTTGGATTAATAATTCATGAGGTTGTCTGTTTGTTTTTTTTTTAAAAAAAAACAAAAAACAAAAAACAAAAACCATAATGATTGAGTGCTGAAAAAATGTCAGAATAAACAGTCCATGAAGCTTAAGTACTTATTTCTGAAGATACTTCCAAAAAACAGGAAAATTCAGTGCACAAGAAATTAGTCAAAGATTACTTCAAGCTATATTTATACCAAGGACCACAAAATGGTTTTCAGCAAGGATTAAAACAGATATTTATTATTTTTAAAGAGAAACTAAGATACTGGCAGGTTGGCAGAACACAGATTTATGCCCGGGATGTTAACTGAAATGTTTAAGTTACTAATAATAATCATTTTAGGAATAAACTCAAACATACAAGTTGGCCTGTGGCACACATCTAGCTAGTGCTGGGGAGGGAGGCTGGGCCAGGCTCACAAATGGGGGCCATTAATCATTGTCTTCCACACAAAAAACACTTTGACCACAGATGAAGCCAGCCTCAGGGTGAAGAGGGGGGAGGAGGGGGCTACAGAAGGCAGGAGAGGAGGACAGAGTAGATCAAAGGACAAACTGATAATGGAAGATAAGCAGAGAGAAAGGTGGAAGAGCAAAGATCTCAATAAAAATCTAGGGCCACGTTTTCAGGGCTCCCTTTGAACACCCCATGACGTAGGACGCTCACATCTGTAGGTAATTCAGCATTTATTTGTAACGTGAACGACACATATTAGCTGGAATGAGGACGAGGCTAAATTCTCCATGCTTAGCAATGCTAAATATACAGAGGCACCAAGTGTACAATAAGACTGCTATGTGCAAGGCTAGACTCTTTACTGTATAACGCAGGTGGAGGCCAGCTATCACAAAGGTCCCCACTGTAATAAAAAAATATTGCATATTTTTTAATGGAGATGGACAACACCGACATCTTTGTGCATCCCTTTTGAAGAACCAGAAAGAATGATGGAGGACGAGTTGTAAATTAAATCCATTTGATTGTAATATTTGCAGTCCCAGGATCCAAGAAAACAAACAACAACAAAAAAAAACAGTGAGGTACTAAAGCCATTTTAATGACAAACACAGAGAAATCATACAGATTACCTGACCTGACACCATCCAGCCATTTAAAAATGCATTTTTATTCCAAGAGTCCTTCAGACAGACTAACAGTGGTGCAATCAGCAGATGATTCTAAGGCAGAGAACTTCATGAGTGAGGGTGTCTGCAGGCTTTTAGATGATTAAGACTCATGGGTCTTTGGCAGAGTTCAGCAAGGAATATCTGCAACCCAAATGTGTCCATCAGGACCGCCCTTGCCCCCGCAGCAATTGTACTGTGAGCTGTCCATTATCACCTCTACTGCCGTAGATGAGGCACAAAGCAATAAAAAACTGCTATTAGAGCCCAAGTGCGTGTGGATTTAAAGAGAGGAGTCTGTGGCATGGTCGCCCGCGGGCAGATGGAGGATGTTATAAGTTCAACATGCTGTGTCAGGGATGATTAAAGGGGATCTACAGATATTATGGGCAAAGCCAAAAAATGTCATAGACAATTATGATCTAATAGCAAACTGCTCCTTTTCAACATGAAGCCTCCTGTCTTAGGGCTGAGCTCCCTGCTGCCCCACAATCCTTTGCCTGCCTGCAGAACAGCTGGAAGTGATGCATATGACAAGCCTAGTGGCATTCTGGCTTCTTCGGTTGGATGAAGAGCTCCTCCCGGCTGATGGCTGTGCAGGTGAGACGTGACAGTGAAATGAAACCCCCCCTCACCCCCCCGTTTAACCAGTACCAAAATAACAGATCTGTCTGACTACTGCAGCAGATGTCTGGGACAAGTCAAAAATCACCGCGGCATCTTTCAGAAGTATACTCCCTGCCTACCACCAAATAAAAAAAACTATTCCTTAGTGCTTACTAAAAGTGCTGTGGCATATTTCAGTTATATTTGGACTTGCATCTGATTGAGTATATCAGATTTAGAAATCCATCATCATTTCATGAAACTGGTTACCTCCTTACGATAACAGGATGCAAATAAGGACATAATAAGCAGGATGAATGAAATGAAGTAACACAAGGCAGTATAGGTTCAGCAGGCCGCTTTTTGACTCCCTCAACAATTCTGCCATGTGTTCAACGCATGAACGGGGCAGGGAGCAGTGACCCTGCTGCTCGTGTGAGAGAAGGAACAGGAGAGGACAGGACTGGAATTTTTAATAAATCAATAAAAAAAATTACCAGGAAGAATCTACCTGCAGAAAGTCACGAAAACTCCAAGCCCATTCCACGCTATCAGGCAATGTGCATTAGGCTATTCAAGCGCCCAGCATCTCCTCATTTTAATTCAGCCATATCGATCCAGAAGAACAGCATCCAAAATCATACTCCAAGCCAAGGATCCCTACAGAGCTCACCTCGACCAAACGCGTAATGCCAAACAGCAACGAGCAGCAGCACAGGCATTCTGAAGGACAATCTAATTACAGGGTCAATATGGTTGGGTTTTGGCAATGTGGAGAGACAGTTCTGTTATTTCTTATGGAAGGGAAGCAGGTGTTTGAGGGAATGATGTGCTATCCTGGCACTCCCACAGCTGTTCATGGACGCTAAACAAGTCCAGCACATGGGGCCTTCATAGTTGCATGATGGGCATGCGAATGCAAAAGAGCTCCCGGCCACAAAACTTAGATGGGAGGGGACAGTAATTGTGATTGGCTAAGACTGCAGAAGCTGATTTGACGGTTAATCTTCTCACAACTTGGGGGCATTCGGGATGAGGGCAGGGGACAGTAGACTGGGGCAGGCATCAGCCTTCATTTATAACACATAACGAGGTTATGGGTTAAGGATGAGTCAACCTTCACTAAACGACTCACGGAGGGAGATCTGTAAGCCCAGAATAAGGGGGGGCTCTGGAGAATGCGGGCTCTCAGACTGGAAGTACAGCAGCCTACCTGCTCCTTGATCTCCTGCAGTTTGTTGCTCTGTTCCCGGATGTCATGCAGTAGCTGCAGCGCCTTGTCATCCTCCTGGGAGACCTCCACACGAGCCTGCTCCAGACTGCGTTTGAGGCTCTGAAACATGTGCAGATGCACGCCGACACATGAGTGCGGCAGTGCCCATCGCTGCCGCAGATTCACCAAAACTACCTGCTTCGAATAAGTGTCCCTATGAGGTCACACAGGCTCACAAAACTCAATCCTACAGCTTAAAACTCTACTAATTATGCAGACTGCATGATTTAACATGTAGAACAGCATTTTATTCTGAAATATATTCTAGCAATTCATAGTTTAAACATGCAGAGAAGATTCAAGATCCAATTCCACAAATGATAAAAATCCAACATAATAAAGAGAATAAACTGGGAATTCAGTGAGAATTTAGGTATAAAGTGACTTCACCTCTCTTTTTTCCTGTCTAAACATCCCCACCCACAGAGAACATTTCATTAGGCATAAGGCAGACATTTCATTTAAATTTCTCTGGCATGCAGGGTATGTCTGCCACTGTCTGCCTGCGGCAGCCGGGCCTGAACACGGGGGAGGGGGGCAATGCCGGGGAGCTCACGCTGCATTCTGTGATATAGGTGGCCAGGTCCTGCTCCAGAATGCTCCTCTGCGTCTCCGACGCCTTCAGCTCCACATCCTTCTGCTGCAGCACAGACTCCAGGTCTGACATTTTACGCTGGAATCGAGAGATTTCTTGTTCCATCTGACAAATAAACACATTGTTATTATTACTGAATAAATTAATAAGCAGGAATTTCAGCAGGTGATCTAGACAAAAATATGTAGTTCTCCTGCCTGCGTGATCTACCCCTGAAAGTCTTCATGATCATTGTACAGAAATAGCAGAAATGCTAACATTGGTGTGTTAAATATAATCGTTAGCAAGCTAAACATGCCAGAGGCAGCGGGTTCATCTGTGGAATGTCGACATAAGACCAAAACATTCAAAGTGTGGAATCACTCTAATCTTGCATCGTCAAGGAAGCTAATAACCTGTAACGTCTGCCAAATCAATATATTAAATAAAGATTTTCTTAGGGTGTAACAGCACACATTCATTGGGTGCAGTTCAGCTACATTACTTTCAGTTTGGTACACACACAAAAAAATGAATGAACCTAAATTCACAAGTAGATGTTCAACTCTGAAAACATTACGCTAATTGTGGATGAGCTGTTTAGGGGTAGGGTGGAGAGCCCAAAGACCCTCCCACGTCACTTAGATCAGTACTATGGGAACATTTTGGTTTCCCAATAAATTACTCCAATGCCAGAGAGACAGTAGTTGATGAGACCAGACTGTGTCTGCTCAGATGTTGCTGGAAACACATCCAACGTGCTACCTTATTTGAGGCGATATCATTTGAGCACGTGTACGACTGGACCAAGGCAGAAACATTTGCCTTTGCAAGTGCATTTCCGCATGGTACGTAATGTGCTTTTGCCTGGAAATTCAAAAGAGGCTAAAACCATCTATGACTGTAGGTATGTTTACTGCTACAGATATGGACCCATACTCAGCAACAGAGAACATGATATTTAGTTCATTATGATTGCTCTGATGCGATGTTATTTTTACATTTTAATTTATTTTACGTATTTATTTTTAGTGTACAAATGAGCATCTGTTAGATTCTGTCAATCAGATATATCAACAGACACACAACAGTCTTGTGTTTGGTTTATAACTGTTCCTAATTGTGTTTGCGGTTTTAACAATAAACCATGTCAGAACTAATTCTGATTCCCTGCTGTATTGAAATTGCATTGTAGCATGAACGCAAAACCAAGGTGTGTATCAAACTGTGAATTTTGTGTACTGTCACACCCCTAGAATCTCTCCAATTTCTATCATTTTTATTGCAAGTGTAAATACTTTTTTTTTTTTTTTTAAAAAAAGCATTTGCAGTTTCCTTCAAACCGTGTGTTTTGGCTAAACTAATCAATTAGTAGGTCACCTGATATCATATTAGTCAATTGTAAAAATAATCACTTTTTGCAGCCCTACCAGGGAGCAAACATACTATCCATTTCAAGTGTAATCACTGATCGGTGTTTATGCACTATTTCCTGTTTACTCTAAGTGTTACTCCTGATTTGCTTCACAGGAAAACACCCTACAGCATGCACTGGGAGGGAGCCAGCCAAATAAAACCGACCTAAACAGTCTCTAAATCAAATACACTTTGCTAATTATTCCAGTCAGGTCTCACAGATGTCCCCACGACCCTGACAAGGATAAGCCATTGGAAGATGGACAGAGGCACACTTTTTTTATACAGTATCTTCTTCAGGGTGTGAAGTGAACCAACAGACATCATGCTAAGTCCATAATCACACAGCAGTACGGTAAAACGGCATGACATTACTCATGCAGCATGACCTCCCCCTCTCTGTAGACATGGGCACAAATACCTTGTGACATTTGTCTTGGGTTTCTTGTAATTCCTTGCTTTTAACCTGAAGCTTTTTTTCCATTGAGTTGGTCTTTGCCGGTGAGTTGAGGCCGGCAGCAGGCAGTCTGTAACCACAGGAGCAAAAAAAAAAGAAGTGTGAGGAGGGCAAGATCAACAAACCTGTGAATGGCCACACACACAGAATGCACAGCTGAAGGCTTCAGGAACCAGAACCGATCATGAAAAATATCCAGGCAGCAGGACACAGATTAAAAAAAAAAAAAAAAAAAAAGGACGTCCTCTCAGACAGACATGCATCACAACACCTGAAATGCATGTAGCTGAAAGGGAGAGAAGAGGACATTAGGGCCCAGTTGATGAAAGCAGACTCCCCTTTTCACCCCACCCCCTACCCCAGAGAACCATGCAGTGGCCCCTTAATCCATCAGCCGGAAGAAGCAGTCTCAGGGTAGCACTGTGCGGGGCGCACCGGGAACCAGTGGTGAAGATGCTTCTGCTATAACACTGATGCTGATTGTGGATAACAGGCTGTGAGATAAATACCACTGAGAAAAAGCAACATTACAAATTTTTTCCAGGAAATTTAAACAAAGCGTCAATTTGAACAGCTAATAATAGGATGATAGAGAGCATTCTTGTATTAGGAAGAGCGCAAACCTTAAGCTTTCCCCTATAGGCTGAGGTACATTTAGAGCTAACTTTAAAAAGAGAGGAAAAACATAAGCAATACGAGCAATCTTCTGCAAAGGTGGGCGGAGAGGGGCCAATTCATAAACCAGAATAATAGTCCAAATTAGTTTACTCAAAGTTGTTTTCTTCCTACAATAATTCAGCCATGCCAATGTTGAAACTCATGTGATCCCAAATCTGCCCTCTTAGCAATGATTAAATATTTATGTCTGTCTCACTGGTTCATGAAATTAATTGAATTCCACTGACGGAACGCTGTGAGTTTCTGAAAATTAAACTCAGGGGAATCTGAAAAAAATGCCATTAATGGGGCCCTCTGACAGCTGATTAGGCTGGACAAAATGTTTGATGCATCAATCCAAGCCCTAGACTCATGTTTTATTAATCTCCGATGAGCTGAGGCGGTCTTTAAGATTTCAGACATCCCGAATCGGACGGCAGGTGGACATAGTCCGGGAGAGGGTGACACATACGCTGTGCCACAGCCAATGCTGCCTGCATGACTGCTCCCGCAAAACGTAAGTGATGATGAGCGTCAGACACCCACACATTATTTTATAACACTGCCTTGATGAGGCATTTAAAAGTTCCTAATGTGACCATTAATAAAACAAACATATATAATTTACATACATACATGTAAACATATACAAGCAAGCAAACAAATATACATACATACATACATACATGTACATATATGACATAGTGATATTGGAAACCGGTCTGATACCGACTCAAATAGCTGGATTGGGTATCATGACAATGGGGCTGTTTTTTGGGACCAATCTATTCAATTGAATTCTGTGTTATTGTACAGTTACATCCACATGTGCGTACTGCCTCATGCCTCAGTAGTGTGCTGGTAGACATGTACATTTTGCTAGAAGGAGCGTTAACTTAGCATGCAGGGAGCTAAAAAGTCAGCAGTTTGAAGGTATTTCACACTTGAAGTTGCTATGCCAACAAGTCACATGACATTTCCATGGTATTTTAAAAAGCAAGGCTATTCCGGTATTTTGAAATACCCGAATATAGTTTTGCTAAAAGGAAATATCACGGTATGCTGTGTTTCCGTTATACTGCCCAAGCCTAAACAGTAATTCTAGTAATAAATTCGTCTTCGTGAAAATAATGTCAAGTACAAGCGTGTAAGCCAAATGTGTGGTGCCTGTGGTATATGCAAGTTAATGCACTCCAAGCCATGCGTCATACATCACAATGATTCTTAGGTAAAAGGGAATATATTGACGTTACTCTGGGATTTAATTGTACCTGACTGAATCACAATGACTAATATTTTCCTCCAAGTTAATGAAAATATGGCTAAGCAGTCAGATACCTGCACAGATTGCATGGAACCAATGTGACAGGAACTGGCGCAGATTTGGGGGGTGACTCAGATGCGCCAGTGTGGTGATGCACTTGTCAAAAATGTTGAATTTGGCAGTCTATTTTTATTTGGATAAATTATTTATTCACAACCAAATAACCATTATTTTTAAGGTTTTGTTCCTTTGTAGAGATGTTCAAGCTGAGGACAGAGAATTCTGATATATAAGAGTGTTTCACTGGGGACAGAAGTCTCCAAAATGCTTATTATACCAAGAGAAAGAGAGCATGTCTGCGCACACAAGTGTGCTTACAGTTCGAGTTTGTCTGTGGAAGCAAAACTTTTGAAAAAGGGTTAAACACTGGTATTAGATCGGTATTCGGTATCGGCCCATACTGTAAGCCAAGGTAACATTACCAGGACTGATAAAGTTGGATCGATGCATGTCTAATACATATATACATACACACAGACACACACATAAGAGGAGGCACCAAACTCTCCTCCTTGTGTAACAAGTGACAGCACTAGGTGCCTCTGACATTACGGAAATGGATGCAGCCACCCGCAAGCTACTGCTTGTTCACATTTTGCACTCTCAGTTTGTGGAAGACACCCAAACCTACAAAACAGCACTGAGTGGCGTCTCCTTCTGTTTCCTGTTTACTTTATAAGGCCCACGCATTCTGAATTATAATATACAGGCAGTCCCCAGGTTATGAACGAGATCTGTTCCTTAAGTCTGTATTTAAGTTGGATTTGTAGGTAACTCAGAACAACAATACAGCACATAATAATAATAATACAGTAATAATAAAAGTATCTAACTAGAGATCTGTCCTGTGCCTCCAGCCGACAAACCACTGAAGCCATGCAATGTTTCCAAGAACGTCAGAAAGTGGTGCATGCCATCGTTATTACAAACTATTTTATTTAACTCAAATTTTTAATATAATAGGCTTTACGGCAGTCTGTTTGTAAGTAGGAGTAGCCTGGGGACTGCCTGTAATTACAATATAGAGCCCTGGCCTTTGACTCTCATTTACCCTAATTCATCATAGGCAGAACTGAGCTGCTGACCTTGACTATCTGCTTCTAATATTGTTGATGTAGCTAATTACCAAATTAGCTGCTTAATGACCACTCAAGAAAAAAAAAACTGAAGAAAACTGAAGAGGACTTTCCCTGTATGTGACCCCCTCACTGGTGCAGACCCTGAAAACAGCTCCACTTATAGGGCATGTGTTTCTAGTGTTTGACCCATCAGGTCCGATCCTACTGGTGTACTGACATGTAATTAATGGAGCCCTGTCACCTTTATCCTGGTATGAATAAGCCGTTCTTTTATGTTAATCAATACTCATACAAAGAGCAACATCTCTAACAGTGAGAAATCCCAGTCTGCTACACACTCATCAGACTCTTCATTAGCTGAATCAGGTGTGCTATCAGTGAAGAATGGCTGAGGGTCGCCCAGGAAAGGCTTGACAGGAACAGCCCTACGGCAGACTACTATGAAGCTGATTACAGCGAAGCCAGGGCATCTACGGCCGACATTGCCTCAGTCACCTACACCGCAGCCAACGGAAGTGGGAGCTCTAAGACACAATTGTCCAATCTGGTCCTCGGGGACCCACATCCAGTCCATATTTTTGTCCTCTCCAACCTCCCCGCCAGACAGTCCACTGTATTGGACTGTCTGTGGGTCCCCGAGGACGATATAGGGAAACACTGCTCTAAGAGGCTGGGAAAGGTGGTGTATCCTCACGTGATAAATGTCTGCATGAGGAAGAGAGCCTTTACGAGCCAGACGCTCCAGTGTTACAATCATTGCTTCAAAACAGCCATTACATTCTTTTTGCCCAACACATAATCGTCTGTAAGAACAATATCAATAGCACAGACTGGTCACCATAGCTCCTCAGAGCTCTATTTTTACCACCCCAAGACTAAACGACAAAAAAGGCTTAACAATTACAATGAAAATAGAGCAGAAAAGCATTTCTCAGAAAAAGTTGTAGGAAAGAAGCTCACCCATTTAAACACAAAGGTACTCTTCATGTACATAATTACCATTCATAATTCCATTAAACGCTTAAATGTGGTTCAGCTCCAGCAAACATCATCCATGGAGCTGAACCAAAGAGAGAGAGAGAAGCTTAATGCTCTTAACAGTTTAACCTGTGCACTTCTAAAAACCAACAGAATCACAAGAATTAAAACTGATAACGAAAATTGGCAAAAAAAAGCATAAACCAGATAAAAACTGATCTTGGTCATGGTCTATATATGCTATTATTATAACAGTAGTTTTGCTAAAAGTAACTCAGTTTTGGTCCTCCAAAGCGCCCACTCAGAAATGGTAAATGCATGTTGATGCCGCAAGCAGAAATGCTTGGAGTTTATTTACATAACCTATGACACTCAACTTCCACAAAACGTAAATAATGATTACCGTGCTATATTATCTTTGACCCCGAGAGCATCTACCCAACTATGTCTTTGGGGCCATCTAAAAAATACAATTATAGCTGAAAACTGTACCTTTTAAATACGAATTTACATAGTTTTTGTACATGCCTTCAAAACAGTTTTAAACCATGACAATGTTTGACTAATGACATTACATAAATGACATGTTACTGTGATATGTGATTAATAACATCCCAAGGTAGCAGAGTGGTAGCCCACAGAGAGAACAATGGGGGCAATCCCTGAATCACAAGACAGGGTTCATATCAAATACTGTAAGGATGGGCCAGAAGGCGAGTTTCCAGGAGAGTTACACCCTCAGTTTCCCTGCAGGTTAATAATGATTCTAATGGCAAACTAAATGTGAGAATGACAGCTGACGAAGCTAATTTCTCTCTTTTGAGATTGTCTTGAAGCCAGCAATTCAATATTTCATATTAAGAAAGAGATAATGACCAGCTGAAGACATGAGTGTCTCTTGCGGCACTACCAATAAGAATCCAGATCCCAAAAAGAAAAGCCTGTAATGAATAGCACCCCCCCCCCATCCCCATGGCAGATAGCGCCCCGCTCTGAAACACGGCTGCAGCCCGTGGGCTGGGAAGCGCAAAGCAATGAGCTATTTCCAGAGCAGCTGAAAAACGGAAAAACGGAAGACAATTCAAAGAGTGGGTGATGCTGACAGTTCTTGTGATGCATGGTAAGAATGAGAAGAGCTGAGTAACACTGTTCATTAAGTCTTACATAAAGTTCTGTATAGTTTTCAGTGGAAAAAATCTACTCCTGCCTAAAAATTGATGCTACGGTTTATGTTGCCCAATTTCGCTCCCCAGAAGACAGACTTATGCTGTTCAGTTTTATTTCCTGTACACCATACCATGCATCATTTGATATCTTTCCATAAATTTCAATTAAACAGATATCCATCTCATTAAAACGAGGTTTAAAAAATACTGCCAACAACCACTTGATAAGAGGAGCAATTAAAGCGAGTCTTCACATTCCACATTCATCAAAATCTTTATACTTAAAAAATGTAAGTAATTAATTTAGTCTAATTTAATTTTATCTACATTATTCCTCATGGTTTCCACTAAATAGCCAATTCCAATGCTAGAATAACCAAATATAAACATTAAAAAAAAAAAAGTCACAGACAGGGAATTAGAAGGTCACCCACCCAAGAAAGCCAGACTGAATGGTTAAAAATGTCAAGTATATGCCAATGATATTATACACATATCATTATCATACCTTTGACGCACGTCAGTGGAACCGCTTTAATAAAACATGCAATGGTGAAGAGTAAAATACACTGTTAACAAACTCTGGTAATCAGTTAGAGAAGCTAAACATCTTGCCCAAAATAAATTATATTCATCGATCCCTTTGTTTTAGGCTGACTCATGCATTCCACTGTTTTCCTTTCTGGCTGCAAAACTGGCAAAGCAGCTTCTGTCCGTGTTGAAAAATAGCTCATATCTCATGAACATCATGACCGGATACTGAGCAAGTTCTCAGAGTCTGTGAATATTGTGCATATCAAAACAAACAAATCAAATATCTTAACTAAACTAATGTTTATTTGTAACAGAAAATGTTCAAAAGTGCAAACTTAAATGTCAATTGCCTCAGTTCCTCGGTAGCCATTAGTGAAGCTAACAAGCGCAGCCTCAAGGAAATTCAATGTTTGTCTTTTCCAAACTACTTTCAGTAAGCACCATAAGGCAGAGGCTCAGGGATGATAACCAGACAGTTATTCTCAATCTGCAAGTACAAAGCCGGATCACAGAGCCACACAGCTAAACAAACGTTAGTGTCAACATGGTAAGCTACACAGCTGTCATTAAGGCCTATCAAGGAAGCACCAGAACAAGGCAAGCCTTAGAAACCCTGTTTATCTTACAGCCATACTTGACTCCTGATGCAAGCCAAAGATAAAATTGCTAACAGTGAGAGTTAAAATTACAGGGATATTTCACGTTTCTAGTCCTCATTTTCCAACGTTTAATACCTATTATATGAAGCATAAAATGTGCTGTATGAAGGAGCAACGAGGCAGAACGAACATCAGGCTGTCCGGCAGCATCTTAACGATGTACGGACACAGAGCAGGAATCCACAGCGCCTTTGCTGCAGGGCAGTCGCTGGAATGAATACCCGAATGTGCCACTCACACGCCGGACTCCTCTGTCACAGAAACGGTGATCAAAGACAAATGGGAACCCCAGAGAAAGAGAGTTTTTAACATTATCAAATGGGACAATTGAATAAACATTCACACATTTTTCATTGTAAGACTAACAGGTCAAGCAACTGAGCAAAATGAAGTACATAACTAAACAGGAATATGAACAGATGGACACTTTTTATGTGTATACACACTCCTCTCTGACACACGCCAATTACAAATATAATAAGCATCCATCTGCTGGTCACACTCCTGGTTCCTCCTTATGCAGTCCATCTATTTCAGGCTGAGTTCGTCCCACACAGACACAACATCGGAGCTCTGTCTCCACCAACAAAGCTCTGCTCCAACCCTCAGAAAACCTCACTGGCCAGAGTCATGGGGGAACCAATCATTTTTGGCCACAAAACGGCACCTGACCACTGTCCCCCTTCGATATCTGCACACACCCTAAATCGCACACTAAAAGCACTACCTCGATTTTAACATTTCATTTTAATTATCAGAATCCAACAGCACTGTAACACTGAAACGGATATACAGTGCAAAAGCCTTTTGCAAGCTTGCAAAACTGAATATCCCCTGGGCTTTAAGCAGAAATAATATCCTCGGAAAATTGAGTTTAGTCAGAACCACAACAAGCTTCATTCATTTAGCTTGTTAGGTAGTGTTTGTTAGACAGCACACTACAGTTAATTACAAAATAACTAAAATATCCCATAAACCTTCCTCTTTCATTTCAGTGGACAGATACAGAAGGGCAATACCTACACAGTGTTAGGTATCATCAGTTTATATTACGTTAACATCATAAACAAACATTGGAGCAATGAATTTGTGTCCAGGGGAGACTCCAGAATGGCTGGTCCAATAAAGGTTCTAGCTGTGTTACCAACAGTGCTGCA
>JAODKC010000117.1:24591082-24622706 GCA_026777985.1 Mormyrops attenuatus | reverse complement strand
ATATATGAATCATATGACCTTATGTGACCCAATTGCTTTTCAATATTGTTTATATAATTTTGGCTTGCATGTCATTCAGTTTCTATGATCTTTCAACAAGCTCCACAAATATTCCCATTTAATTGTTCATGGCCAACGTGCAAATATCCAAAACCGTAAATGTCAAAACTGCGAATCTGGAGGGGTGACTGCAGTGGGTTTTCGGATATGACCAGTCTAGACATGAATAAACAACATCCCCATATATAGCAGAGGCAAAAATCAATGCGCCACCTGAAAATTCACCGATTAACCATACAATTTAAGGAAGCATACAGTTATTAAATCAACGTCCTTAAATTTTTATAGGCTGAATAATACATTTAAATACCATGGCCACTGGCCATTAAGCATGTACCAATGGACACTTAGCAATTAATCAAAAATTAATCAAAACCGACATTCAGAACCTCTAATCAACGTTAGTTTTTTTTTTTTTTTTTTTTAAATCTGTTAATACTTATTTAAAAACTATTAATACTTTCCCCAGTGAGTGTTCATGTGCTGTCCCCGTAAAAACATACTACTGCGTGTGTTGTCACGTGACTCCGGCCCGTCCAGTCTGCGACATGGAAGCAGCATGGAGGACATCTCAAACACCAAGCCGACTGAGCAGCTCCAGCAGCTTGTACCAAAGATGAATGTCACTGACACCGAGCAAAAAGCAGTCAAATCATAAACACTGCAAAAAAACTGTTTCAGCTACCAAAGGTAATACCACCAACTGGTTTCAACACTAGCAATATTTAAAATGCAGTGGAAACCGTATATAGTGATCATGATTATAGTGATCGACCACATGGATCAAAAATGTTTGGATAGCATCATTCCTGTAGAAATACTGATTCGCTTATAGTAATGAAGTAGTCGTCTTACAGTGTTCATTTTGGGTCTTTTTATACATATCATATGGAAAATTTAACCTATGCTAATTTTTTATTTATTTTATTTTTTTTTACTTTGATCGCTCTACTTTGCCTTGCGGTAACCCGTCTGCTTCTGGCTAGCGACCTGAGGCTAATGCTGTGGGCACAGAAAACATGACGGGAAAAAGAAAATCATTTTCTCTCCATTACGAATATAGACTCATATTGCTTATGATAAACTGCCAAAAACAAGCCAACGAGACACAGCAGCCAGAATACAATAAGATATATTTTATGTACAGTACTGTACTGTATTATAGCGTATTTGAATTATACACAGTTCAGTAATTTAATTTGTGCAGTACTGTTATTTGAAAACCATTTGAAATAGCTGCACAGTATTTTGAAATTGCCAAAAAATTAAGCAAATAGCAACGCTGTTCGTTTTATTACCTTATATTCATGTAATAAATATACAAATGTCAGTTAGATGGTAATCTGCCCCGAGACAAAGGGAAAAAAACAGGTTAATTATAATCTGTTTATAATGATCAATTTCACCCAGACAGATGTGATCAATATAAACGGTTTTTCTTGTCTGCAAGTAATGCAAACTATTTTCTACTTTTTAGGGAACTTGTTTTTACATTAAAACGTAACCTTTTTCATAAGACGTTTTCATTTCAAACGATTTCTACTTTTATTTCAGTTGTTCGGAATATTCAATGAATAACCATAAATGTCATATACCAAATCTGTGTGTGTTTCCTTCAATTATTTTAAAATCATAAAGATACAGTCTTTCATTAGAAAAAATATCCCAGCTTTAACAGTTATATTTAGCATATTTACAGTACAAACCTTGTCAATGAAATACGAGGGCAAAAACTGAGGTAAGATTTTCAGCTAATCGTGATATTGATTTGAGGTCATATCGCCCAGCCCTACTTAGCATTTGATACTGAGTTTGGTCCACACATCTATAAGAATGAATTGCAGCTAAATTCCTACGTGTAACAGCCCTATCGCTCTACAAAAATCACACACACATCCGTTTATTACCTACAAATATGGTCAGCATGCTACATTCTATACTGTGTGTGTGTGTGTATGTGTGTGTGTATGTGTGTGTGTATGTGTGTGTGTATGTGTGTGTGTATGTGCACGCACACATTTGTCTGTGTGCGCATCAGCTGCAGACAGTATCAGAATAATGCACACGCCCACTCAGCAACCACGATGTAACTTCAGATAAGACCCGTTTGAGTTACATTATGGATACTGAAAGGAGGACTGAGGCAGACCCACCGACGGCTATATAGAAACATGCTGGTGACGTCTCCTAGCAACAAGGTACTGTCAGTCCTCTGAGCCAAACACTCAGGCAGAAACTGATTCTGTACATTTCCAACATCGGATGTGGAGGGTGATGGGGGATGGGCCCCGATTAAATGCTTCACGATAGTGATGCGCAGTCTAACGCGGTTTTGATTTTCGGGTTTTTCTCAAACAGAAGGCAATCACTAGATACGAGATTCCAAAATGAAATCACACACACACCACATGAACATAAGTGCAAATAGACAATCCACCAATCATCAATCAACAGCAATAAGCAGTAATGAACAAAAATGAAAAGAATTTAAACATAAATAACAAGCAGTGGACACAAGCCACACATGGGCTGCTAAGGGCTGCAGCACATTCAGACATCCTGTGCCCTGTAGCATCATTTCCCTTGCAGGCACCAGTCCCAGCAGGGAGCAAACCCCATATTATGGAATGCTGATCATGGCCCAGAGGAGTAATGGGGCAATAAACAGATTGGATAGCATCCAATTACAGCTGAACATATTCAAGAGTGGCTTCCTTTCCTGACTCATAGTTGCACTGTGCTGGCTGTGACTATGGCTGCAGCCATAGTGTCCTGCACATCAGAGGGGCACGGTCTGCCAACAGCAGTCTTTCAGTATATAATAACAATATGGCCACGCCCTTCACATCACTGATGAACATAATGCTCTAATCTGGGTAAACGGCACAAGTTATTCATAAGAAAAGGAAAAGGAAGATGCCTAGCCCAATTAAAAAGAGAATCTGACCAGCAAGAGCTTATATAAAACAGATAAGAGCTCTGTGAATAGAACACTGGTCAAGTAATCCTCCTAATCCCAGAGGAACAGCCAGTCTGGTACATCTGCAGAAGCCAAACCAATAGGGGTCAAATCTGTGTCTAAGGAAGTTGTGTAAGATAAACATTATACACAGAACTTACATACATCTTCCTCCTAACACAAATATGTGCTCACACGCATATACACTCACAACTAAGCAGCAATATACAAAACCCTTTATTCCTCAGCAGAATCAATCTATACTTTCACCACACAAAAGGCTCTAAAGCACATGCAATACAACATTACAATGAGCACTAACATCTCCAGCAGATAAGATTCATTCATTAGTTTCAGGTCACATCTGGGGGGGGATTTGTAGCCCCTCAAAAGCAGGCATGAAAATCGAAATAAAGAGTACAGTCTGAAAATAAACAAAGAACGCTACTCTCTATCACTTCTCACACAGCCCAAAAAATATTACAGAACATTAGAAATCATGCCAACATTACCAGAATACCACACAGCACCTTGACCCAATTCCAGTGTACAGCCCGGACACTCACCAGGTAGACCCTGGCCTTGTCCTGGAAGGCGTGTTGCAGCCGTGGGATCCAAGGGCTGGAGCTCAAAGCAAGTAAAGTCCGTTCCTCCTCAAAACAGGCCACCTGCGGGGAGCCGGGCAGTTAGCTGCAGAGAAGCGTGATTGGCCACTGCTTGCTGGCACAAGCATATTGTGAACATATTGTGTCCTGACTTCACAATAACAGAGAAAAGAGAAAAGTATTAGAAAGTAAGAAACGCCAATCGTGAACTATTTACTGCCTCGATATTACTTATAATGCAAGAGCTAACCACTGCAAAGTAGCCACTATTAAGTCAACATGTGCTGGAAAACCTACATACATCACATTTTGTAAAGGAGCCAAACAAAATGAAATACACCCAAACATGACAGAAAGACAGAATAGTTACCATTTTTCTAGTTCTTACAGGATTACAAGTAAACTTTAATAAATTCTACCTTATTAGCTTTTAAGTGAAAATGTTTTACTGAATATAATGTGTGGTAGTTCTCAAATACAGACTGTCGCCGATTTACGACTGGGTTCCATACCAACAAGCAGGTTGCACGTCAAAGCGGACAGATATCGGAATAAGACAATCACACTGACTTTTAGGAGTGAGAACGGGACTGGGAGATACGTGTGAGGCTGGGGTGGGCCCCCTGCCATGTAGCACAGTACTTTCATACAGCGCGCAGTATGCACTAGGTAGGGCAGCGCTGCTGCCCGTATAGCTACCCTAAATTTATTTTATATACTTTTATTTGTTTTTTTTACTTTGGTTGTATGTAGGGCTGCACAATACTGAAAAATTTCAAATACTGCAATGTAAAAAATTTTTGTTGAGATAAATATTGAGATATTTACAAAGCAAAAATAAAAATTAATTTTTCACAAACCCGTCTATTTAAACAGCAAGGATGAAATGATGGTCTCAGAGAGCGCATGCAGAGCTCATGCAAAAGCAGCTGCAGAAAATTTTAAACTGATTTTTAACACATACTAGATCATCTTCAAAAGGAATAATCATAATTGCAGAGCTTGCTAAGTTTTGTTTCCTATCACAGAGTAAAAATGTTTTAGCGAAATGGAGACCCACCGTGCAACTAGCATTTTGGTGTAATTGCAGAGTGACATAAACACACCAATGCACAAGTACAAATGCTCGCAACAGCATAGATCACTTGCGTAGGCTACAGTGTAAGCTCAAAGTAGGCTCAATGCTGAAGTATAAATCAACCCAGCTGACTATTGTGGTCCTTGTGATGTCTTTTGATTCGCTGTGCTTGCAGAGCCTGCATGTCACTCATTAGTGTATCCAAAAACCTTTAAAGCAGGGGTCTCCAACTCCGGTCCTGGAGAGCTACTGTCCAGTGGGTTTTCTATCTTACCTGGCTTCTGATGAGCCAAACCTGTTCCTGGTATTTACTTGAGTACAGGTCTGACTCATCAGAAGCCAGGTAGGATAGAAAACCTGCTGGACAGTAGCTCTCTAGGACCGGAGTTGGAGACCCCTGCTTTAAATCAAAGTAAATTATACCATACTGACTTTTCTTGCAAATTCGTCATGGAAAATGACTGCAATGAATGCAAGTTTTCCTTTTGTATCAAGCGGCAAAAAAGTTGCAGCATGACGTGTTTGATTTAATTTGCCTTACTTCACATTGCACATCCTGCGATGTGACTATTGCGCACGTGCACATCGCAATGATGACGCTGAAACGATATATCCGGTAGCCTTAGTCACTGCACAAATCAGCATAATCGCGTATGTTGTAAGTCGGGAGCAGTCTGTAAGTGAAGAATTCAAATGAAATTGTCTTGTAATGTTTTAATCATCCTTTGATTAGCTCAGACAGTGCTACTGTAACAAGACAGTGCTGCTGCTCACATTTTCCATCGAACGCAGGCAGGCCTTCTCCATAACCTTCATGGCGTATACGTCTCCCGTAGCTCTCTCCCTCACCGCACGCACCTCAGCAAACTGGCCCCGCCCCACAACGCCGCACAGGTCGAAGTCCTGCGGCCCTGGCTGCAGCCCCTTCAGCTCCGCCACTACATTAGTGTCTGTCCGCCAGGCAGGTGAAAACAAAGAAAACCCAATTATCACAAGTGAACAGCATGTAAAGGCAGGATGGATGACTGATTTCACGCATTTCCTTTCCCTTTTGCCAAGATGAGTGATGCTTCAGTATGAATTAAATACATTTGAAAAGTATGAAAATCTGAACGATACAACTCGGATAAACTGAATACATTTTAAGTATTAAAAATTTACAAAATAAGGCAACGTCATCATGTTAGATTTAAAGGTCCCACTCATCTCAAACTAAAACGGGAGGTACTTTACATTTGTTGACAAACTTGGCAACATGCTTTATCTTCATGAGCTCCGGGGAGCTGCACTCCTCGTACAGCAGGAGCAGGGCATCGAGAAGCCCTTCACGTGTCATACTGCTGTCTGCCTGCTGACTCTGCAAGCTGCCTTTTCCCTGGTATGGAGGATGTGGAAAAAATGGCCAAAAGACTCCAGGGCTGCACGGTTAACAGTACTCAAATGTCAGCAAGCTCTTTGTTTATTATTATTAGGAGGGGGGATATTCATAATTCATATTAAAATGTAAACAAAACAGATATACAGTATTTTTGGTGTGCTCTACAATTCATG
This sequence comes from Mormyrops attenuatus, assembly GCA_026777985.1. NCBI lineage: Eukaryota > Metazoa > Chordata > Actinopteri > Osteoglossiformes > Mormyridae > Mormyrops > Mormyrops attenuatus. The sequence continues at coordinate 24,616,453 of JAODKC010000117.1, read as the reverse complement.
TTTTCAGATGCATTTTATGTCGAATTTGGATTTAAAAGTTTTCATCTAATTTTACTACCTCAAATAAGACACCAACACGATCACTTTCCATAGGCTTTTTACTGAGTACTAGTATAACAGTACAGTGCACTATATATGTCAGTCTAGAAATAAACAAAACTACAAGTTTACCTGTAAAAGATGATTGAGGCGGGTGCAGCGGCTAGTAATCGGATCCATAGCGACCAGATTGGTGTTGCTATTTGCCCCATATTTGAATTTCAGCATTGTTCCGCAGTTATCTTAAACGAACCTAAAGAAGACAGATAGGCTCAGACTGACTATAGCCAGGTAGCTACTTATGTTAAAACGACGTTAAATAAAACTCTTTAGGATAAATCACTGATGTTGGAAAAGCACTGCAAAACATATTTTAAAATGTACAGACAGCAAATGTATAACTAGTTAGTTAATCATATAGCCAGTTAGCTCGCTTACAGCAACCCTGCAAATCCCATCGGTTTAATAACATATGCAAAAACCGTCTATAAACCAAAAGCAATTTCATAATAGATTATATCTTCATATTCACCTAAGGACCCTATATCAAATTATTATTCGGTTTGTTTTCATCTAGGTGAGCAAGACTGGAAAATAATGCCAAATGCGTATTCAAAGCATCTCTTACAACCTGCCGCAACGTCCCTCCCGGAAAACATTCAAAATTTGCGCGTTTTGCTAGACAGTTCCTCCCAGTGACATCAGCACGCCACGTATTACGTTTACGCTTGCGTCTCTCGGAAATACTGTTCAACAGAGGGCATACTTCCTACCCTCTGCAGGTGGCGCTAGTAGCCTAAAATATTCCCGCTCATTACCAAGGCTGATGTTATGTGCGGGAACGGCGTAGTAAAGGAATCTATAAGTACTATAACTACAAAATGAATGATGCAGGTGTTACTTTGAAATCGAAACGGTCTTGATACCACAATTGAAATGTATTAATGCCACTCAGTATTCCTGTGCAGTAATTTACTGGCATTTGATATGAATGCTTTCAACACCTACACTTCTTTCAATTGGCAGTTTATCAGATCATTCACTTCTTTAGCCCACTAGGATGGAAAAACTATGCTTTCAAAGAACTTGATGGCCGTAACGGTCAGCTAGTGAGAAGCAGCCCGTGACCTAGTTATTTGGCGTCCCCAATTCACCAAGACAGCTTTTCTTTTTAATCAGTCAGATTCCCCCAAAGGGTTACATTCACAAAGTAATGCATACACAATAACCTAGACCTGCATACATACACATGTTGGTATATAGCCTATGTACAAGTAAACAAATATAATTAAATAAAACATAACTACGCGTTATGATTTTTTAAGTAGCCATGCTATTTGCTACCCGCAGTGCCAACTACCGTTTTATGGAGGTCTAAGTAGGCAGAGGGGTAATGAGTAACATTAAGGATTTAGGTCACTGGCGGGAGGACAAATGAAATATTTTGCTATCAGATCGTCAACTGCAATTTTCGCGTTGTCTTCTGCTGTGATGACCACTGAAACGATCTCCCATGTTTCATAAAAGTAAAACGGTGCATTGTTTTAGTTAGGCTGTATTTATCTGGTTCAACGCTACTTGAAAAGAAATCTGCTAACATGCTGGGCGTAACCGTGTACAATGCAATAATCTTCTAACCAAAAGAAAACTTTTTAAGAAGAGTTTCGCTGCCTCCAAAGGGTAGGGGGAACTGCCACACTAAATAGGTTTTTAAAGTTTTAACACCGGAGGTAAAGTTGCTTCCTAGAAATAAGAAACTGCATAGTCACTTTTTACTATTTTGTGGCATCTCATATGACAGAAAACCGTGCGCGCTTGTCAGGTTCAGATTAAATCCCCTTCCAATTAAGAGGCCAGGCCAGCAGTCGGCTCATTTAAAATGGTGTGACGCTCGAAGCTTAGGGGCGGCTTATGGCCACGGAGGCGTGCAGCGCTTCATTCGCATGTTTCGTTCTTCATGTCTCATAAGGGACGGGGCCGTAAATACCTCAACTGCAAAAGACAGCGAAAATGGGAAACTTCCAGGGCTCGAAATGAATTACCTCCCGCAGACTGCCATAATAAAAGTTAAATGGTTTATTTTATATAGTTTATTTTTATCTATATAGGCTATACAGTGCAGTACCACGGCGAATAGTAACAGCGACGTAATGAAGTAGCCTATAGGTAATTATTACAAAAAAGAACAAAAACCTGTTTTGCAATTATTCCTATGTTAATAACCTCGAATCATAACTGAGAGGGACGGGTATACGTCGTGAGAGCGTGTTACAGTTGAGTTAAATTAGCTCTGCTAAGTTTATTTTATCCGCCAGCACGGCTATGTCAGCTTTCGTCTTTGACCTGCACTCTAACACCGGCGAGACTTCAGCACCGTGGGAGCTGGATAGCGACTGCATGGAGCCCCCCCGGGACAAGGGACCCTCCCGGGAGCCGGCTATTTTCCAGGGACGCTCGCTCCCTTGTACCACCCTTAGTAGTCTGGATATAGAGCTGGAACAGGAGCTGCACATGCTTATTGGCGACTGTGAAGAAGCTGCAGATTTATCTGGTCTGGAAACCAACTTACTGACGCTCTTCCGAAGAAAAGAAAAGGATTTAATCTTGGCCGCCAAGATTGGGAAAACATTACTGGAGCGAAACGAAGAGCTGACTAAGCAATATGAAAACATACACAAAGACCTTAATGAAAACCTAGAGGTAAAATAAATGTTTATGTATTCCATATGTGCAGTCCTTTTAAAACTTGGATAATTAAGGTTGGTTAAAATTTTGCTTAAGCGATCGGCTACGCTAAGATATTTAGTTAATATATATCTTATAGTTGCAAACCACCTATTAAAATGTGTCATGCTGGTTATATTTACTTGCGGCCAAAATTGTGGAAACACCTGGCATTTTTTGGTATTACGCTTTAAAAATTACTACACGAATATTGGCGGTAATGTTTATGAACAACCGAAGAAAATTACAAATATGCATTGGACGATTAAATAAGTGACTGGAGCAAAAGTTAAATAAAGTTATGCAATCTCTAAAAATTGGAAGTGTTTTCACCATTTTGGCCACTAGTGTACCTGCTACGAGATACACCGTGCAATGACCAATTAATCCAACAAGACCTGATACACGTCGGCTTGGAAAATACCATCTAAATGTACGTAGCAGTAGTTATGGTTACGTCATCCGCATCGCCCATTGCGCACAGATTTTCCTATCGCCCCCTTTACATCAAGTAATGACCGAAATTAGACTTTTATCTTGAACATATTCAAGATTCATTTAGATGCTTTGGAATAGCTGTATCAGCTATGTACTAGGTACTACTTTCTTGGGTATTTATCTATGTCCGTAATTCATTTTACGTGAGAAAAATCCATTCACTTTAGCAATTAAATCCATACTCACAAACAGCTCACACAGTTCCATCTTAGGCATCATCTCTTTGACTTCTCTGTAAGTCTCATATTATCTGTGCTACATTATTTAACCAGTTCCTCAAAACTATCATCTAAATCTTTGTCCAGCACCTTCCTCACTACAACTAGAAACAATAAAGAAAAAGGCAACCTATGCTCTTTAGTCCATATAATCGCTGTATCATATATATATGTAGGGAAAATCAAAAATGCCATCAGTCTGTATCATGCACAAAATCTGATATCTCACAGCTAAAACCACATCACTGCAAATCCATATTCTTGAGTAGTTCCAAGGGAGCAATACAACTGTTCTTATTTTGTGCTTTATAATTGCTAAGCGTTCTTTGGCATTCCGTTGTGAAGGGCACTATACTGTATTTGGGCAAGGTTTGTACTTTTCACTCAATAGCTCTCAGCGGTAGTGGGAGATCATGCAGGCCACAACCACCAAGGCAAGATATATTTGTGAAGTTCACTTCATCACTCTTTCACTGCGTTATAGCCTTAGACCAGTACTGGGTGTATATTCACCTCATTTCCATTTGCTGTTGTGGCTCCATTACTTCAGGCCATGGTACTGCTTTGTGGTTGCAGAATGTACTTAATGTATCTTCTAATTAATGCCATTTGCTTTCATTTTATCTCCCTGCTGAACTATCCATCCACCTTCAATTAGGCCACTCGTATTAATTATACTACATAATTCTTGACACACTCAGACTCACGTTTCCTTCCAGTGGCTCCTCCTTATCTCCAAGTGCTCTCTGCTGCCCCCCAGCAGACGGAGCAGGAGCGGCACCTGCTGCGGCGGCGGCTGGAGGCCAGGCAGGGGGAGTGGGAGGCCCATGTGGCCGAGCTGGAGATGGACCTGCAGCAGCTGCAGGGCAAGCTGGAGCTCCAGCAGGCCCGCACTCGGGAGCTGGACCGCGAGAAAAACCAGGCTGTTGCTGGGCTCTTGGAGCAGAACCACAAGCTGCTGGAACAGCTGAGCAGGGTCAGTACCTTACTGCTTACTTGGTGAGGAGGGATGATGGGATTTGTGGTGTGATTAAGGTGACAAAGGTGACACAGAGTAGCTTATGGCACAGTGCCCAGGTTATGGGGTCACACTGGCCCCCTTTTGGACCTGTGCAGCTAAAAGAACAGCTACTTGCTGGATCAAACATAGGGCCGACGCTGCTGATGTACCATGTGGTGAGCCAGGTATTTGCTCTGTTGAGGTAAGCACAAAGCTGCCTTAGGTGTCGTTGTTTTGTAGAGGCCTGTTTGCTTGGTTGTTTTTGCCTTTACATTAACCTTAGGGAATCACTACTCCATAGATTCTCAAGTGGAATTCCTGTTCCATTAAGCAACACACACAAACACATGTACACACAAAATGTTACACAGTCAGGAATATATCAGCAAGTGACTATATTTGATCAACGTAAACAATATTTCAGTTAATCGTCTGTCTCAGATAAATATAACTATATCGCACACACTGGACCGCTACTGAATACCACTGTCTCCACAGACTGAGTAATCCATTGGATTCTGGCACAATGGCTCTTAAGTGGGCAGAAATGAGTTGGCTTTGAAACTTAAGAGACCTCTTTCAGAAATAGCTGTCTGGGCTTCTGTCCTATAAACTGCACTGGCCGTCGTTTCCTCAGGACAACCATATATACTGGCCTCACTGGGATTAAACAAATCTTTCTGTGAATTCTTGACATGAAATGGAGAGGTTTTCCGGTCTGATTTTAACATCGCAAGGCCAGCTTTTATTATGTTTATAATATCGTTCATTATATTTCATACAGTACTGTACTCCACTGGTATTTATTTAAGGTAAATGAATGTCGATTAATGAATTCACAGAGTGATCGCATAGCCTGATTAATGAAATCACTCATTGAGAACTACACTGTTCCCTGATACAAAAGGCTGGGGGCTTGTTTTCATCCTCACCCATGCTGCACCTTTCTAAACAAGAAAAAAATCTGTCTGAGCCACAGAAACCCAAGTACCAGACAGGTACTGCTTTCAAAAGAGCCGGCGCCCAGCTGGCAGCTCACTCCCATAATGTGAACAGGGGCAGAAACAAGGGCAGTATCTAATAACCATAATGACTACAACTTCTGACCACTACAGCCCCTGGAAAACACTGACGCACAGCCAAATGGTTTTATTAACCTTCTTTTTTTTGCTTTTCTAAATGCCAGGCTATGTGTGGGCTTTTTATTGAGTTAATGTTAATGATTTGATCACAATAATACAATACACAATAGAGGCACTGAGCAATTAAAATGGTGAAACAGCAACAGAAACAGCCTGTATGAATAATTAAGTGCTGTAAGTAACTGACAGCTAATGTGGATGAGAAGCAGCTCACAAAATACTCTCCGTCAGTCACCCACCTGGTCTGATCTGTACAGCCAGCCGGCACATAGACTGAAGGACACAGCAGAGAGGAGATTAGCCACAATCTCAAATACTTCCCCCTCCATTTTTTGCTGAAGGCTATGGCCCGCATGCACACCGAGCCGCTCTGAACCTTTGTGCTGTGGGTTTGATCTGGGCAATCTGTATGAAGAAAGAGTTCGAGCCAGGAGATTTTCAGCTATCTGCAGATATATCTAACCAACCATGCTTGTAGCATTGCCTGGATCCTACTGTGTTCTTGTACGCTGTCACATAACTGACCAGCTCCCAAGATTTTTAGAATGGTTTTGTAAGAATCAAATGGCAAATTACACAGAATCATTAAGAATCAAATGGCAAATTACACAGCAAAAACTAAGAGGTAAAAAGCTGATGTATGGATATGATATATAAACTATTTGCTTGCTTTCATTAAACTAAATTTAGATCTAGAAACTACTATCATTGTGGCTTTACTTTTTCACGCTTTGCTGATGCGGGATGTCAAATCGTCTATATCTTGCATGCATCATGGACTCATGCATTTGTAGGGGGTTAACACAAGCCTATACCAGCCATTTTCCAGTTATCCAGATCTGAGTCACAGTGAGTCAGGAATCAATCCAAGAATGCAGTGGAGTAGTGGTCACTCTGGATAGTACCTGAGTCCATTACAAGACATACTGTATACACTACGAGCAATTTATAAATACCAGGATTCAAACCCTATCCCTGGAGGTATGAGGCTACAGTGCCATCCATGGAGACACTGCACCATGTCTTTCATTCTGTAGTTTCATTTGTTATAAAACAACATCAGATAAATTTGGATGTTTTTGTTCTAGAAAGAGGATTCCTAATATTTGTCACACTAAATGCTCAGTGCTTGTATGTGCATGTTGCTAGAATATAATCCAATAGCCAGTCAGAATTTAAGTGAAACAATTACACCAGATTACATTTTTTGTGACCCTTGTCATGCATCTCCTGTTGCTATAACAATCAATAAATTGGGTCAAAGGTTTTTTAATTTTCCGTTTCACTTGGTCAACACAATTCACCAAAATCATTTAAAAATCTCAAGATGCAGATAAACATACTTCTACAGCCTATAAAATATAAAATGATATATTTTGCCAGTTGCCGATACAAAATATTTTTATTTAGCTAATTCAATATTTAAAATGGATTATAAGAATGAGGAATATAAACAACAAAAACTGGGAAAAAAACACAGAACATACATGTAACCATACATTTTGTTAGTCAGCATTAGCCTGCTAATCCTGCTGCAGACGTAAAGCACCGTGAATTGTGATGCTGCTGTGACTTCAGAGAGGGTATCTATGCTGGTAAGACCAAGCCACACTACCACTGCAATCTGCTCAGTAGTATTAAAGGATTGCTCTTCCTTTTCAGTGTAACCAAACGGCATGCTGGGACAATACAACTCTCAAGTAAAACAGGGAAAACACTGTTCTAGAAAATTCTGTCTGCTTCTTATTTTATGTCAGCCATAATTTGTCATCATAACACAAAAAAAATATGATTATTGGTATAAGAAAAAGTTTAAGTATCACTTTAAAACGTGTTATTAAATATTAGATATATACATAGTTTTAAAATGCTGCAATTATAAAAGTATTATTTAAGCATAGAATACCACGCAATATCCAATTTTGGATTCTACAAAATTATTCTTAATAAAAGAGGGAGTCAGATTCTCAGATCTGGGGTTACCACGGAGACAGCTGCTGCTGGAGCCCATGTGCAGTCATACCAGAAAGAACAGTGTGCCGTCACACTGAGAGCAGCCACAGAGGCTGCAGTCTTACATATGCTAATGCAGAGATTGCAAACACACTAGACCTTCCCTTCAGGGGGAGGGATTAAAATGTGGTCTGATCCAGTACCGTACAATCAGCAGCCAAGATTGGTATAGTTAAGTTTATCTGCATTAACAGCATACCAGGAAATAAAGTTATGTGTAAAATAGGACTAAATTAAAAGAATGTACTGGTGTTAAATGCATACACAGAATGATGAATACAAAGAAGTTAATGTTCAGAAAACTGCATCTTTGTTAAAAGGCACAATTTGCCTCTATTTGAATTTTTTGTGAGATTTTACAACTGAGGTGATTACTGGCTGAGGTGATGCTGATTAATAGTTTGTAAAAAAGACACTGTCGTAATTTACGACTAGCTATCAAGCACATTTAACGAATATGACCAAGTTAAAAATGGCCACGATTAAAAAATTGTGAAAACCAAGCACTGAGTGCTTATTGTACTTAAAGGTAGGAAGTGGACTTATGTAGCCAGGAGTCACAGAAATTAATGTGCAGGTAAAGGCAGGCAAATGACTGTGAAACTGAAATCATGACTGAGGGGGTGCTGGCCGATGCCAAGTCAGTGCAGAAGCTGCGTCTGGGAAGATACAGCTTGTGCTGCTGAGATCAGCAAGGCTGAGTGGAGTGTCACTGAGGTACACAGATGCATGTGTGAGACACTATACCCGTGACCTGTGGTGGCACTGGTGGAGGCCTGTGTGCCCACGGGCTGCTTAGCACCAGAGGCCACAGCGGCCACCATTAATAAAGCTACCAACTGGGATGGAGTGGGCCTGGGTTCACAGCTGGTCTTTCGCTCAAACTCCTGCATATAAAGCGTTTCAAAGCGTGGGGGAAATGGGGCTTGACATGTTTCTGCAGAGGAGCCACGGGCACCTCAGAGGTCTGCTCCACATACTGACCCCACACTAGCACAAACATTCATGTCAATCATTAAGCAAGATCAGCACCAAACCTTTTATGGATGTACAAATAAAAGTTTCCATTTTATTTCATAGAAACAAGTGAGTGCATTAATCCACTCCTCCCCGGTCCTTAACCCCCTGATGTTCTCTCTGAAAGTTCTCTTTCCTTACGAATAGCCTTCCAAAGCAGGATTACGTTAAATTTTGTTGATTTTAATTGTGATTTACCTACTGGAAACTTGAGGCAGTTTTGAGTTGGCTGCTACTGCTGGAATCAGTTCAACAAGGCATGTTCTCAGGTTGAATTCTCAGGTGCCATCTCACTGATTTGTGGATCTGTGTACCCAGACAGACTAATATATCATTTTTAAGGGAGTGGCATATATATGTGCCGCTGCCTTCATGCAAGGTGCCCACACTGCTACAGTACATCTTACATCACAACCTGAACCTACTAATCCTTTCTCAAGAGTGGTTCGGGCAACCCAGCCCTAAAACAGCCCTACCATGTAGGTTAACAGGCGGCGGCAGCTGATGTTTTAAATTCTGATGCACTGTGAGGGATACAGCAACAAAAATAAGTCTGCACAGTGGTCATACTGGGCCATACATGATGATACCGAAATGTAAGTGGCTTGGACAACCCAGTTACACATCCATTTAATAATGGACAATAGAATGTTTTGGCAAAATGTTAAATTGAAATTAAAATAGTGTCGGTGGATAGGCCATACACTGAGCCAGCAATCTGTCAGGAATATCGCTTGATCTTCCTGCAGCCATGAGTGTCTGATGCTGAGTTTATCTCCGTATCACACAGTCACACCACTTTCTTCTAGGCGACAGAAGCTGAGAGGGTGCTGTCCACCCAGGTCCAGGGGCTGCAGGAAGACTTCAGGAAGAAGAACATCTCCATCGATCAGCACATGTCTCGTCTTGAAAGCCTACAAGCTGAGGTGAGAAAATTCTTGGCCCAACTGAAATTTAAAAATTTTAAGAATCCTCTTCCTGTTTGCCTACTTCTATGAATGCAAGTTGGAGCCTATGTAAATGTTTTTAATGAAGAATGTCTATTTAAGAAATTGAACACTTGTAATGAATTTCATAAGAGAATCTGCCTCTTTTGGCACCATACATCAGTAAGTATATAGCATTATCTACCATTTAAACCCAGTGTTCAGGAGCCACAATTTTCCTTAGTGATTAATCATAACCCATTTTTAAAAAATTTTGAACCAAATTAATTTCACAAAATATAGTGCAGTAATAGTAAATAGAACATCAACATAGGGGTGGACGATATGACCTAAAATTATTATCACGGTATTTTTCACTTTTTGTAGGGTGACGGTATTATATCACGGTATTATTTCTTACAAGTCTTGAGTGGATTAGCATGTCCTATCCCTTTTCGTAAATTGAACAAATATTTTATGGATATGAATATTTTAAGTACACTTAAAATACAGGTTTAAGTACAGGTTTTCATCCTTGAGGTGTTTCGTCCTGTATAGTGGGTGCGGCAACGCGCTGCAATCAGCTCGCGCTCCTTACCTATACATAGGTAACGCTTTCTCATATTTTATAATTTTCGGAGTAACAAAGCAAACGAAATGACAAGCCGCTTCAGCTGAAAACAGCGCATTTTGCAATTCATTTCAAATGGTCAGCTGGCTGGCATTAGATTTTCAATTCGAGACAAGTCTGCACACATATCTACATGTATGTAACAATTTTATTACCTTGAATATACTCTATAAGTTTTGCAAACTATCTTAAGGTTTTTGATGTCGCTAATTTGAGTTTTATAATGGAATAATATAGATTTGCCGTAAGATTTCTGGCGTGAGCGAAATCGTGTGTCAAGCCAGATGCGTGAGAGTTGGAACTCTGAAAAAGTACGTTTGTTTCACCTGAACTGATTTGTATAAAAAACCATGGCTTTATACAGTTGTTTAAAAAACGTTAACTTTGACGAACATAAAATCACCGATAAACTACGTCTATTCATCCGGCAGTTTGTAAAATACGGTGTTTGAAAACGTTTAAGCTGTACAGCCACTCTGTTAGGAACATTACGTCTTTTTGGTTGAGGGTGTTACATTCACTGCTGTTATTAACGCTAATGGCACATAGCGCAAACAAAAGGACTCCATACACCGAAATACATCTAGCTTGGAGATTAACGGAGTTTGACGTTCATTGGTATGGGAAAAGGGCGATTGTAGTGTTAATTGGGCAGTTGTGTCTTTTACCGGGCACCTTGCATGAAGACAGCGGCACATAGATATGCTGATTTAGCGTATGTTTACTTTTTAATTTGCTGTTACATATATATGTAACCAGGTTATTTTCTTTAATGTGTATAATTACACAAAATAGGTTTATTTTGAATTTGTTAATTTGATATTGTGTTAAAAATTCACAACGCAGATAAACCGGTTACATAGACTATATAAGGACAAGTATTCAGATGACAACTGAAGCTTTGAGGAAAATAAAACGCTTTATTTTTTTCTAATGAGGGTGTTGACTTTCGCAGTGTTAACGGTATACTGCAAATCCATATAGTGGCGCGGAATCACACCGGTAATAACTATGACACCGATGTTCCGCCCACTCCTACATCAACACCATAGGTATCTTTAATCTACCTAAAATAAAAACAGGAGAGAAAAATGCTATACATATAAAATGTATAATTATACATAATAATAAAATATTTTTAACCACATTCTGTGTGACCCACTGGAACTGGTCCCATGAGATACAGGGGTTTAGCGGATACATTATGCCTATAGCATGAAATGATCCTAATAATAGGAGTGTGTGGTCAGATTATCTCAAACTCCACTTCAGTGTTTCTTTTCCATGGCTGTCCTTGTACGCTCTCTGTGCGGCATATTTCTGTCCTTAAACGGAGCAGAAAAAGCTCCCCCTTCATGCCTATAAGCCTTTTTGTAATGGACTGGTTTCTCCACTGGCTTTGCATGAGCTTATGATTAAGCACTGTGTAAGTGCTGCTAGGGGCGAGATTCACCCAGACTCAACTGCACATCCATCAAAAAGATATGCTGTATATCTCCCGCTCTGTATTTGTCAAATTCAACCATCTGTCCCATGTCATTGTCCATAATGATTAATAAATATAACTTATAGCTACACTTCTCTCAAAATTTCCTTCACAGTTGTTAATCATATCGAATTACAAATCTGTCTCTCATGTCAGCAGTGTCATCCCCATGTCCCAGACACCAAAACTATATCAATTCGCTGTTTGGTAGCACTTCTGCTCTCTTTTCATACTGCATGTATCACAGAACATCAAGCAAGAGACCTAGGCACTGATCCCCCAGCCACTTAACAGACAAACAAAGCCAGCAACTGCTGCCATTTGAGATCCTGTTACTGATAAGATCCTCCAACTTAATCAGAACCATGTCAATTTTCTGGTTCTGGTTACAGTCGTCACCATCATTCATTTAAATAGTCGTTGGTTTACAAAAAAATATTCATCTTACATCTTCTACACCCCAGAACCTTAGAAACAAACAATCTGTGAGGTGAAGTGTGTTCAAAACCAGACTCAGTTTTAATGCCAGTGATGTGTAACCAACCACAATTTACCCTGTGAATGCAGGACTAAAAATAAAGAATTAAAGTGCATCTAAAACACTTAAGATTAAAAAGCACCAGTAAAATGTCTGCATTTTGATTCATATCTACTATTTCTGAATGATTTATACCTTATAGTCGGTACCAGCAAGTAAAAATTGAAAATTGGCCAATGTTTGATTTAATAAGTCTGAGTGTTTTATTTCGATACCAAATGAAAACACAAAAAAATCTAATTTTTGAGACATGGCTATTGGAGTAGGCCTTCCTCCTGATCTGATCAGTTGGGGCCTCACTTTCATTTCCACAGCAGAATTCCACTGTTGATGGTGGGATTTCGCAACAAATCTTTATTTTGGTACCTGTTTAAAAGTCATTGCATTTCAATGAATAATTTCAGTGCAGTTAAAAAAATACAATAAGTAACAAGACATATTTTGGCAAAAAAATAAGAATGATATCCTAGGATAGAAAACTAGAATGATATATAATAAATATCCTTAATATTCATGGAAAAATATTTAACAGTCACATTTCTGGTCAGAGAAATGATAAGTTGGACCTGAAGTGTTTTGGGCCAGTTTTTACCCATTGCTCCTGTCAAGACACATACCTGCTGGTTAGTCCACCTACTAAGGACCAAAACTAGTGTAGCTTATAGAAGGAAGCAAGAAGCAATGACTGAAATGCCCTTTAACTGTATTTCTGTGTTAAAAAGAGGGAAATACAGAGCAGTAAAGTCAACCGCACCAAAATAAAATGAAGCTACAAGCTTTCTCTATAGCTGAAATCTGTATTTGGCTACACATAAATGTTTCTAAAAAATGAGGAGGATAGGTTACTCGTGATCCACGGGCGGGATCTCGCTGATTTCCTCAGTCAAACTTTACGAGAAGACTACAGGAATATTTATTTTGTTGTTACTCAACAGATACCTTTTTAATTCCAAGAAGGCAGCGCCTCTTATTTCACGCTAGTGACTGAGGACTCAAACTTTTTGCGGGCATTTTAAGATATTCTAGAAATTTGTCTTACCATCAGAACACCAATACTTTCAAAATGCCTCGTGCCACGAAAACTAATTAGTTCCACCATTATAAGGGACTTTTAGCCACCCCGCCTCCTCTTCTCCTAGATACGGTGTCTTTCTGAAAGAAAAAGAGAGCTGGAGCGGGGGATGAGCGCCGTGCGAAGGGAGAACGAGGTCCTCCACGCGGCCGTGGACGAGCTGCACGAGCGGGCGCTCGCGCTGGAGATGCAATGTCGTGAAAAGGATTTACAAGTAATGTGCAAAAAAGGAAGTTTTTTTTTTTTTTGCCTTACTTGAATTTAAAAGTAGTCACAAAACGTTATTGTACTCAGAAGCAGATATTTTAGCCGATGATTATATACAGCTATATATTTTTTCATACAAAATTCGAATGTTTTAGAATTCCACCTAACAATAAAAAGTATAATAACTTTTATAATGTGCCATTTTGCCTATACCTGTAGATCATAAACCCTGTTTCATAGACTGTTCTATTCTGAATGCTGCTCAGAAGTTTCCAACTGTAGAGTATTTACTCATACAACAACAAACTGGCTTTTTTATTCAGTTAGTGGGATGGAAGAATGGGGTTGGCGTATTGGCTGATTGATATGACAGTATTAGGGCATCTGATGGGGCTCCTTCCCATGTGCCAGCTGTCTGATCGGAGGGTCCCTGCTGTGCCCCACAGCTGCGGCAGAGCCAGCTGGACCTGCAGGAGGTGCGCGTCTCCCAGCAGCAACTTGGCTTGCATTTGGAGGAGCTGAACCAGGAGGGGAGCTCTGTAGAGCTAGACTCCCAAACGATTAGCCTCCAACGTGAGATGGAGCAGGAGGAGGAAGAGGAGAACCAGGTTAGCACTGAGGTATACACACACACACACACACACAACACAGACCTGTACTCATATCTTTGTGGGGACCATCCATTTATTTCTATGGAAAACTCTAATCCCAGCAACAACAACCTTAACTCCTACCCAGCCCTAACCTTAACCATAAGTAACCAAACAAAATACAAGTCTTTTGGCATTTTTAGCTTTTTAATTGCAGTCACAGATTTTTATAAAATTGAATTTCCCCTTGTGGGGAATGAAAAAAGTGTAATGTATATGTGACTCAAAGAGACCAACACACACACAAAACACACAGATACAAAAACACACACAGACACAACACACACATTAACACACACACACAGAAAAACACACACATTCACACACACTGAAAGAGAGGTAAACAGCATAAAACACACAGTAAAATAACGGCAAAACCTGTGTGCATGCTTTCCCACTCTGTAACAATCTAACAGAATCAGTATTTAGAGGAAAAGCTATATTCATTTTATTAGCATAATAATTTCCACAGTCAAGTGCTTAATGTGTAGGCAGACTAAAAATATGCAGAGGCTTTGTTGTGCCCAGCTGGAGAACCTTGGTTTCAAACACATGAAGCTTGTTCAGGGCTCTCTCTGCACAAAGGTACTTAACATTATGAGTGAGTGTAAAGTGAATGTCTTGCTGTTGATATTTAACACCCGCCTTTGCCCCACCCTCTTTGCCGCTAACGCAGCTGCGTTCCAGGCTGCGTGACGCCCGCTGCCAGGTGGGCTCACTCTACTTGCACCTGCGAGGCAGCAACACCATGGAGCCCATACCGTCCTGCGACACTCTGACAACCAGGGACCCATCTGCTACCGGTCTCCATGGCGACCTGCTGGGCAGCGCAGAGTCCACGGTGCCGCTTCGGAAGATCAAACTGACACTGGAGAAAAATATACATGCGGAGTTGCTAATTCTGCACATGACTCACCTGTCAAATTACACTCACTGATAATGCAATTTGACATTTACGTCCTTCTTGACAAATCAATAAGTGGTCATTTAAGAGCGATTAGAAGTTTGCAGAAGGACACCATGTGTGTTTGTGTGTAGGTCGCACCGCACTGTGATGAGGAGGTGCTGGAGGACCAGGTGAGGAGACTAAGAGAAGAGCTGCAGCGATCCAGAGAGCTGTATAAGGAAGAGCAGGAGAGGTTTCGCAGCAGCCAGCAGGAGGTGTTGCAACTTCACAGTCAGGCCAGTGCACCTCTGCCACAGCATGCCAATTGATGCAGGCCTGACTTTCCTTGATTGCTCATGTCTGTTGGATAAATCCTTGTTTCACCTTCAGGTGGCGCTGCTCTCTGTAGAGCTGTGCTCTGTGAGGGAGGAAGCTGGGAGTCTGCGAGCCCTGGCAGAGGCCCGGGAACCTGGGGAGCGACTGCTGAGCGCCATACGAGACCGAGACGATGCAGTTGCCAAGTAGGACATCAGACACAGGAACACAACCCTGCACCTGCTGCAGTACACTTTTTGCCAGCACCCCCACATTGTGGGACTGCACTCCTTATATAATTCTCACTGGTCATGCTGACCATCCATGAGATATCAATGTAAAATGTGTGTGAAGCTCCCCCTTGTGGCTAGAATGGAATAGCAGTCCTAGCATATATAAATACATATATATATATACACACACACACACACACACACACTTCCTAATTTATTGGTGCATTTCCCATTGCTTTTCCTCTGTGTTGCAAAAACAACTTGGTGCATTTGAAAATAACACGTCCTTACATCTCGGACTGTAAAAATGAATGATTTCTGCAATTATCTCTTAGGACACTTTGCACATTTGGTACTCGCATATTGGGAACTTTTTTGCAGTGCACATGTAATTATAATGTAAATAATCAGTTCGACAATATACTGTTAAATCTATACATCCATTTGTCATTTAACCACTACAGGATCATGGTGATACTGACTGTTTAGTTATGGACTGGCCATTTCTTCTGGTGACCACTTGCCTCAGTCCCTAACTCTTTAGATGTGAAGGTGGAAACACTTGAACTCTCTTCATTTCTTTAGCCTAACATGCTTCTAATCTCTAAGATCCATCTGTTTTGGAAAAAAAGACCCAGATGGGGAGTGGTTTGCTCGATGATTTAAAAAAACTGTTCATATCTGTAATGTCTGTCTACATTCTATCTCAGGCAAACCTCACATGGATTCAAAACACAAAGTAGACATCCCTGAAACAATAGTAAACAGACCATTTATCTGATTAAGGCATGAGACTGGGTTGAATCAATCGTGGCAATTTCAGCACAGAGATTGAGCTGAGCTGCGTTAACCCTGGAGCACAGCCAGGGGTGGTAGCAGAACTGAACTGTGTCCCATTAGGCAGGGTCTGCACAAATTGGCATCTTCATACCGTCAGCCACTTCCTCCCATTGAAAAACAAATAGACAGCTGCCCACAGGGTCTGGAACTGAGAATGTGTGTTGCATGACAACCATGTCACTCCACAGCTTGAAGGGCAGATCAGTAGTGGCCAAGTAAAAGCTGCCTAATGTTCCTCTCCTGCAGCTGGTAGTGCAGCACTGAGGCTTACCCTTATAGACAGTTGGACATCTCAAAGGAAACTATCTCAACAAATATCTCTTTCGTTTTCCATTGCAGGAGGAATGCAATGGAGATGGAGCTGGCCCAATGCAAGATTGACATCATGTCCCTCAACAGTCAGCTGCTGAATGCGATCCAGCAGAAACTCAGCCTTTCACAGCAGCTTGAGGCTTGGCAGGTTTGTCTGTGTTTGAAGATCATGGCTCATGTTGCAGAGCTACACTGGTCAACAAAAATGTTGAAGGAAGTGTGTTAGATACTGAACTGATAAGTGGGAAAATCAACCACACTTCGAAGTAAGGTAAATCAGCATACATAGCATTTCCCATGTTATGGCCCAGAAGAATCATTTGAAATAATGTGGTGTTGCTTTTTTTCAGTAAGGTTTGGCTGCATTCACACGTGTCTTTAAGGTGAAGCAGTTTAAATTAGGAACTTTCCCAGTGATCTTACCAGCTGCTTCAGTGCCTCATTTTGGCTGCTATAACTTCTTCATATTACACATGTTCTTCAGTGTGTGAAGGCTCAGTTGCCTGGAAACCATTTTAGCATGAAACATTTGGATGCTCATCCCCGGTCCTGGAAGGCTGGAGTCCTGTACTTTCAGTATATATTTTAAAATATATTGGAATGGTACAAAAATGGTAATTCCAAATATATTGGAATTGGAGTGCTAATAGTAAAGCTAATTTTATTTGCCTAATGTTTTAGTAAAACACAAAAGAGAAACTCAGATTTTGCCTACAGTGATCTGTTAAGAAATTTCTCAAATTCTTGCTCAAATTTTTGCCCAAAAAACATTTCTGGTATTCTGGCCATGCAGTTCCAAGACTCCTGATTTTACCTAAAACGAAAGCCAAACCCAAGCACTGTACATCCCAACCACCTGACACCTACAGCACCAAGTGAGATCATTTGCTGTAAAATGACTGAAGCAGTAACGGGCAAACAACTTACCCTGTGGCCAATGGGCCCGGGTCAGACAGCCCCTTCTCTGCTTAAATTCAGATGCATTAACCCCACCACCACACAGCGGCGGGCTGATTGTGCGTGGTTAACGGCAGAGAGTGCATGAAGGTGTAGCGCATTCCCCCGCTGCCACTGCCCCCTGTCACTGCTCCTCTCTGCTTTCCTGACATTGGGCTTAGCCTCCAAGCGCCATCTTGTATTTCCATACCATTCTGAACCCTGCTGGGCCCTTTTAGCCCATTGTAAGCTTAACATAGAGCTTGCATGTTTGAGGATTTATTTCAGCAAATAACAAGGCTTATAATTAGCTTACACAACAATGACCAAATGGTCATTTTACTAGCAGTCCAATTGTTTCAGGATGACTTTTCAGCCTCCCTGCTCATCTGCTAACTAGTACATATGTATCCCCCCCACCCCATCACAGGATGACATGCTCAGGATCGTCAATCAGCAACTGATGGACAAACACCAGGATGAGTTCTGGGTCTCTCCGTACTCCTTTTCTGATGGAAACACAAGACTGCCGGCAACCACGGCACGTTGTCATGGGAACGGGGACAAGAAACTCCTGTCGTTCTTCAAGAAGAACCGAACCATTCTGTGAGTATGTGTGGTGAGGTATAAGCCTAAAATGTCTCGGATATATGAGGCTATTATGATGAACCTAGAATAGTGTGGGCCACAAACTGGAAGATTTTCCTTAATTCTCATCAGTGTAGACACAATTTAAACAACCAGTGATGGGTGAAGCTGCAGGGGCCCAGTATGAGTCTCCACCCTTTAAGCTGCATGTTCAGGAGCAGGACCCCCGGTGCCAGTTTTTCTGTACAGAGCTCCACCTGTCTGTTAAAATATGTAACATGCATCTGCTGCAGTCATACAAACAAACAAACAAGCAAAGAAAACTCTTAATCCCACGGAGGGGGTGGATTTAAACAGTGTGCACAGACCAGAGAGCTGAATCACACAGGTACAGGGCAACCCAGCAGACCTGTTTAAGTCATGTAGCTGTAAATGAAAGAGTATAAAAAAGAGGATTCATGGTTTTATGAACCTTCACTGAAGCCTGTCAACAAAGTTGCCAGGGCAGTCAGACTGGAATGATTACGCCATCAATGTGACCGCAGGCACGCCTTGAGCACTTCAAGAGTGGAGTGTGACGCTCTGGGGTCAAGGCGCGCTCAGCCATATTTAACCGCTGTAAAAAACACCCAGCACAGCTGCACTAGCGAAGAAGAGGATAATAAATGTCCTGGGGAACACCGTTAGGTCCCTTTACCGCTACTAGATCCCTGGCATCACCCATCTCCCATAAGCACTTAATTTGGGGTCACAACGGGCCTGGACGCGACGCCACTCCATGGCTCGGCAGACACTATGGGCTATTTAGATGTCAGTTTTCTGAAATGCGTGTTTTTGGACTGTGCAAAGAAGCCAGAGGCTCTGGTGAAAACACGGGGAGAAGGAATGCAAAGCCCACACACAGACCCAAAGCCACAGTGCTACCCCCTGGGCAGCTGCATGATTTTAGAGAAGAAGTCACACTGTGTACCTACCATGACCAAATGTTTTGAGTGACCTCCTTGCTAAAGCTAAAGTGAACACCACCACCAGTTCCAGTATCGGCAGCTAATGCCAACGTCGCTCGAGAGTACACGACACGGCAATGGCTGAACTCCTGTCAGCATCCCTTTGTCGGAGGCCTGCTCTGCAGCAGCCGGGTCTGCTGAATGCTGATGAGCTGGGCTTGTGCCTGCTTGCACTGCGCCTGCTTCTTGGCCGTATTCCAACAAGAATCCAACAGGACTCTTAATTACCATCATCATCTTGTGGTGTCATACAACGGTGGTGGTATTTTAACCCATTCTTCAGTTACCTTAAAACTTTAATATAGTATAAATACAACAGACAACAGGGATCAACTTTTTAAAATATATTGTTTGGTCTAATGGGCTGCCAAAGCCTTAAATCAAATATC
This sequence comes from Mormyrops attenuatus, assembly GCA_026777985.1. NCBI lineage: Eukaryota > Metazoa > Chordata > Actinopteri > Osteoglossiformes > Mormyridae > Mormyrops > Mormyrops attenuatus. The sequence goes on along the minus strand of JAODKC010000117.1, from coordinate 24,596,786 downwards.
AAAAACTAATGTTATTTTTAATATAACATTATCGAAGATGTCTGTTAATACTCCCACTGTTTAACCAACCAATAAAAAGGAACTTATTCAAAATGACTTCCTTCCTCCAGTATGTCCATCCTGTCTTCCATTCCAACCCTGCCAATTAAATATTTTTCCTGGCTGCTTGTAGCTGCTTTTCCATTTTGACCCATCTCCATGGCACATTTTGGGCTGCCAGCAATGACCTATCAAAGATGTGATTAGTGAAAACATGTCTGCAGGAATGCCATACTAAGGTACAGAATAATAACGGACCTTTGCAGGCAGTGAAATGCCTGGAGCCGGATTTTAAGATTAGTCACATAAGACAAGTGTTGATGTCTCGTCATTTTTTCCTGGGCAGATGGGACTTGTGGGTCATTGATATCATAATGAGTAGAGTTGGAAACTGCTGACTGATATAAAGACACTTAAAATTTTTTAAGTAATATTAAACTTTACTGAGCATTTCCATAGAGATAATGTGCTTTAGGACATTAGTGGCTTGTTTCAAGAGTTTACCTGCAACAAAAAAAAACTGCCCATAAGAATTAAAGACTGAAAGTTGAAAACACCACATACTCAAAGAAATAATACTCTGTTTAACTGCCTGAAGGGATGCTGTGCAATGTGGCATGGAAACAATGCAGTAGCTAAGGATGTATGGCAGCAGGATCTAATTCAGATGTGCGGAAAACTACTAAGCCAAAGGGAATGCAAATGAAGTAGTTGTAGCTGTGCTGAAACTTAGCAGACATTCTGCTCAAGCCACAAACAGTCAAAATGAACAATGCCACATTTTGGAAAATGTTTACTACGGATTAAACTCAAGGGGCAGAGAAATGAATGATGGTACATTTTAATTCTCCAGTGTACAGTAAACCACAGCTGAAAAATTCTGACATACTTATATTCACTTATACGTGCACACACATACATGCACGTTTATGTGTAGATAAATACGTACAGTATGTGAATATGTCAAAGGGCACATATATACAAAAATATCTATATATACAAACATTCATGTATGTATTCCAACACAGCCATCTCATTCACACGTGGGTTTTCATGATCTCTGCTTGGCTGACACTTCGTCCAGCGTTTCATAAATGTTAACGCCCTACAAAACTCAAGTTAAACCTGGAGTGAAGGGCAGAGACGTCATCCACAGAGGCCCGTCTGTTCGGCCGCGAGCGGTGCCACCAGCACGGTCCGGTGGCGACTATCTTGTAAACAATGGCTCGTAGTGTTCGGCGGGTGGAGGTTTCTAACAGCCTGACACAACGGAGGTACCGCTCTTTGTACTGCTCACATCACCTCAGGCATCCACCTTGCTGAACACATCCCTGGCTACTTATCCAAGCCCCCTGTGAGAACACGCCATATGGAGAAGTCCAATGATGCTGGCCCTGGGGGCTGATTTCACAAAGCTTCCCAGCTGTCGTGACGCTGTTAGGAGCTTAACATGGATTCAGGGGAGATGCCGCAAGTGGGCACTCCAGCTCACAGCTGCAAAAACAAGCATCCGGCCACCAGGCCCACAATGCAACAGGCTTGTCACCAGGGTGAGTGGAGGAAACGTCATGGAAAGAAGCATGGCTCGAAAAACCTTAGGGGAGATTAGACAGACCCCATGATTTCACCAAAACGGACAAGGCCATTCCCAGAAGCCGAGGCGGGGCTCCACCATCTGCTCCCAACGGCTGCCCCGAGCTCACGGAGCCTCACAGCCTTGATGCATCATAGATGCAAGCAAAGGGCCTCATATGCCGCATCTCACGTCGTGTAAAAAAGCAGATCAACATGGTAACGTGAGGACACCGTGCGTACAGCGCAACATTAAAATTTTAGATTAATCTTGGCTTAATAATCTTGACACAAGGCTACGCAGATTCATGACGCAAGTATGCAGCCCGAGATGCCAAAAATAAGTTCTAAAACACGGTTCTCAACTATGAAAAATACAGACCGTACGTCAAAAACAGAACATCAGGACTGACTTTGCCGCAAGTGTCCTGGGAGTGTCGCTTGGGAGTACCTGCCAGAAGCTGGGTACAGTGTCAGTCAGTTTAACCAGAGTCAGCATAACACTCAGTGCAGGCCAGGAACCACCATTAACCGGCATCCAACACAAACAGTCCTCAGTTTGCGAACTGGGGGATCTCCTACAGCTAATCCAGGAGAAGGTGGTGCCATTTTGTGATGATACTGTTAGTTTTTTTTTTTTAAGTACTAATTAAAAACTCAGACAGATGTCTTTCTCCTTTGTGACTGGCATTTGGAGTGAAAGCTGGCTGGCTGCTGGCGAGCTGGTTGTCATTCTCCTGTTGTTGATATGCAGGTGCAGACTGGGCTGAGTGGTACTATGACTTTCACCTAACAGTGAGAGGAGGGACCATTTGGCAAAATAAGGGGGGGGGGGAATTTAAAAAAGAATTTCACCAGCTATGGAGGAAACAATCATTTTGTCCTTAGATTAAAAAGCAACAGAAGATCATGTTTATGATGTGCTGGCCCCAGGGTGAAACAAACGGAAGTAACAGGAATGTCAATGCTCAAAAACATTTAAAGTATTACGATGCCACCCCCTTGTAAATGACTGAATGGGCCCTCCCCTCCTGAGTCAGATTCAGCAGATTAATAAACCACTCCCAAGACACAGAGCAACGATATGCCAGCAGAAACAAAAAGATGTGACAATTGAAGGGGGCGGCTCTACCGTATCACTTTCCTGAACGTTCAGGAGCTGGACCAGTTTATTAAATAAGTGGCGATTCCCAAATAAAACATCCCTCTGCTCCTTATAAAAATCTGTCCATTTGTGAATCTGTACAAGTCCTTATGATTGACACAGTCCAAAAGGGACTGCACCATTTTTTTTTCTTTTTTTTCCCCATAATTTCTTTATTAAATCTTTTTAAAATGTATTTATATATATATATTTATACTCTCTCAGTTCATCAGGTGCCATGGCAGTGTGCCGGCCGCAGCGGTGCCATGGCAGTGTGCCGGCTGCAGCTGCGCCATGTCGTCCGTCCCTCTGTCCATCAGCAGCATCTCTTCTTCTTCTTGCCGCTCTTGCTCAGCTTCACCACGTCGTTCTCCTGCTGTTGCTGGTGCTGCTTGGCCAGCGCCTCCTTCCTGGCCCTCAGCACCAGTTCCGTGATGCAATTGAACATCTGCGGGGAAGGGCAGGGGACCCCCCAGGCAAACAGGCCAGGTTATTTTCTCGCCCATTAGAGCGAAGCGGTTGAACTAATTTTCCGTATTAAATGTCTATGTTTAAAGATTGGTTTCAGGGCAAGGATGACGTGAGAATAATATACAAGACGTCTGCATAAGAGTTCCTGTAACAATACAAAATTAAAAAACAACCCAAAACCAGTTAGTGGTGTCAACAATCTACAAACTACCTGAAACAGTAGTAAGAAAGCCTGACAGCAAGTAGAGACCCCTGTCTGAAATTCCGCCCCATTCCGAGCTGTATCCACACCCCCATCCTCATAAGACCTCCCTCATGCTCAGTGATTCGCTTCAGAACTCAACCTACATCTTCTACGTTTATATTCTCCTTGGCGCTTGTCTCAAAGAGACGGATGCCCATCTGCTCTGCGAATTTCTGGGCATCGATGGTTTCTACCACCTTCGAGTTGGGGTCATCGTTTTTGTTACCCACTGGTGAGAAATGACACAGAGTCAGGTTAATGGTGGGGGGAAGCATTTCACCCTCACAAGAAAAATAAAAAAATAAATAAAAAATAAAAACCATAAAACATCTGGCGTTCTACTCAAGTACAAAGCAGCAAGACTCACCCAATATTCGACACACGTTGTCACAATTTTGATTTATTTCATGCAGCCACCTCTTCACATTGACGAAGGACTCCGCGCTGGTGACGTCATACACCACGATGACCCCATGGGTGCCCCTGTAATAGCTACCAATGACAAGATAACAAATACATTACTGGCAAGGTTTACTGGCCAACTGGAAGTGTGTGCATATGTTAAAACACTTTGCAGCCCTGCTTCCTCCTCTTCCCTATGCAGATGAACTAATTATGCTGTGACATATAACAGGCAAGAAGCAGCAGACCCAAAGACAAACATCACCTTAACTGGAACCGAGTTCAGTGATGCTAAAGATATCGACAGAAGGAAAACAGGGAGAGCTAGTGCGCTGGACACATACATCTTCCAAGCAAAAAAAAAAAACACTGAAAGCTTCAACAGTGTGAATCTGGACGCAACATTTTTTCTCCCATTTCGGATGTGACACATTTTTAACCTCTAGTTCAAGGTCTTCCCTTGGAAATTGCCTGCTGGCCTAGTGTGCGCCTGGAACATCTATAGTCGGGCAAGGTGCAGAGCTATGGAAGACCGTCGGCAAAGTAACCACAAAGTCTTAATGAAGCCATGTGTGGAGGGGTTAGGAATAAATTCTAGCAGGTTTCTTCACAATGGGATACAGTTTATTTTAATTTATACAATCACATGTCATAATGCTGAAATGTCCAGATTTGAAGTCATAGACCTCATACTGAAATCCCCATGGTCACCACTGAGCTAAACATTGCTGAAAACATTAATTTAGCCATTCAACCAAAGGCATTGAGCCCACAACTCACACTGCAGCAGATGATATTGGGCAAGCTCAGAGCATGACACTTATATGCTTTATATGAAGATAAGGAAAAGCTAAATGACAAGCCAGGCCCAGATGAGGAAAAAGAAAGAAAATCCAGATCATGATCAGCACTGCAAACTTGACACCGTCACTGCCAGGCACAAGGTCACAAATGATTCTGCAGTGCACACCTATTTAAGTAAACACCACTCAACAGTAACAAAGAAAACCTTCCGATCTCCACAGAAGAGTGCAAACCTAGAGCAAGATACTTTCATAACAATGAAAATACATATTCTAAGGATGAAAGGAACATCCAGAGGTGACAGCAGAGAGCAAAGAAGCACCTGGGTACCCTGGAAGTTCAGACAGACATGTCAGATGAAATCTGATCAGAAAGCAAGAAAAGGGACCCCAGCCATCCTAATGAGCGATGAAAGCCGAGAGATGGAGAGGACGACCAGGAATGAAAAGAGCCCCCTTTTGAGGCTCAGTCACGCCTCAGAATGTGGTGGCTGCTGATGACTTGGGGAGGGGGGGCTGGGTAGTCCTCATAGGGCGGCCAAACAGGCTAACAAAGAACCTTTCAGCGAGCTGCTTGTTTGCAGTCCGATTCTGCTCTGGCCGGACGTCTCATTTGTGTGACGCGGTCGCGGCGGGTGACCCCGAAAGCCGTGCGAGGATGTAGACCTCTCTCCATCGCTCTCTCTTTCTCCCCATGAATCTCTCATCACACTTATTATGGCTGCCGTTACTCTCCATTCAATTACCGTCCATCCGGACAGCCGGCCTGGCAACACAGACCTCCCATGGGTGCCACCAATTCCACAGTAATAATAATTAAGTGGAGGTCGCGAAAGCTAACCGCCCTTGTGAGAGCCGTTTCCTTCAGGGTGGCAGTTAACTTGAAGGGCCCAACTGTAAAACTGAGGTACACCTAAGTGGCTGTGGACAGATTTACATGTAATCTGCTTAGTGTTGGGCAGTATACCGGTTCATACCGAAAACCATTTTTTTATTATTGTTATGATATGAATTTTTCTTATACCGCAA
>JAODKC010000117.1:24575459-24588109 GCA_026777985.1 Mormyrops attenuatus | reverse complement strand
GCTAATAATAGTAAGAGATGACGAAAATCACAATACAGTACACAATTTCCTAAAAAGGTATTATAATTTATCATTATTTAAAGCAAAGCCACTCAAGCATTGCCAAATGGCAAAACATGGCTTTCAGCCTAGGGAGCATAAGGCTACCCTGACTGGTCAGAGGCACGATCCCCCAGAAAGGGAAAGGAAGCGAAGATCCTACCTGAAAATGTGTTGTCTGCAAACCGAAGGAGTAAACTGCTCTTCCCCACACCTAAAAAAAGACGCACATGTAAAAGATCCAATCAACACACCCACTTACACTGATCAAATATGTACAAATATAGCCAAAATTCTGAAAACATGATGGCATCTGTTTTTTTTTTTTACAATATGTAGGTACCAGGGATGCAATTCTTCCAGACCTGATGGAAGCAGCACATACACCTACAAGTATTCAAGTATTCTAGTGTGTGTTTATGAATAGGATGTATCTGAAATAAAATGCTTTTTACTTCTGAACCGCTGGATCGCTGATGGTTTCTAAAAGTATTACTTATATGGATAAAAAACTAAATAATTTTAAAAATTGCACAGGCATGAATGATTTTGTGATTTGTTATTAAAAACATTTTGCTTGGCCTGGTGACACTCCTGACATTTTTTCAAAGTTATAGACATACATTACATTTCTTTTTAAACTCATGATTGGTGACATGATTGCTGTTTGTATTTAAAGCACAGTATTGCAGTATTATTTGTTCTAAAGGCTATGTGGCACTGATCTTTATTGTAGTGTTAATAGTATTTTCTTATTATTTATAACTTGAAAACTACATGGCACTGTTGATGTTTTTTGTAATTTTCAAATGTTTTTAATTAAGGAGCATAGCATTTATTGTTTTGTTTTTCACCGTGGTATCAAATTGGGTAGGGAATTGTGGAATTTCACTGCTATTGGTATTAACTACTACATTTTTGGTATCGTGACATCCCTAACAGATTGGCCCACGAACAGCACGACATGGTTTTATTTTGACAAGAATGAGCAAACCACAAAGATTCCCCACTCCTCCAGTGACGAGTAGCAAAACCAAAGCCTCACTGGCTGTAAGTTCAATTTTTAAACCACTGACACAATTAGGCATCAAAAATAAATGACCTCCCACTGGGGAACACTTATATTCATGCCGTCCCTTCAGACTGAGTAAAGATAAAGGACAAAACCAGACGACTGATTGATAAAAATAAAAAAAGGAAAAAACTGAGTGACCTGTACTGTCAGACAGACTCAATGATTTTAGAAAAGAAAAAAAAAAAAAACAAAAAAAAAGCAGAATCTATTTGTCATGAAACAGGGGAAATGGAAAAGGAAAGTGATGACAGCCCTCTGAGACACCAGGAAGCTTGTGAATCTAAGGCGATGTCACACGGTAACCGTGCGCATTTACGGCCCTTAACAACCTCTGGGTGTTCGGCCAACATATTTCTGTCTTCATCATTAGGACACATTAACCTCTACAGATTACACATCTGTGATCCCTGAAAAGCCTTCTTGGTCAATCAGACATCTGCAGGACCTAACCCCCCAGCACTGTAACAAATGAGGTACAGGTGTGGCTGAAGGCTCGCTGGAACCAATAACTTTATTTTGTAAATCACAGCCATGTAAGACAGGAGCAAAATTTTTTAAAATAATGAAAAATTCATTGGACAGGCCAATCAGAACACTCAGAATTTCAAGGCTGATGGCTGGCAGGCGGAAGCACTAAGCAGGACACAAATCCACTGGACGTGCATCACTGGGATGTAAATCCATTAAACCCTAGGGGCTCCCTTGGTCTCCACACACACACTTGGCAAACTGGCTGATAAGAGCAGGTGGCATATGCAACTTCAGCTGTTCAGCTCTTGGACAAGAGCAACACAGTGAACTGGGCCTCTCGAACATCTCCTTTAAAAACCATTTCTAAACACTTGAGCACTAAATCAGATAAACGAAACTGGTCATACTTTATCTAGTTGCAATGACTGAAAAAGCCATTTTGATTACATGCAGTCTTAGTTAAGTTGCCCAGGACGGCAACGAGAGAAATACTGGGTTTTAATTGGTGCAAATCCAGAACGTGGAAGTTCAATACGAGGACAGAACAGAGACCTCACCACAAAGCACCGGATCCCCCCCCCCACCCCTACCGACTACTGGGATCAACAGAACCAGGGTTTACCAGATTTTCAAAGCTATTTACACCACTGTTGGATCTGAAAAGTAGATACAGCAGTCGTCTACAGAATCCCTCACAGGCTGAGGGATAAACAAAACTGTAGGTTCTGAAGGTGTTCACACGAAACAGAGCGGAAGCATTTGGTGCAAAATGAAACTCAGATTTTAACACCAGCGAAAACATATTTTAAAGCCGGACGGACATCTCTGCAAGACCCCCAGCGACCCGGAAAGATGCACGTATTGTGGACCTAATGGACAATGTTTTCAGCTTTAAACTGCAGGGAACATGAAGGAAAACACGGTTTTGTGGCGAAATGTGCGCACCGATTCAATCCCTTGTCTGGGGAGAGATCAGACCGCAAAACGGTACAGCCGGTTTAAAAAAACTAAAGGAAATGCAACCGAAGAAGCGGGACAGGCCTGTAAATTACTTGTCTAAATTTCATTAAAAGTACGCAAATCTGACGTTTTTGCTGGCCACACCGTTTGATTTTAAACCAACGCGGAGTGTTTACTAAATAGAGATCTTCTCCCTACTTAAATAAGCCTTCTTCATCTATGAACATTTTTACATAAACACAAAGTTTTTAGAGAGTCTACACTGCCTGTACGTAGATATAATGAATCGAAATGAACCTGGACTGGGCTTTAGAAAAGATACAAAACATTACAACACGGCATGGGATGGTACATTCATAACTATGATCATATATTTTAGAAAATACGTGATCGGTGATCAAATACTAACCTGCAGAGTAACCAAAGCCGTTTTTTCTAAGTATTAAATGTACGGAAGCTACTAATTGGTACTAAAAGAGGCAAAGACAGTAGCAGTACCAGGCGCAAAAGTCATTGTATATCCGGCCTACTGTGTACTGACATTCCCAGTCTATCTGACAAGATTATTCAGTTAACCAGCCATCCCGCCCTACTTTGAATGCACTGCCCGGTTGTAGTTTAATGCAAAAAACGAGGGGGGACGCATACAAGTACGTATGTGCTTCGCTAAAGAAACATGTGTTATCTATCTACATTACACACAAAAAGCCAGGCACACAAACCTTGACTCTACTTGAAAAATGAAGACGACCCAAACCTCGGTTTTTAACAACTAGCTTGTTAGCGATGCGGCTAGCTAAAGAGACACGTCAGGGCCCATCTCAGAACGCAAACCCCGGTGTTTCCTTACCGCTGTCGCCTATGATGAGCAACTTAAAGAGGTAATCGTAATCCCTGGCCATGCCGGAGGTTAAATGAATATCTTTTTCTTATTTCTGTCGGTGCTCTTCCTTCTCTCTCCGAACACCAGGCCCAAAATATCAGTAACCGTCTCCACTGTGCGGCGAAGCCGACTTTCCTGCGATGTTCGAGTAAATCCCCGGTCCCCGAAAGCAGAGGGTTTATTTGTTTTTTCCTGGTTTTCTTTATCTTCGGGGTTTCGCGGAGTCGGCAGCTGTCCTGCCCCTGCAGTGAGCGGTCGCGCGCACACAAGCCGCTTCAACCTCCGGCGAGTCCCAGCGACGAGCCCAGTGCGAGGCGCGCGCCACCGCGCAGGCGCAGCTCACGCGCAGTTACAGCAACCGCCACAGGTGGCGCCACACGGAGCCGATAAGCCTCTATTCTCAAGGTCTGTGTGTGTATTCATGTATGTATGCAGAGACGATTGTAGGGACACTGGGGGCCCTAGGCAAAGAAACTCCATGGGGCCCTCCAACGCACCATTATTTTAGCGTGAAATCTAAATTATCAACAAAGAGAATGTAATAAATACAACTCCTTTATTTTCACTTTACTGTGAAAAACAGAATACAGACGCTCCTCTGCTTACGAACTTTCAGACATAGGAACAAAGAGGACCATAAGTCCAAATTGTGTTCATTGGGATCCCATTTCCTGTCTGCAACATCAATTTTTTTTTCTGTGTGCCAATTCTGCCTAGTACAACTTCTGGCCGCTACTCCCTCCGCGTAGCAGCATAGCGTGCGTACTCCCGGCATCCTAGTTCATTGTACTTGCATATACCCTTGAAATGATGTTGAATAACGACTTACGAACATTTCAAGTTACGAATGGCCGTTCGGAACGCACCTCATTCGTAAGTAGAGGAGCGTCTGTACACAAATAAAGCAGATTTATCGTTGCAATCTATTATGTAATTTTTCGCTCTTACGAGTAACAAGAGCCAAGCTTTGGGGTGTTGTAAAACTTTGCTCAGACAGTCACACACACTGACACTTATTCTTGTCTGTGATTATCTTCCCACCTTCGTTTCTAGCGGCCTTTGGTGTTTCCGTCGAACAAACAAATTTCCAGGAGTGTATTAGTGTCATAAGCAGGATATACTTATCCTGGTGTGATAGAGACCCTCCGTGGACAAGTTACATATTAGGCCGTTTTGCATTCCCTCTACTGACAGGAATTTATGTAGCAATACAGTAATGGCAAAAACTACCAGAATGGGGGACTTGATTTTGAATTACAGCTAAGGAAGAGGAAAATTGCTGGAGAGGACATTTCTCAAAACATATCAAATTTAGCTAATGGTTTAATCAGGGACCACCTGGAAGATCAACAAGCTCTACCTAAGCAGCTGACGATTCATGTCTGACCAAAATACCCTTCAGTGCTGAAGAGGCAAAGATGGTATTCGGCAGGCACAGAATGCAGCTCAAAAATTGCCATTTGCTAACCTATTTACCAAAAAGCCTGAAATGATTGGCAGTTTTGTATATTTTCAATTGAGACACAAATACCAGGTTTATGATTTACCGTTCCTGGGACTCAAATTAGGCATCACACCCTGCCCCCTTCAGTATTACGTCAAGGTTGCAGTCTAGACTGCCAGATATGAATCAGTCACTTACATCCTGGTCTGGGGGGAGGGGGAATCACAGTTGACATCACAGCCAGCTACAATTTACAGACACTTAATTTGGTACAAACCTTGAGTGCGTCATTGTGACATTGCATCGCCATGCATATTCAATCGCATTCCTCGCATAATAAAAATGAAGCAAGCAGGCGACTCGCATGGCAGAATATACAAGATAATTGGTTGGACATACATGCGCAACTCAGATGTGCATATGTTCCGTTATGCTGATACGGCTTGTGTAGCCACGTCAGCCGACGGGGTACTCAAGCTGCAAGACGCACATGCTGCTTTGCAGAAGCCACATCCTGCAGAGCACTGCAAGCCGTGTCAGGACCGGAAATAAAGACTTATCGCTGTAGACACTTAACCGCATACCTCTACCTTGTTTCAGCCACTCAAAGGCCAATAGAAGCTCCTTTTTCCATAGGGGCCCTCAAAATAGAACAGCTCATTTGTGTGTTGCGATGAACAGGCACTGTCCAATTCTTATAACATTTATGAATTGTTCATTATGAAATGGGAATCAAAATTCATTTTCACCCATTTTCTGTGACTCACCATTAAAACACTATGGCAGTGCACTCGCACATTGAGAAACAAATAAGCCGTCCCGTTTCACATCGCTGCCATCTGGAGGAACTTTACTGAACATGTCTGCAATTCCTTTCACCATGAATTTATTTCTGTTAACTTCAGAGCAAATTCTTCTTAAAACCAGCTTCAACATTATCAAAAAAGGAAGTGGTCACTGATAACGCTCCCATTTGGGGGAGCTTCAAGTTAATTAACTTAATGTTTGATCTAGTTTGAACATGAACAATTAAAATAAGCAAAGTACTAAGTTTAGCAAACACCTCACAGCTGGTCATTTACCTTCAGCTACTGCCCTGCTGCAAATTGATGTTTCCAAAACAGCCTGAAAAATTTCAGATTGTTACTCATGTCTTAAACAGAACAAAAAGTACAAATGAGACCACAGTAAGGTACTGGTTTTTCTTTTATTGGATTCTGATCACCAAGGAAGGCAGGATCTCCAGCCTAGTCAAAGAGGCCGAAGCCCAAGTCCTCGTCAGATTCCTCAGACTCTGGTGGTGCCTCCTTGGCTGCAGCCGGAGCGGCGGCTGCCGCAGTATCAGCAGCCACTGCTGCCGCAGGTGCGGCTACAGCGAAGGCGGAAGGGTCAGCCAGGTAGGCCTTCACCTAAGAGAGACGCTCAAATTCACCATCACGGCAACTCACAATATGGCAGCCACGCATGGACTCATGAGAATAAAACAGACTTAAATGAAGAACGGATGGGTAATCTGGATGAGTTGGGGGGTGGGGGGTGTATGAAACCAAGCGTCCCTGCCAGTAGGGGTGTGCTAGCAGACAGGGATAGTGGGAAACATGTCACTTTCTGCAGGGGGAACGACAGCACAGCACCGCCCAGCTGTCCTGTAACTTATCCTGCACCACGGTCTCTTATCTACTAGACCCTGTGAATTGCTGCATGACTCAACCGCAAGGAATACAAATGGTAATCAGACAGGTAAACACTAAGGTAGACATTCAGGACACTCCTGAAAGCAGATGCCCGTACCTTCTCAGCCAGGGGGAAGGAGTAGTCTGTTTCCACAGCAACAGCCAGCACCCGCTTGTAGCCATTGATGATGGAGTGGGGAACAGAGGCAATGGTTGGGTATCCTATCTCCAGGCACACACTGGCTATGTTCCTCACGCCCTGGAAAGATTGGAATAAGTGAGAAGTGGACACAAAATTGGCACTAAAATGGCATCTCACAGATGCCAGCTAAGGACCTCAAGAAAGGGGGGAGAACATGCAGGAAGAACACACAGAACACAGCTGTAGACCAACATCAACCAAACAATGGAAAGTATAGAAACGTGCAGAAAACTTCATTTTGACCACTTTCACCATTACCAAGGCATGTGATTGGTGCTGACTAATGACCAAGGCTCACTAAGCATGTACTTGGAAAAAAATCATCGCCATTGGAAACAAATCACATCCATCCACAGTGTGTCCCATGAATATTTGTGTTCTGCAACACTATCAGGGCATCAGATATCACTTATATGTTCATTATGTCTATCCTTTTCTTATTTAACCTGCTGCATGTTTTCACATAGCAATTGTGTCTTTATTGTTCCCTGGGAGGGAATTAAACTGCACATGGGCCTAGCAAGAGCTCACCTCCAAGAACCTCTGATGCAGGGTCTCCTCGTTGATGTCCAACACCTCGGGGCTGTAGACGCTGCCATTGTCATACACCTGCTGGATGATCAGGCCGTAGGAGAAGGGCGAGATGTTCAGCATGTTGAGCAGCGTGGCCTCACTGGCGCCCACCTTGTCTCCAGTCTTAATGAGCTGCACATCGCTCTGCAGGAAGAGGGGAAAAACACCAGTCAGCTCAGCACGATGCTCATTCACCTCCGGAGCCAAGATGTACAAGAATAAACACTGAACTTCAGGACTCCAACCTTTGGTGGCCATCACACAAAAAACCCTCAAAAATAATATCACCGTCATTAAATAATGTAGGGACCTCTAGAATATAGGTATTAGTATTTCGGAATATTTCTGTATACTGTACTGCTTTGTGGTTCAATTGATGTCACTGTTGACCAATCATATTTGATGCTTGTATTTTTTTTTTTCCTCTGAATTTTGTCATCAACCAATGATTATGAGCAACGTTTAATAAAATCGTGAGTGGGCAGAGGATCTGAGGGGGCTGACGGCTGAGGAAAGGAGGGGAGGTGACTTTTTTGGTTGTGGTTGGCAGTTCTGGTTTTGGTGATGAAGGACAGAAGTCTTCAGGCCTGGAGTGCGACTGTCGAGGGGCATAAAGTGTGAGGAACTCTGGTGTGATTCCTGTAATGTCTGCTGTGAAGTCCCCCCCCCTCACTGGTGATAGCTAGCGCTGGCAGCTAAGTTAGTTTGCATGAGGACTCGCTGAATTGCGCACCAGGCTGGTTTGCTAATCACCGTTAGCCTAGCTCCACCGCTAACATTCCCGCTGTCTTGTCACCGGGAGGCCATCGTCATTGCAGCGGATCTAGTGTGTCGTCGGGACACAGCCAGCTGGCTGTGGATTTGGAGGTCGGCAGCATCTTGCCGGACAGACAAACCCACAGCTAGACTGTTAGCCCAGGAGCATCTGCGGCGGGACTGTTTGGTCCTACGACCTGATTCGCCTGGCCTGGATGGTGGATCGTGAGTAATGAAAACAGACACACACGCATGTTTTTTTCCTGTCTCACCCAGGATACTGGCAACTTGGTAGGGCATTGCAGAGATGCACAGATCCGATACTTGAATCGGTATCGGCGCCGATCCAGACCCATTTGATGGATTGGGTATCGGTTATATGTGACTGATCCACGTCCGATACGAGCTTATTTAGATTTATGCAATCTCTGAAAAGCTATTTCATGTTAAATCTAGTTGTACAGTCAATCACGACACCTTTTTCTCATTTTAGATGCTTAGGTGCTTTTTGCAGCATTCAAGCTGAACGCCAACACTGCCACTCAGGTTTTCTGCCACTCAGTGGGTGTGAGTGCAGTGACTTCCACCTGCTGTGACATCATGCGCATACCCTTCACAGCAAGAGAAGCGCAAGAACAGCAAACAAAGGGGTGAAGGTCTGGGAGTATTTTATGCTTTTTTCCCCAACTAGTCGCACAGTGATTTGCAATCGGTGTTTTGGCCGGTGGGAGTAGCGTTTAGTAGGAAATCCCACTAAAAGCAGACAATGCGAGTAATATGAAAAAAGCAATGGATGATTTGGGGGTCACTAGCTTGGGCTGATTTGCACACTCGCTACAGCTTGTGATACATGAGGGGCTGCCATCGCAGGGAAGTGTAAGTGATGCCGTTTCCAGTGGGAGAAGAATTGCGCGGCATTTTAAGCATTCGCCACTTGCGTATCCTCACTTGGAAGATATTCCATTACAATAAGACTAGAAATGTCAGTGAGACTGCCTCAGCCTTCAGAAAAGCCAGTCTGTCTGACAAGGTTAGGATCGTGGATGCGCCACTCACCAGGATTTCAATGGTTCCTCTGGAGATCTTGGTGGTGATTCCCAAAGCCTGGAAGAAGGAGGTCTTCTCAGGTCCCAGGCCAGTATTCTGGGCTGGCACGATGACCTCACAAGGGGCGATGGCACCAGCGCGGGCTGCAGCTGGAACCTAACAGTGTGCCAGAGAAACATTAGCTATGACAGCTAACCACCCCGCGACACTAAACTGCATTTAGCAGCACTGGAACTGGAACTGGAACCATTGAACCAATATCACTGACGCTGATGTGATACACATCTTAATGCAATGCCAATGACCTGATACATTAAAAGATAGATACAATTGAAGCAACCACTAACATGACACGATATGATTCACCTCTATTGTGGTGCAGTGCGGTTTGACACGATTTGATTGAGCACAATGCGATTCGACACGATACAACACAACAAAATATAATGCTACACAATTCAATATGGTACAGATTACAAAAGCAGTTCGGAGAGGGGAGTACATCTAAATATTAAATTATCAGTCACATTTCTAAATAAAGAAGCATAGGGCGTTTACTAATAATTAAAATCGGATTTCACGTACACAAAGACGTTAAAAATGATGCATCCCAAACCATCTAATGTACACTTTTTCTTCTTTTTAAATCAGGACAGTTGCATCATGAACATTTATGGCAGTCCACAAATGTGAATCGGGGAATTTCACCAACCCTAATCAATGTAAAAGATCAGTAACGTCCATTTTCATGCTGATTAACCTCAGCAGTGCCACCAGCTGATGGGAAAACTACCCAGCACTCTGAAGCCTCACCTTGTTGGCCAGCAGCATGTCCCGGACTTCTGCCAAGTCCTCCTTGGTGAAGACAAAGCCCACATTGCCTCGGATGTGGGGCAGCAGCCTGTCAGGTGGGACACCAGTACATTTGCTCTCATCAGACGCATCTCAACAACGATGCATGCCATCAGAATTTAAAACGACGGTCATATATAGCCTTAACAAATGAGCCACACTGACTTTCTAAGACAGTTTTGATTGCATAACTAGCTGTTTAACAAAGATTAAGCTGTCTGAGACCAAGCGTCCCTGCCAGTAGGGGTGTGCTAGCAGACAGGGATAGTGGGAAACATGTCAGTTTCTGCAGGGGGAACGACAGCACAGCACTGCCCAGCTGTCCTGTAACCTATCCTGCACCGGTAGACTTCACACTGTTCCACATTTACTTACTTTTCCAGAGCCGGGTTGTTTTCCAGATGACCACGGATGGCCTTACGCATCATGGTGTTCTTGCCCATGAGCACCACAGCCTTGCCACGCAGGGACAGCCGGATGGTTTGCATCTGCTTGGAGCCCACATTGTCAGCTCCCACAATGAAGCACTTGGGGTAGTCATCCAGGAGTTGCTGTAAATAAGATGAAGGAAGGGGCAGGAAATCAGACAGAGACAAGACATGTACAGAAAAGCGCATAGGCATCTTTCCAGTTGAGGTTGGCATCATCAGGTTACTAGCACTGGTCATTATGAAGTATGTCTGAGACCAAGCGTCCCTGCCAGTGGGAGGATACCAACAGACAGGGATAGTAAGAAACAGGTCACTTTGTGCAGGGGGAACGACAGCACAGCACTGCCCAGCTGTCCTGTAACTTTTCCTGCTTAAAAATTTAATTGTGCTCGCTCATTGGGAAATATTAGTGTTCTCTCTTTATCGTAAAACTCCTTGTGCATTACTGGTAACTGACAAGTTTGAGACTGCCCATACACAAATGTTTCAGCGTATTCGCAAAGCACTCGGCCACGTATCCCAACTGAACAATCTAAAACGTACTTACGATGATTTTCATAAAATAGTTGGACTTCCACGTGGCCCTGTCTTCCCTGGGCATCTTTGCAGTGCTTCCAAGGATCGCTTAACAGCCGGTTTAAAGACAAGGTGATGATCTAAATAGAGCACACGAACAAAAATCAAGTTTTTCTTTCTACATAAATGAGCCGTTTCACTTGCCACTATATAAAGATACCGCTACATATAACGATTGTGAACTGTTAACGATGCTAACGACTTAGCCGTGCTAGGCCCTCGCTTCGAAATAGGCTATGCACGCATTGCTAACTCGCATATTTACGGATTATTATTTAGCTTGATACTTCTGGTATAGGACAACAGGCCACGTCGAGGCACTGCTTACACGGTAACGTTTAATAAATGTAATTCAATTTAATGAAGGCTGATAGGAACGGTAAGACAAGAAATCAGAGAGCGAGTATTTCCACATGGTGTCTCTTACGTAGGCCCAATTCCCTAAACCCACGGAAATCTACGTAAAATGTTTTTGCTCCCGAACGATCGCTTTAAGGAAACAATACATTTCTTATTGCACGGTATGTATAAGACAGTCCTACAAATTATTAATTAAAAACTACCCGTGAATCATTACACTAACAAGCGACATTCGCCGTCCATTACCTCACGGTAGGGACGCGCGAAAGAAAGAGAACGATGCGTCGTCGGGCGGGGTATTTATAGGATGTACACGCCAGCCAATCAGAACCCGGCAGATGGCCGCGTATCCTGAACTACCATTGGCTTGAAACGGTGTAAATCATCCTTCGGCGTAGGCCTGTGGTTTCTTGTTGCGTTTTCTATGCATTGCTCTCAGAAATACTAGTTATTTACGAGGCTGAAGTTTCTTATTCGGAAGTGTATTAGCAAGATCCTTGTTATCTTAAATAGATATAATGCGTGTTCTGCCACATTGACCATAATTTATCTTACCACTGTCGTGCGTTTGTTAGAAAGCTCAATACCACGTGATACACCACCTATTACACTTACCATATCCTGAGTTTGAAGATATTTTGCTGTGTAGTTTTTAAAATAATGCCCTCCGAAATAGGTACTTTTCCCCATTAAGAGTTATTTAAATACAATTCATGTTCTGCCATAATTACAGCAATTTATCTTGTCAATATCAAAACGCCCCTATAGATTTCTGTGTAAAAACCAAGTTCAGGGGGCATCATTTTAAAAATTAAACAGCAAAATATGTTCAATCTCAGGATATAGTAAGTGTAACAGTGCATGACATGGTATTGAGCTTTCTAACAGATATTTTGCCATTGACATGATAAATTGCTGTTAACATGACAGTACAACCACTGTTCTGCAAAAGCTGGATGATTAGGCCGTAGGAGAAGGGGAAGATGTTCAGCATGTTGAGCAGTGTGGCCTTGCTAGTGCCCACCTTGTCTCCAGTAAAAAAACAATTCCAGACAAAGATTTTGTTTCACCCAGCAGGTTAAGATTCAACTGGTTGGTTAAAACAAAATCTTGGCCTGGATTTTTACTTTCTGGACCCGTGGCCTGTACTACGAAGCGGGGTTACTGGCTTATCGGGGTAACTTGTCGGATTTAAGGTAGTCTGGGCAAATGTAAGTGAACGAATATGAAGGCCATTTAAACTGTGGTACCAAGTCAATCTCTTGTTATCTTGATACTAGACTACTGCATTTCACTCCTAGAAGGTCT
>JAODKC010000117.1:24554493-24572050 GCA_026777985.1 Mormyrops attenuatus | reverse complement strand
CCATCCATCCATCCATCCATCCATCCATCCAGCCATCCATCCATGCATCCAGCCATCCATCCATCCATCCCTCCATCCATCCCATACGAACTGTTGCTGGTTTGCTTTCTTGTAAGCATGCAAACTTTTGTAATGTGGACCCCCCCCCCCCCCCAAAAAAATATATATTATATATAGAAAAGCTGTTTAAAAATGGCAGGCGTAATTCTGCTAGGAGGATAGATCTATGTTCCAGCAGATCTGGTGAAAAAACCATCACTCCCCCTGCCTCGCAAACACCAAGAAACTTTTTCCCCCATCAATTAAAAAAAAAAAAAAGAATAAAAAATCCAAATTTTTGCTTTCCTGAACCTTCCATGGAACACGAGTGGTATAAAATAGGTGGGATCCCCCCACAAATACCAGCCAACAGCCTAACCCACTTATCCCAGTGTACCATGACACAATAACTCTTCGAAGAGTAACCAGAACTGCCCTCCCTCCTGACACACGCACGCACATACGCCCCCTAGCTGAAGAGCTTGATGAAGCAGGTCTGACAGTAGGGCTTGTCATTCTGCTCCTTGAAGGTGCCTTTGTTGAGCTGCTTGAGGCAGAAGGCGCAGACAAAGTGCTCGGGGTGGAACTTCCTGCCCATGGCGGTAATGCAGCGGCCCGTGATTGGCTTCTGGCAGCCGGAGCAGAGTGAGCCGCGCCGCTCGTGGTAGTGCGATTCGCAGTACGGCTGGCCCTCATGCTCGAAGAAGCTACCATTCACGAAGGGGGTGAAGCACTCCTGTGGAGCAGGGGGGTCAGTATCACGCACAAGCCTCACAAAGCCCCCATACTGTCTACAAGCAGCAGCTAAGTCCCCCTCTCATATCTCTCATATGACCTCTATATGCCATGCTGTGGGCTTGTGGGAGTTTTATTTGCTCAAAAATGTCCTGAGGGCAAAACAAAAAATGATTGGTTGAGAGAGATAACCAATCAAAACCATCTGATAGGTTGGTCCCGCCTCCTCAAGTTGCTTGTAGCCACCTCCTTTACAATCTGCTTTTCTCTCTGAACCAACCATTTTTTTGATTCCCATGTTCACTCATCCCCCAACACTACACAGTGCTTCTGGCCCACGTGCACAAACGAACAAAAAGACACACACATGCACACACTTACTCTGCAGACAAAACACTCCGGGTGCCAAAGGGCATTGAGGGCAGAGATGTAGTTCTCTAGGATGGCCCGGGCGCACCCGCCACACTTGGGTGCAAACATGTCAAAGTAGTCCTTGCGGCAGAACGCTTTCCCGTCTTTCTCATGGAAGCCTACAGGG
This sequence comes from Mormyrops attenuatus, assembly GCA_026777985.1. Taxonomy (NCBI): domain Eukaryota; kingdom Metazoa; phylum Chordata; class Actinopteri; order Osteoglossiformes; family Mormyridae; genus Mormyrops; species Mormyrops attenuatus. The sequence continues at coordinate 24,570,738 of JAODKC010000117.1, read as the reverse complement.
GGCAGCAGACACAAGAAATTTATGTTTACATCCTAAAATGAGCTTTGCCAAAACTAAAGTAACAGATAAACAGGGCTGTGTAGTGCTAAAATTCTAATCTGGAATTTAGTAAAATTTTGAATGTAGGCAATAATGCAAAAGCATTCCACAGGACGTACATTCATTCGATTAAAAAAAGACAAACTAAAAGACAATTACAATCCCAGAATTTGAACTACAGCTTTTATGAAAAAACAAACACTGCAGCTCTTACAGGCTTCACGTTAGTCACTCTAGCCAATTAATACTGTAGTGCTTTGATAAAGGGACAAAGTCACATCAGCAGATTAGCAAGAGGAAAAGAACAAAAAAAAAGCAAAAAAGAAAAAAAGAAAAACAAAAAGAGGTCAGGCCAGTACATGTCACATGACTCTGTTCCAGAAAGACCATGTGTTGTGCTGGGGGATTTCCTCAAAAGCTGTGGAAATGGGTCAGGCCAGCTAACGGCTGGCTAAGGCCCAGCTTCAGCAGCGGAATGGGGCTCAAACTCCGAATGAATGGACACTCTGGGCCTGGAGGGTATTCCACGGAGGCAGGCAAGATGCACCTTAGTGAAAGTGACTTATATTTTCTGCCCATTTACATGGATATTTGACAGGAGCTCTCCAGATTAAGAGTGTTTCCCCTGAGGCTATAAGAGCGGAGCCTCCCTCTCCTGGCATTTGGGATGTGCCCTTAAGCACCAAGCCTATCACCCAGTTTGTGCTGCCTGGAAGGCGCAACCTACCCTCGGGCCCGAAGAACGATCCACACTGGGCACAGAAGAAGTGCTCCGGGTGCCAGGTCCGATCCAGTGCAGTCACTACTTTCTGTGAGTGAGAGAGAGGCGCATGGAGTGAGCTCCAGAGAAGGCACCGGCATTCAGCACAGCGGCGGCTCCCTTCTGTACCTCACAGCAGGGTATCAGAAGCTGGAGGGGAACCACATGTTTAGATACCCGCTGGACAAAAAGCTGCCCACGTATAAAATAGCCCATTAACATTCACATGGGAAACACTGCTCCAGAAAATCTTTAAAGCAACCAAATTTCAAATCAGCTCGCTTGTTAGCCACACTGTGACAAAAGAGATGGAAAACAGTACGCTCTCAAGGCTTCACAATGTGCTGATGACTCTCCACTATCTACCAGAGTAATCCACACTGCATCAACATCAGCGCCGGCCACCAGAGGGCAGTCTCGCGTCACATGAGACCGGGGCGACGACTCAAGAGCCGGAACGTTGAAATGATTAGCTCATGTTTTCCAGATTGGACCAGATTCCCAAGCAGTTTAAAAACAATAGGTTTGACAACACTTAACCCTTTATCAACAGTCAACAGTAGGCTGTCAGAGGGAGAGCCAGTGATTAAAGACCAGCGGTAGTTAGGAAGAGGGCAGATGGCGGAAAACGTGGCGTTCTGCTGTGGATGAATCACTGACAGTGACGTCGGGCCAAACCCAAGGCCAGAGTCCACCAGCTGAATCTCCACCCGGAAAACCAGAGACACAAAAGGCGTTAACCGAACCCTGTAGGGCGTGTATCACTCAAACATCCAAGGGCACATGTGGAGGCGAGAAAGACAGGTGTGATGACACCTGTGTGTGGGTGTGCTTGGCCTATCACTCACGTCAAGGATGGGGCCGTTGCAGTAGTAGCAGCGCGGCGAGAAAAGGTCGTGGTAGTCCTTCTCGCAGAAGGGCTGCCCGTCTCGCTCGAAGAAGTTGCGGGAGCCGATCTCCTCTTGACAGTGCGTGCACACAAAGTGCTCTGGGTGCCATGTCCGGCCCATTGCCGTGACAACCTGGGACAGGAGCAGCCGTTCAGTACTGAGGGTCATGCTCGAATGCAGGGACAACCTTTAGCTTGACTGGGAGGGCAAGAATCACCCAGTAAATACCAACCATGCCCAGCTGTGCCACTGGAGGTCTGCTGACTGGCATAATTACGCCATTTATATCAAGCCAAAAAAACCCAAACAGATGCCACATTTTCATAATTATTTTGCAACAGCAACACACTGAATGGTGTCTTACCGCTACAAGCTAGAGATCAGGTCAGCCCCCCCCCCCAACATTTAGCAGATCAATTATGTAGGAGTGAAAACCAGCATAGAGAGAACTGGGAACCACTGCCCGTTCATTTTATGGTGGTAAAAAAAAAAAAAAAAGCACTTTGTTAGCAGTTATCTATTATGCCGATTAGGCTTAACTGTGGAACCTCGCTGTACAAACATCCATTTGTTTTTAAGTGAGCATAATGCTTTCCCCCTTGAGGCCATACGGCATCCCACTGCATAATGCACACAAGGCATCAACACAACACAAAAATCAATAAAAGGGATGGACGGGGGGGCTGCCCACCTGGCCGGCGATGGGCTTCTTGCACGCACCGCACACGCCCTTGGCCACCGTCTGCACCCCCAGCCGGTTCAGGTCTGACTGCAGGCTGCCCAGCATGTTGTCCAGCTTGTTCACCTGCTTGGTGGGGCCGCTAGGGGGGGCAGCGCTTTTGCCCTGGGCCATGATCTGTGAGGGGAGAGAAAGCAGGTCAAGAAACAGTGTGAAACCCCCTTCTGGACCCCCAAGTGTGCCATGAAAGCATAAACATGTAACACTACAATATGTGCCATTAAACTGAACACACTGGACTCTTTACAGAAGACACAAGGCATCAACGAGCCCCCTCCCCTCATCACCCACCACATTCAGCCGACTTGAAACAGCTTGTGCCCAAACCCCCAACCCACAAACAACGAGGCAGCTTCCTCTGCGAAACCAGGAAGGGCCTCTCTGATGCACAATAACTAATTCCTTGTAAATATGCCACTCAAAAAATCAATTATTCATTGCATAAATTTTTATCAGTACTGAACATTCGACAAAAAAGACGCGTCAAACTACATATGCAAAAAAACACATCCGAAATGTATCTCAGAGGAGCGACACCCCCAGCTTCTAGTAACTCGTGCAGCATCAGTTACAGGAGGCGCACATTAGCGGAAAGGTAGAGGAACGTTCACCACACCTCCACCCTCCCTCCCCAGCACCGCGGTGCAGCAGGAGCAGGCAGGCTGCAGGGTCAAGGGTCTGCAGTGCAACTCACCTGGAGGCAAAAGCCCCCCCCCCCCCAGGTAGAAATGGCACTGCCCACGGACTGTGCAGCCAGAGCGTGGTGACGGGAACAGCAGAGAGGGAACAGCCCTTGGTCAGCGTCCTTTCCTCTTTCAATTACGTACACACACACACACACACACACACACCTCACATTACTTCTTTGTAAAACCCTCTTTTATGGAAATCGACGTGAAAACCTGTCTGAACTACATCCCCATACAAATCTATGCACTTCAAATCTTCATCCAATTTGAACGAGTGTGTTTCTTTTAAACAAGGGAACAAACCGATGCTTGACGTTACCCGGAAAGTCCGAAGGGCCAACCACCTGGAAAGCTGGGAGTCGCGTTAAACTCATAGTATGGCGTTTAAGCACCAGCTCAACTCCTCATATCACACCATCCCACCAAGTGTTTGCAAAAAAAGTTAATACGGGGTGTCAAACATTACACAACCCACAGCCAGGAGGGCTGACAATAAACAAATGCACACGTGTCCCTGTGTAAGCAGACCGGACCAGCTGTGACGCCTGAGATGTCACTCTCTCTAGACAAACAGCAGACCATTTTATTATGGAAGCCTTACACGCTGCCAAATTCAATCACTGTCATTCTGAGTATTTGGAGAACTAACACCAGGCCATAATTAACACATTCCATCTTTGGCGCTAATGAACAAATGGGCCCACAGCCTATTAGAGAGCTTCCATATGGGAACAATGTGTTGTCGTGGATAGTCTTTGTTGTCTCAAATTAACCACATACCCAGGTTCTGTAATTGAATACAAAAAAAAATCCATGAGTCATCCAATGATCCCTTTTACAACCTCAGACATAAAACGAAGAAAGACTTCACACCACGAACCAACTTCACACAGAGTTGGTGTTGAAGCCAAGAATTCACCATGGGATACAGATAACACAACACAGCAGCTAAACATAACACAGACAGACAGATAGCTAGAGAGAGAGAGCCTCCTGCCTGGACCATTGGAGGGAAGAGAGGATCATCATCAGTTTGGCAGCCTATGGACACCAGGACCTTTGGTACGAGAGCTGGAACTTGAGGGGTGGCCTGGACTGGGAGAGGGTAAGGTGGAATCGGGATAGCTGGTTCTGGGGGGAAGTTTTCTAACTGGTGGACATAAACGGTGATGGGAGGTGTTCGGGGAGATTGAGCTTGATGGAGCTGCAGTTGGCTGGGGGATTCCAGAGGTGGGAAGGCGACTTTCGGTAGGGTCTTAGCGGGGCTAAGCTGAGGGGGCGGAGATGAGGATGGGTGAGGCGATGGAAGCCGGTTCAGGGGGAGCTGCATTTTTGGTTTTCCCAAAGCAATGGTGCATTGGAGGGAGGGCGAGTGAGGAGGGGGAAAGACCTTCCTCTGAGGAACAGATGAGGCTGGAGGAATGATGATCTGGGAGAGAGAAGTAAAGGACAGGGAATGACAAGGGCGGTAATTAACAAAAGACCAAAAAATGGAAAATAATTATGGCAACGCAAGAGATGTGTCGAACTAATGAAACCGACAGTCGGAATGATAAACATGAGTAATATGGAGACACTGAATGAACTGGGTTCCTTCAAACGGACACGGAGGTGCTGGTTTCCCCCTCTACCTTGTCCACGGAAACTGAGGTGCAGTCCTCACGTGACCGCTGGGGACTGGACGTGATGACGACGCCCTCCGTGAGCCAGTCGTCCAATGGCTCGCACCTGTGTTCGATACGCCCAATGCCCAGCTTGCCCTGCAGTTCCTCAATAAGCCTATCCTGGGACTTGCTCTTGTGAAAGATGACCGGACCCAGCTTGGGCCGCGGGGTCCCTTCATGGTACATGGGGTGTACATTGGGAATCTCCTTGGTCCGTCGGATCACAGACTTGAGCTACCGAGGGCACAGATCTTGTCAGGACGATTTGGAAATAGTTGTAATGACAGGCACCATGCATCCATTCCACTCCAAAGCTGTGGGGTTCAGTTCAAAAGCTTTTTGAATGGAGCCTTTGTGAACAAAACTTGCAGTACCATGTACACATGCAAAAACCATTCAAACACGGGACAACACACCCCGTGTTAGAGGGGCTCCTGTTCCACAGCATGCCGTTAGTCAGGCACTGCCTGTCCATTTGCTAGCATACAGAGAAGGCACAACGTCCAACCGGTGCACCGAAGGTAAAGTGCCTCAAGGGTCATTTCAAAACTGAGGTTCTGGAATCCCCCACGTCACTCGGAAGTATTCCACGGCATGCAGAGTGCAAAAGGTGGCTCATGCCCGGCCAGTCCATTAAAAGAAAACGCCAAGGAGTTGTTCTTGGTGGGACCTTCCAAAAAAAGCCAGCTGCACCCCCATGTAGGTGGGAGCCAAAAATCAAAGCGCTGACTCATGTGTGCAATCAATCAGCCCAGTCACTAGGCATGGTAGCATATTTTTAAACGTGTCGTCCACTTGAGCGGAAAGCTACACTTCCAGCATTACACGATTAAACTGCCAGCTTATCTCTAATGAGGACTTTCACAGATTGCGCAGCGGGCGGAGGGCGTAGACTCCAACAAACATAAGCGGTACATGGATCAAACAAACCTTCCCTGGAGCTATGCACTCCTTGTTACGGGGGTGCTGCTGAAAGGCACTTGGCAAGAATAAGAAAGGTCTGTTCCATCTTGTTCAAAGCACAAATTCCACACATTAACTTTGCCTTGAAGGTATCACCCCATTAGTTTAAAGTGCCACCAATAAAACACAAACTCCACGAAGCAGCCAATCAGAAGCTTGCAGGTCATTATAGGGAACTGGCACTCGGTCAAAAGGTCTCGGCTTTTCGGATACATGCTTCCCTCCTAAAATAGTTCTGACATGAATAAATCCTGCACCACAGGGAGGCTGGACTTCTGGATCAAAGAACTGGCATCATAGGAAAACTTTAACAGTGTGATTCAGGCGAGTGATAATTAATTGCTCAGATGTTATTTACACCTACGAATGCATGCCAAGAGGCTGGTATACGAAATGACCACAGACACAAGAAACGACCGGAAATTGACCCAACTGGATGTGACAAAGACATGACAAAAATCCAGAGGGCACAACAAATGGGTGCCCAATAGCAGGCTGACCCCTACATGGCCAGACGCAGACATCCTCTCCACAGCTGAGGGCTGCAGTAGGGGCAGGTCCAGCAAAGCATCTGGGGTCTGAGGGCAAGGCGATGGGGTCAAACAGTCATCCATCCAGCTGGCTTCAGTCTGGGGCGTCATTGTCCCGTCTTGTCCTTCCTCAGGCTGGCCTGATCCAAAGTTCATGGAGTCCGGCATCCCCCTCTCCTCAATACTGCTCCCCCAGACACTCTGCTCAGCAATGCCAGATACGGGGTATCCACCACATACAGATAGGGGTGAGATGTTCTCCTTAACCTCCTGCTTCCTTGCCTTGGAAAAGCACACATCTAACAGGTCATCCAGCATCCTGTCCAATGAGGGATCAGGACCAGCTGAGGTTCCCTCTATTTCTTGAACCTTGGGGACAGATTCTACTGTCCTTGAGTCCTGTAAAGAAACTTCAGCGGTGTATGACTGCTTGCCTTCTACTGGAAAACGTGGAAGACCGGTATCAGTAAGATCTGTTGTACTGGAGAGGTTAGAAGCACCAGGAGCAGGGGTGACAGACTTGGTAGACTGAAAGGAAGGACTGTGAGTCTTTGGTGCAGGAGGAGTCAGTAGTACTGAGGAACTGGGAGAATTGATGGCAAGACAAGGTGGGGTACAGGAGGTCTCACAACCAACCGGAGCAGCTTTTACCAGACTGACTACTGGCTCTGATGATCGAACCACAGACTTCCTGGGGTGAGAGAAGGTCCCTGACAAGTCCACGCAGGAGTTCCCCTTAAAGGCAGAGTTCAGAAGGTCATCTTCTGCAGACCAGATTAACACGGCCGGCTCCATGAACTGGGGTGTGTAGGACAAGGCGACAGGGGATGTGGACGTGCAGAGAGCACAGGAGGACTGTGGGGCAATGACCGTCGTGGGAGCGATCCCTCTGGGGTCATGTGCGTCCTCATCAATGTGCAGCTCCATAACCTCAGGAGCACAGGCTTGAGGATCATCCCTGGGGGGCGTGTAGTGGGGGCTGTAAGGGCAGCTCATTTGTGAGGTTGGGGCAAATGAGGACAGAGTCAAATGAGGGAATCCAGCCACCATATCACACAGGGGTCCTGCATTAATGGGCCCCAGAGAACCAGACTGGGAGGCAGGTGAGAAGACAAGGAAGGAAAGAAAAGACAAGAAAAAAAATTAGCTGGGAGGACAGGATCTAAAATATGCAGCAAAGGAATAGAAAATGGAAGCTTTTAGACAGAAACATGAAAGCTTAGCAACTTAACAGCAGAACAGCCACAAAGACGTCACACACACACCTCTGCTTCCTTTGTGCATGCAGGGGAAAGGTGGCGACATTTGGGCTATATAGCTGCTGACCACAGAACTATGGTTATCAGCTGAAAAGAGCACATACCACAATCCAATCAGAGGCATCGGTGACACCCCTGTCCCCTACTTTCTGTCACATCCAGTCCAGTTTCTCTGGATTCTCCATAACTACCCCTTCCTATGTAGAGGTACATACTCACATTGCTCTGGACCTTGAAGTCAGACAGGGAGGCCATGAGCTCGTCCAGCTCACGCGTGGCAGACGAGGCAGAGATGCGGCTCTGCTGTTGAGCCGCCGATGATTCCTGCGTGTCGTTCAGAACGCTCTGGGTCGCAGAGGGGGCGGGGCTAGAAGGAAGACAGACACACATTTGCATTTCCTCCGTATACCAAGATTAGCAGAAACACCAAGTGACACAGGCTTTTGGTCTCCGGCCTGTCTGCAAAGATAAACACTAGATGGTTCCGTTTTTACTTCAGGCTGAAACAATTACACTGGAGTCTGTTAAGTTTACAGTGCAGGTCAGGTGGTCACAGAGGAGAACGCTCCGACACTACTGCTTGTATAGGTGTTGCTAAGCTAACTACTGTCTGAAAAACTCCCATTTGGAAAGGCTCCACTCAGAGGGGACACCCATGCCCCCCCACTCCCCAGGCAAGAACGCTTACACGGGGCGGGGCACCGAGCTCTCCAGCTGGTCGAGAAGGTTCTCCACGCTGGGCCGCACGTCCTCCACCACCCGACGCTTGGGCTTCTCCACAGCAGGTGGGGGTGCCTTGGCTGCCAGAGAAACCCCGTTCTCCTTCCCATAGTGGATGGCGGTCCCGGACAACAGGGGCGGGACAGGTTCCTCTGTGGGCAGGGCAGAGAACGGCATGGAGAATCCCCACTCCCAGAAATTTGGTGATGAATAGTGGCAAAAAAAAAATTTAAAATCCAAAATTTCGATACTCGTGCCCCCTAAAAAACGTGAATTAAAAACCGTTCCTTTAAATTAGCACCCATTAAAATCCCCCCTGATGAAAGGTGTCTCAGTTACTGCTGTGGTTACACCTAAGAGGCAGCACAGGCCTGGCCAGCAGTACCTTCAGTCGGGAAGCAGGGGGCGCCATGCTGCACGGCGTTGAGCTCTAGCAGCAGTCGATCCAGTTCCGACAGGTTGCTGCCCAGCGATGAGCTCATTGCGCCCGCGGAGTCTGAACCCTTCTGCTTGTTAGGGAAACTAGGAGGAAAAAGGTGAGGGGGGGCTGTCATAAGCACAGGGGCTGAACTGACAAAAAATGTTACAGTTCATAATAATAAGGGTGCAAACAATATTGCATCATCAAAAACACATAGTAGATTTCACAAGCGGTGGACTAACTGACCACAGGCAAACTGAGTGGAAATAAAGAGGACAAACGAGAACCCAGAGACTAACTGGCTTTGTTAGTCTCACAAAAAAACCCACCAACATTCTCACACCCTAATACTACATTATATACAACAGTTGTCACGCTTTGGAAACACTCAAACCAGCATCTACTCTGCCAATTAAGCTAATTTTAAATACGCTTGATGAGTGACAGACAAACAGAAAACGTTTCTTCTTCAAATGGCAAATATTATCGACACCGATTACAAACACATGGAACCGTACTGATCCAAGCTGAGGGAACAGGCAGAGACACGCACATTCCTGGTTCATTCCGTTCCTGCTGGGGCTGTTGAACCTCCAGAAATGAATTAAACATTCATAAAAGTCCATTAATGACAGGTAATCTCCAGAAACGCATTGACAGAAAGCGAGGGGATTTCTCCTTCGATTGGCTAACGACTGCTAAGCGCTCCTCGAATTACAGACTCCAGATCCCAATCAGATTGGTAGTAAAAAGAAAAATACATCCACTACTTCTTATGAATGACTGGGTCATCTGAGCAGTAGTCTTGATTGGGGGGTTTGGCGGGGCGGCAGCCTACCTGTAGACGTGGTCTTCCTCGCTGTGAGACTGAGGGGAGCTGCTGTCCCGGGACCAGGCGCTCTTCTGGGCAGAGCCGACGGACTGAAAAGAGCAGGCGGAAGGTCAACACACCTACTCAAATGGCGAGGAAATGACGACCTGTCACACAGGCCCCTCCCTCCCTGCTGACCTGCACGGAGGAGCGGTGCGAGCCTGGGGGTTCCAGCACAGTGCCGTTCAGGGCATCGGCAGATGGTGGCGGGGGCACCGGCGGCGGGATGTGGAACTCCTGATAGGTCTGGCCGCCGGTCGGGTACGAGTACGGCGTCTCATCGGGGAGGAAGACTGGACGCTTGGAAATGTGCGAGGTGGTGGATTCCAAGTCTGCCAGCAAGGCGTCTGAAAGGGGCGAGGGAGAGGGGGAGAATATAAAATCGGACTAAAATAAATATCCAATAAAGCAGACATACCAGAGAGGTGTTATCAATAACCACACCTGAGAGGGAACAAGAGCGGTTCACTTTAAACTTAACATCTCATGTTTACTTAAATGTGACTCAACTGCTTCATTAGTACAAGTACTGGCCCATTCCATGCTGATAATAATTTTTAAAATGGGAAATAACTTATAATTCCCCCCCCCCACACACACCATTGCAGGGAGGCAGCAGAGAGTTTTGATCTTCAGACCACAGACTTTGGACCCTCCCTTGTCCGGTCCTTAAACCCATAAGGGCTAAAGTGCGGATCTGTACAGCCGCCCTGCGGAGGCCAGTCACAGCGGAACGCTGCACCCCTCGGCCTGGCAAGCCCGGGCATCAGGAGCCTAATTCTTGTTTACTCTCCGTTGCCAAGTCCTTAGAAATACCAGCCTGGAGGGACAGGATCTCACAGGCAGGTCAATACAGAGAGCTGCTGGGCGCTACCAGCACCAGACACAAAGACTAAGAGAAGCACAGGCTCACCCTGCGCAAGTTCAGGAGGCATTTTCCATAAACGTGAAAACAGATGTGGAGAAAAAGAGATGCTGGTTACAAAGGGGGAGGAAAACCAGTAAGTCTAATCAGGAATCAGCCCAAAGACGGCACAAGCCCAGCCTTGATACGCAGAAGATAAAATGTGAACTCGCTAGAAATATTACACAACCTTGTGCGGAGAGCTCACTCGCAGGGCCAATTTCACAACTAAGCTGAGAGTTTGGGGTGGGGGGCGCATGTCTGTGTGTGGTGTTCCTCAGCAACATGGAGATCCCACGCGAGACAGGTAAGCAGGGGGGGGAGAGTCCATTTGTACTCACCTTGTCTGAGTGTCCGCAATCAGGATTGAGAAGTGAGGAATTGAGGAAGCAGAGGAAGAGAAGAAAATGTGTGGTCTGCAAAGCTGTGTCTGCAGAGGAAGTGATGGGGAAGGAACAACCCACAGCGAGGCTGTGCTGATAAGGCCCCCGCCCCCCGCCCGCCTGCTGCCTTGCCCCCCCCCCAACTTGCTCCTTGCACGTCGTCCTTACAGTATCCGAAGATAAGGCAAAAGCGGGAGGGACTCTTGCCGTTGAGTCCACAGAGTGAATGGTACCCAAAGGACACCGAAAAAAAACCCACATTATAAATTTGCTAAATTAATTAAAACAGGAAGCAAGACAAGCTAATTATTATAGTGAGCGAAGAGATCTGCTGCTCACTAACAAAAAAAAAAATGCATCTTTATCAGGTGCCAGGTGCATTCGCCACCAGTAGACAGTCTACATAATGTGCGAGAATCCCAGTGTTCAACGTATGACAAGACCTCATGGCTGGCCAAAGCTTCTCCGGCGCTCTCGTCATCTTAAGTGCAGTCAGAACATTAACGAGCACCACAGCGAATGTGCGATTTCAGTGGTTAAGCCTGACTTTGAGCAGTAGCCAGCCATAGAGACGAAAACAACCGTTCACGGTCTCTTAAAAGGGCGTTGTGCGCTGCAAGCCCAGACGCATGCCATCAAAGCACACAGGATGTCAAGCGCTCCCTCAACAGGCTGAGAAGGGAACTGCATTTCAGTTGTGTACCATGTTACACATGAGCAACTCTCAGCCAGTGGCACAGTGGTAACCATTCAGGGAACATAAGCTGGGGATTATTTCCTCTTCTACACCAGTTGCCAAACATGTCAACAATGACACTTCCTAAAAGGCTTCCTGTAAGCTGCCAACACTATCCGGGGGTGGGGGGGCTATTGACTGCTACTGAGCTAAAAGTAAATCAGAAATCTGAACAGCCTACGGAGCTGTTTTTGGGGCCCTCTGGCCTTGTTAAGTTAGCCTGACACCAAAGCGACTGATCCTCGTTTCACATGCCTGAGACTTTACACCTCTACAGATTAATGGAACAGATTAATGAGGGCGGGGGTGGCTAGGCAGCCACCAATGAAAGCATGTAAGTTACCATGGACACGTGTCATAATGCCCAGGTGACCTGCTCCCATTGGCTGATGCCTAGAGGGGCGGGGCAGAGGCACAGACAGTGACGGTCTGCCATCCGCATCTCCAAGGCGCCACCATCTTGGTAAGGTCTGGCAGACAGCCACACTTGGTCACCATCAGCAATTTTTATTTTTCCTGAGAGAGAGACACACACACACACACGCACATGTTAGAGATTAGGAGTGCTTCCTTCAGAGACTTTGAATGAAGAAAACTTCCTGTCATTTTGGGGGGGGGGGGGCACTAAACCACTTCCCCCAAAATCAATTTTATTATTTAAATGGGGTTTATTGCCTGAAACAACATTTGCTAAGTAATTGTTGCCAGCTAGCGGTATTAGGATTTTTCCCTTTTTTTGCCATCTAATGGGGAGTGGGGGGGGGCAGACCAGACCCCAAAATATGTACAATTATTTCTGGATGGAAGCTAACAGCATTCTGAAATCTATCATTGCTTTGTGGTGACCGTGAATAACAATAAACGGTAAATGTCCCAAGGCTGAGCCCAGCAATAGAAAACGCTTCATCAATAGAAGGTATTTCAGCAAGTCCTCATTAGGCATAAAAGTATCCCAGCAGAAAAATGTCCCTCTCTCTAGTGTCCTGCCAGAAAAGTTGAAGGATTCATTTCGTAAACATTCTGAAGGACAGCAGAGCGTATGGGTTGTTCTGCACCAGGTGTCCCACAGGGGGCAATGTAGAGCTGACACTGCATGCAGCTGTTAGTGAGAAATGTTTTGTGTGTGTGGCTCCAGACAACCTTCAAATTCAGCTTCCTAAGGGTAACTTGTCGGGGTCATAAGACTCCAGCAGATAGTACAGGAGATGGATCCTGAATGCACTCCTCCCACTTTTATCCAGCTCTTACCCCACCCTGAGAAATACACCCACGAATCAAGCGCTCTTCAGCATACAGAGGACCTGCTGGAACCTGTCTGCCTTCAATGTATGTGCGCTATCTGCTCATCATACCCCCCACCCCTGCCACCGCCAAATATCTGATGGGCAGGAGGATGATCTGGGAATTCCTAACATGCCAAAGCGTGTCTCACCCAAAAACAGTGGAGAGGAAGAAATGAAGAGGAGCCAGCAGTGGCTGTGCACATGCGCATTCACTCCTTACCTTATGGGGACATTTTTGGGAAAACATCCACACAAGGAGACTAAATCCAGAAAAGCAGACCTTGCAAGGACATACCAGAAGTAGAATCAAAATCATGTCAAAATCATCCGTTTAAAACATGAAAAGGAGAGCTGAACAGGTCAAAAAGGCTACATTACTGAGTGGTGTCAGTGTCTGAATTCCAAGGGAGCCCCACCACTGCAGAGTAACACTCACGTACCAGCCCATTCTGTGCACAGACACATCCGCAGGCACCGTCACGCCCACACACACAGCGTCTCTCTCTAGCGATGTTACTCAGCTCCTCTCTGACAGGGTGACATAAAGGCAGCCTGCAGCGATCACTGACGCCAAGCTGGCCCGTTTTACAACTGTGAAGTCAAACCGTAACCCCACCCCACCACCCCAGGGGGCGCATTTACACCGGGAGAGTCGAAGGGAGGACCGGACAGTCGCCAAAGGAGAGAGCAGGCTTACAGCACTGTGACAAAGTGTTTTCCAAAAGGCAGCTATTCCACAGAATCCCTCTTATGGTGAATCCAATGCCTTCAGGTCCACTCCAATGGCACCGCGTGGCGATACCGAAACTACCCATTTTCTCCAGGTCAGCCACCTTGGTAATAACCTGTTGAAAAGTTAAAGGGTGTCTTTATACTGGATCTGAAGAATCAGATCCCTGACTCTTTAACAGACTGCAGAACAAAGATGGCTGAATCCACAGGAAACCCATCTACTGCCTAAAAACCTCCCAGACTGATTTACCTTAAACAGCAGAAACAAATAAACATATCCCTGCAGGCAACAGGCAGGTGAAGGGACAGGTTTACATTAACTGCTCGTTGATGGCTTTTAAGTAAAAATCCATGATGAGAATCAACGACATGCATGTTTACAGGTCTAACCATTTTGACGGACTCGTCACAGACCGAAAAGAAAAGCGCTGTATTTTATTCCAGATACCAGCTAAGCTCTGGTCAGTGTGTACTGAACCTAGAAGGGTAGCAGGGTCACGTTTTCAACATGCCTGTCAAACTAATATTAATAATGAAAACAAAAAAAGAGAGAAATCCACAAAAGGTCAAGTGGGTTTATGGGGTCATTAATTCGACTATGGTGCATGAAGGGAATTCAGAGAATGAAAATTACACCAGCTGAATAATAAACATTTCAATTAATCTAAATCAAGACAAATTAGCAGATACAGTACCTGGCTAATTCCTTTTTTGTGTATTTTACAAGAAAGTTAAGCAAAGAACTTTAATCATACAGCAATTCAGTAAGAAGAATAGGACAATTATTGGCAAGATACTGCCTTTTCATTAAACTTGGCCATGAAGGCCACCATATGACCCAAAGCATGCCTGGACGTAAAAGGGGAATTTCCTAGAGCTTAAATTAGATGCACTGCGACCATATTAAGTCCATGTGTCATTAGGACATGAGCAATTTGGCAAAAGCTGTGTGTCATTCTGAAAAACCGTCCATATTAAATCATTTAGACATGGTAGGTCTCTGAGGAACCATTTGAGAAGCTGCGACAGCTATGGCTTTGTACTGACTTAATCTGTGCTAACATGGTTTCAAGTCCTCCTCCGACACCAAAATGCACCAAAATGTTCATGTGAGATGAAAGATTTTTAAAACCGTTCTTCACCTCAGGAAACTCTGCAGCTACACTGACACTGACACCTGCTGGCTTATAGCTTTATTAATGTTTAGCACTGGAACATTATTCATTTTTACTTCCTTTCGCTCTGGTTAAACAGCAAACTCTCAGATTAGTTTTAATGCCAGTCAAACTGTGATAAATTAGACAGGCAAATTTGTCTTTTAAAAATTCCCCATCCCTGGCATGGGGGGGATGGGGGCGGGGAAATTTTTAGTCGTCTAACGGAAGATGCCTTCAATATTTTTGTAGATACCACCCATTAGGCATGACCAGAAAAAAAAAAACAAATGTGTGTTTATTGTCCTTAAAATCTGTTTGACATGAAGAAGCAGCAGGATCTCAATTCCCAAACTTCTGAAACACACCCAGGCTCTCAACTGTAATCAAAAACCTTCCCAAAATCGCACAGGAAGCCTCAGGCTGCGTGGGCATCAGCCCCACAGCTCAGACGCATTATAAAATGCATTAACACAGAACGGCACTGATCTCGTCCTTCTAATGGAGCTGAGCCGGACCCAAGCCCATTTATAAAGCACCATGAACTTACAGTAGCTAACCAGCCACCCAACACAGGCATCCTGAGGCACCATAGCTTTAGCCTTAGCGCCACTGGGGCTGACTTTCTGAAACGGCGCTCAGGGACTCCACTAGAACAGCATCCTGGCAACGCTTCAGGAAACGGTGAGAAAAGCAGCCAGTGAGAGGCTGGGAGGCGGAGTCAGGGTGTGATACACGCCGCTGAGATCCTCTCCCATCGGTATCTACACGATACCTCACGGTCCTCACCAAGTAAGGCAAGGAAAGAGCCGTCCAACAGTGACTATGCCCACAGGCTCCACACAACACATGACCGGGTTATCCAGCAGGAACCAAAAGTAATGTCCAACTCCAAGAATGCAGGGCAGTGGTACACAAGAGACTGAGCTAAACTAACGGCACACAGCTAACTTAATGTGTACTCAATGTCACACCCCCCCCCAAAAGGCAAGAAAAAAAATAGCAAGTGAAAACAGGGGAGGAGTTTGGTCACGCTTGGCCAATCAGGTGCCAGCCTGACCGATCCATGTCAAGATCAGTCACAGAGCAGCAGCAGGTATCTCCATCGGCCTGGGAGGGCATTTTTCACCGCCGCCTCCATCCCTCTCACGTCTAATGCTCCAAAACTGATCTTAGTGCCACCTGGTGCTCTCCCCGCTCGTGATACAGGATCCAGCTGTGTTCACGCCCATTCACGGCCAAAATGCAATGAGCAGCACCTAATACTTGCTCCACCGCTGCTATAAAAAAATCCCTTTTTTGTCAGAGGTCTCATTCATTGTTTTACACTACAGTTCAATGTCTGACAGCTTACATAATACAGTCTATTTTAAAAGAAGATATTACAGGAAAGATTCAACACCTGGGTCTCCAAACGTCATTCATTCATTAATGTTGTGGGGGGGGGGGGGGGGGGGGGGGGGGGGGGGGGGGGGGGGGGGGGGGGGGGGGGGGGGGGGGGGGGGGGG
>JAODKC010000117.1:24530551-24545079 GCA_026777985.1 Mormyrops attenuatus | reverse complement strand
TATATATTTTTTTTTTTTTTTTACTGCTGGGGAGAGGCTTTTCGATCACTGACTTCTCTCTTGGATATAAATAGGGACTGAACTAGTCAGCCATCAACCGTCAGTCTTTGAATTCCTTGAAAAGGTTGGGATGCTTGTCCGACAGATGTCTGACCAGCTTTGAAGTGTTGCCTCCCTTTGCGAGACTTACTTTAAAACAGTGCATGGAAAACGGTGCTGCTGTGATTAGGGGCCAGCCGTTTTGGTGACTTTATACCTGAAATATCTCCATATTTCACTTCAGGCCTCTTCTCTGTCAAAGAGTTCAGGTGTTGCTTAGGCGGCTGCCATGTCTTCTCTGAACCAAGCGAAAAAGGGCACCGCTCTCTCTGCAGTTGCTCACGGTTGTTTCCCACAATGTCACACATACGACTAGTGCAACGTCACTGCTATCAGCACTAAGCTTAAAGAGACGGATTCCTTTTAGACAGGTCAATTAGCTAGTCACATAATAAAAGTATCCATTTTTTCCAAAATGCCAGTATTGTACCATTTTCAAAACTCCAGTACCACACTTCTTTTTTTCTTCAGTATTCTTCAGGCTATCGAGCAACCATCAGTACGACACAGATGCTTTGAAACTGTCCGCAGAGATAACCCCCGCCATTCTTCTCAGGTTCATCTTGGTGTGCAGAAGCTGGCAGGTAACAGAAAGGTAGCTTTGGGGGGAAAGTGAATTTTAACTGCGGCACCTGCTCCTTCAGTCAGACATTCAATATCTGCCAAAGATTAGGATGACACTCCCAAAACAAAGTGAAATGCAAAAACATCACAGGTACAACAGCTAGAAATCTATCCCCACTAGGACTGCAGAATTCTGGGTAAAAGATCAGAACTGCTTTCACTCAGAACTGAGATCATAATTTTCACTCACATTCATTGAGCAATACATTTGTCTTTATTATTACAGAGTCTTTATGAAGATAGAACATGATCGTTATTGAAGTTTGACCCTCACACAACCTTTGCAGAATGGAAAGGGCACGCTCCAAGCTTTTTAACAAGCAACTCATTTTCAAATGCTTAACATTTTCTGCGTTATGAGGAATGCATCAAAACATCGCAATGTATGGTACCACTAATGATGAATAATGTACAGAACATGGAGGAGCAGTGGTTAGCGCTACTGCCTCACAGCACGAAGGTCCTGGGTTCTGTCCCGGGTCAATTCTGCGTGGAGTTTGCACGCTCTTCCCGTGTTCCTCCCACGGTCCAAAAGCATGCAGGATAGGTTGATTGGGGAGTCTAAATTGCCCCTGTAAGTGTGTGTACCCTGCGGTGTGTTGGTAACTGCCCAAGGTTGGTTTCCACCTGCGCCCATTGTTCCCAGGATAGGCTCCAGTACCCCCCCATGACCCCAGTTGGGATTACGCGGTTTCAGAAAATGGATGGATGGATGGTATAGAACACGCCCATTTTCCCTTCAGATAATCCATGCACAAAACACAAATCAGAAGATGGAGACGCAACCAGCTTGGTTTGGTCAGACTTTCGGCCCTGCTAGTAAGCAGGGCAACATCAGTGCGGTTACGGCTCGCATACTTTACAATGGAAAACTGCCAGTTTGTGGTACGGCTCTGTTCTTGGTGACAGTGGAAAACAGCCACATGATTTACTCTGTGCTAATATCGGGTAGCACGTCTGTGACAATCACTGTGTTATGTCAGCATCAAACGCTAGCATAATTAGCATTACCGTGCATAAATTTGCATTAAGAATCCATTCCGTTCAGTCTTTCTCTAGTATTTTTTATTTTTTTAAGTAAGAGTTTGGAAATATTCATGTACCGAATTATCAGGAATTATCAGCATCAATACTTCGCAGCAGTGGAAAAAAGCCTGAAGAATGAGATTGCATAAGGGTATGAATGAAGTTTGTGATTTAAAAAAGTGATTAATCGTGCAGCCCTAATCCTCACCATAAGAAACTTTAGGTCACAGCTTTTAAACGCAAACAGATCTTTTTTAGATCAAGTTTTCATTCGAGTCAAAACTCTAAATCGCATGCAAATTAAACCCACTGAAGTACAGGAAAAGAAAATGTGGTCATGGTTATTTGCACAATGGCCAAAGGGGGAAAAAAAAACGAGACACCACATACTAGAACAAAAAAGACTGCAAATGTTCCATCCATCATTGTAACCGCTTAAGCCCCACTGGGGTCTCGGGGGGCCCGGAGCCTATCCCGGAAGCAATGGGCACAGGTGGGAACCAACCCTGGGCGGGCACCAACACACCACAGGGTGCATGCAAATGTTTTAAAGAAACTAACTGCGATAATGACTGTATTTCATTCTCTCATAACTGGCGATACACACGCTGCTGTAAATGACCACAGGTAGAATAATTTTTAAGAATTTCTTGCTGATGCTGCAATAAAAGAAAAACCTGTTTTGTGGCATGATTGTAATATTACTGGTGTCATTTCATTCAATTTCAAGTTAACTCCAACCACAGAGTGTTTGCAAATATAGACATATTCATTAGAGGCGCAACCAGTTCACATACAGATAACACCCCATTCAGAATAGGATGGTTTGTGCGGCAGGAGGTCAAGAGCCCATTAAGGGAGAACAGGGACACAGCAGAGATACAGGCCCAACACAACCATACGCTGCAGACAGTTTAGGGTAACAGTTTACTGGAGGTGGCACAAATAATGTAGTACTATACCTCTTATTTAGTTTCTGGTTAGCCAGTACATTAAGTGAAGGCTACATACTGCCCGGATGTTTACTCGTCATTAATCAATCATAATGGTTCATGTAATTCATTCAGTTACACATAATTTGTACCGGAGTAGTAACCGACTTACTCGGTTAATTGTGCCCCCTCAAGTAAAGTAACCAATTCAGAGATGCCAAATATTTAGTAATTTCACATCTTTGGACTGCTGAGGACATCAGAGGTTTGTGGAGATGCACAGCCACAATGTAACATCTCTGGCAGCGGCTTCATCTGCACCTTTCTGTGACCAAGCGGAAGAGAACCTGCCGACGGATTTCTGCTGCCTTTTGGGAGATCCATTTCAAACTCCGCAGATGCCATTAGAATAAAGAACGAAACCAATACAGTGAGGGAAGGTCAAAACAACGCAAGAAAGCAAACATTCCTGGTATCTACAAAGGGGGGTTTTAAGAACAGGTCTTTACATGTCTTCGTCCTAAACATCTGCTTAGTTGAGAAGGCCGACTGCTTCTTAATGGAATCAAAGGAATCCAACGGGAAAGCTGGCAGCCAGAACCAAAGGGCGATCGTTTCACATCAGATCTCTTTAGACTCACCATCCTCCAGAATGGCGTGTAATCGGTTCATCGCAGGAAACTGATAACAAATCCAGCATTTTAGTCTTAGTGATTCAGGGTGCGCAGTACACATGGGCTGCAATACAGCTGAACCATGGGACCCAGAATGATATGGCATACACTTCCACACACCTTAATACGTAGCTATAGGCCCCACTATCCCTCTGGACATCCCACACTGCCAATGAGCTTTACAGTGGGCATCAGAATGGAGCATTCAGTGAAAACACTGTAAGAGCCATCAACTAGAGCGCTAAGCCCAAGACGGCTGCGGGTTTGGGGAGTGCGATTTCCATTTTTGGATTTCAGCTCTGGCAGGTCAACCAGTGGACATGATCGAAGTATCCAAAATCTCACTCAAGTCAGATATACAGGAGTAATGGACTCGTATCCAGATAAGCAAAAGGACCCTGAAAAATGCTAGGGCCATTGTTGGGGGTAAAACAAGTTACACTGTAACACATTACTGTAATTATATTACTGTCCTCCATAATGAAGTAAAGAAAACTGTTCAAATTCCAGTAATCACATTGCAGTTACTGGATTATTAAAATGCCCTGTCCTTTGTTACACATGCCTTTTCAAAAGAATATATATATATATATATATATATATTCCACTGTACAAAAACATGCAATTTACATGACCTGGAGCGCCTAAACTGACCGAACGTGTGACTGACTGCGCACCCTGCAATGGTTGGTTGGTTCCTGCCTTGCGTCAGTTGCAATGTTGATATAGTATAAACGATTACTCGCCAAATCGACTGATCAGTCGGGGGATTACTCGACTATTGATGTAATCGACAGTGACAGCCATAAATCGCATTACAATTTAGAGAAGTAATTGGTGGCTTATAACCAGTTACTTTTTTGAGTAAATGCCCGGTTACTACATTCACGTAGTCTCAAATGGCATTAAGGTGCATTTCCTAACGCTGTGACTAAATGTATCTCCCGCATGCAACATATCACTGATTAATTGCAGAAACGAGGGATTACCAGCCGTTGTTAATGTTTAACCAAAGAAAACAAACAGTAACGAACAGACAGCGGTTTAACCCAGCAGGTGACTGACAGAGTGCCATAATCAAAAGCTAGGGCCATACACTCGACCAACTTACAGCCAAAGAACCTTAGTCAAGCATCATGTTACCAGTTTATAGTTGGATACCGTCTGTCCCATCTTCCGCCCACCCCCCCAAAAATACTCCCGCGCAACGCCATCCTTCCGTGCAGATACGCGAGTGATTAATAGTAAAGTCCAGCCCCCCAAAACAGCCTATATGAATGTAGCGCGGTTTTTGTGCAAACTTCGACATTGGCAAGCACGCTGCCAGTACATTTGTTGAGTAATAGATATTGAATATTTTTAGTCACCCAAAACGGACCGATTAGTCTCAAAACCGATTAATTCAAAGCCGGACTTCTTAACTCGTGTGATCACGTTTCCCGCATACAGATATATTGATCGCGGGTTTGCAAAAATGTAACTCCACGCTCAAAATCAATGACCTATATACCAAACCATTCATAGATCAACCATGTACCATAACGATACCAGCCGTGTGTAAGTGCACCAACAGCCTGAAAACATTTGAGATACGGGGAACTAGAGGGGCATGTGCACTTCTCCATGTGTTTATGGGAAAGAAAAGAAAAAAAAAAAGTTTACGGTCAAACATGACATTTCACAGCTCAGTGTCTGCAGCTGCATCGTGGTGCACAGCGTGTATAAAGGCTCGAAGATAACAGAGAATGGCAGAAGTGGCCGTCCTGTGGTCACCACACCATGCTCACCACCGGCAATAGCGGCACGGGCTCTTAACATCAACGAGCAAAGCATTTACATTATATATATTGCTAAGCAAACCAACGCCCTGACAATTTTCTCGCATACTTATTTCCAGCCCGGACAAAGGCAGTGGCAGGACTAAGCCCCGGGGCCACGAATACCAGGAGCTTGTGCACAACGTGCACAGAAGGACCGGATTGCGAAGTAGGCGACGGATCCACCGTCGGGACTCCGGGGCTGTTTTCAGGCAGCAGGTTCACGCACGTTTTGCAACGAACCGAGTGCCAAGGCAAACAAACCCTTACATTTATTTTACCAATTATTTCTTCACTTTATATGTTGCATCAGCCTTGCCATTTGACAATCAAATTCAAAGCGCTGAAGAGGGAAACGTGAAATAGATTACGGCCATGCAAAACAAGACGTGCAAGAGCACAAACGCGCTTGTAATTTCCTCACAAAACTTGGTGGGCTTGATTATTCGGCCACAGTTATCTGGGCAGCTGGGACACCTGACTGTCAAGTGTCATTTGCGTCTCCCATTCCTCCCAGTTAAAAGTTCAAGCCACACTGGGGTACAGTCCTCAGTCTTAAAGCGCCGCCCTAAGTTTTGTTTAAAGTTTCAAGAGTAAGCTTAGTGCGAGCCTTTATTTAAAACATCCATAAAATGAAAGGCGACCACTGCACGCGAATTGATTTAAATTAAAAATAAATTCAACACAATGCCCGATTTCAATGTGGGGTTGGGGGCGATCGGACCCGGTTCGTCCACATTTGCCTGTGCAGCGGTCAGAAATAGCCCTCCACGACCAGCTGCATACAGGTACGGCGTCTCCCTGGTCCACACGGCTCGCCGATCACTTGAAACCGTAGGCTTTCCAAGCGGCCTCCGCGCTTGCCAACACTCGCTTTTCAGATCAGGGGTAAAAAAGAAATCTCAGTGCAAGCTACCAAACTAGCTGGCGGGGTACATTTCCCCCCAGTCGCGTCGCTGGGCGAGCAAAACCATCTGCAAATCAAAAACTAACGCGGAACCTCGGCAAGTCGCATACTCACCTAAATCGTCCATGATTGCCGGGATTCGGCTCGACTGTGTAAACAGGACCGTTGTAATGTGGAGCTTATTTTGCGCTGATGCCGAAGCTTTTTCCCTGTCCCCTGGATTGCCAGACTCCTGCCTGTCTGGGCTCAGAAGTTTTTCGAGTCTCACTGACTCTCCGCTTTAGAGAGGATCGTTGTCGGGGCCGCGCAGCTCGCGTCCGACAGGAATATTTTTTGCACTCTAGCGATAGCGCACGGTGCGCTGCAGGGAAAATTCAGCGCTGGTGCGACCTCTAGTGGACACGAAACAGGTGCACAGCACCAGAACACAATTCACCAATCGCTAGTCTGCGTATAATAATCTTCAATTTGCAATAGATTGTTCAAATATATTAATCTTGGTCTATGTGGTTTTAATAAAAACACTTCCGCGGCAATGATTTATTATGTGAAGACACACGGTCATCTATGATTCTAGAATTAGCCACGTCCTCGGTTGCACCTTAAAATAGGATTTGAAACAGAACGGCCCGAACTATGAAGCCATGCTTCCATGGAAAACCCCCAACTGATTGACGAATATAGAAAGCCTTAAAGCTAATTTAAGCTAAATTTAATAGCCTTAAGCTATTTTAGTGTCGTAAAAAGATGTTTTCTTATAGATGAATTGCTAGACGGAACAATTAAGATTAACGCAAATGTCTATTTGAAGACCACGTGACCGTGTTTGCAATGTTTAGCGCCCGGCGGGTGGGAAACCAATTTTAGCGACAGCGGTCTGTCAGCCGCTAATGAATTGCTTTCACCGATGGCCATGTAGGGCCGATACAAGACCAAGTCCTAATGCTGTGTACTTATTTGTGCAAGAGTCCTTCTGAAACTCCTCATATGACAAAAGCTTAACGTGGCTTAATGTCCCAAAACAAAGACCAGATTTAACTCACACTTTACTGGCCAATGCATGAAACTGTAGGCCACACTCAAAAACACTGGAATGAAAAGACAGTGCAAACAACGACAAGAAATGTGGACAAGTTAGACTGTTTTTTTTTCATTTGAAAAAACCAGGGACATTCATTTGAAATTAATTTAATTTTCCTTGTTTTGGAACAACAAGCCACGTTAGAATGTTTCCTTGAATAGGCTTTCTGCGCACAGGAAAAGGTGAAGTTTATCATTTGCTTTTGATTTAGGTAGTTTCATCTTTTTGATAGTAGGCCTAGATGGCCAGTTAAGTGTGAGAGAAATTTCCCAAGTTGTTCTTTTGGGACATTAAGCCAGCGAGCGTCCCCCGATGCAACTAATGACGATTACTGCTTTTCTCACGCTGCGGGAAACGGTTCCGTTTTCAGACGTGAAGCTGAAATTGGCTTTGGCATTTCTGACCAGCATTGCAAAGGCAGTTGTCGTGATACCAAGAATGCTGACTCCAAGTTTAGCCAGCCCCCAACCTTCAAAGAAAGACAGAAATGTGGGGAGGTTAAAGCGAAAAAAATGGTGGGGGCTGGGTGACTATCGGGGGCACTCGGGGCTAAAACAGAAAAAAAAACATCGAGCTAGCTGTGTTTCTCCGGCACGCCAGGTTTGGAAACCGGAGCAATGCTGGAACAATCCAAGTCACAGGTGTCCGAGTGAAATGGAGCATTAATACGCTACGGCATGTCAAGGCAAGTTGGCTGGTGGGGGGAACTAAAACCTTACCTTACATGTGCACATGCAACTCAAATACCACTGAAAGAAAGTGAGAGCAAAACACAACCTCGTCTCAATGCGTTCCCATTCCGTCTAAAAAGCGACATTTTTACATCCGTAATTTATTGTTTCTCAGCAGATGTGTCCCACCCCCTCATTGTTCAGATGGCACCAAAGGCTCCAGATAAACTGAATCGTGTGGTACCAAAACACAATGCGACGCCAAGCCGTGAGCTGGATGCAGGTTCAGTGTGACCAATGATCCTGTTTATCGCCGGACGGACAAATGCAGGAAGTGCACAGTATTGGCAGTTATCACGAGACAAAAAAGCAACCCCATCTCTGAAAACAAGGGCAAAATAAGCCCACTGCGCAAAGTAAGCTGGATAATTCAAACCCCAAAATAAGCCCAATATACACGATCACATGGAATAGGCTACTGCTTGTCCAATATTTCCCATATTATGTGTGTTCCTTGTACATATGCATACAACAACTGAAATAAGTGAGACGTGATTCTAAAGTTGTAATTTATTATTTTTATTTTGTTAGCGTGAAGGTAAAGAACTCCCTATGGCTTTCCATAAACTAAATAATACAATAATGTATACAACACGACACAAATGAAATAATTGAGAGATACAAAATCATGTGATATATCTGTATATCAAGGACTCCTAATTAACCTTTAACCATTCATTCAATATCATTAAATTCCGGCCAAAATGAAATGTACATTAAGTGAAATTAATTGAGCTAGAAAAATGTATAAAACTACCCAGCAAGTAAACTAGTGAATGTCATAAAACAAGCATGGCGTATAAAACTGTTAACATTTGGACTTTGGAGTCCTAGATCAATATGGGCATATTTATAATGGATTATCACATGTGAATCAAAACTATAGTGGCAGGCAAATCTTAAATTCTCTGATCACAAAACAGAAATATTTATTGGCACTAATTTACAATGGTCAAAATTCGCGGTTCTAGTTCCAGTGTTGTGAAGTCGACTTATATGCGACTTTGGGCTTTTTTTAAAGTCGCTTGTAATTTCTCTGAGTTGCGGGTTCCGCTTTGTTTTGGCTTGTTCTTGTTTTGAGGTTGTGGTTTTAGGGCTTTTTAACCTAATCCTAATTTTTATATTATAGCAGATATCGAAATATCAGTGATAATTATACTACTGAGTACAGGCCCAGCCCACCGTTGATCAATGGATTTACATTAGACAGCTGGCATAGGTTTACGTGCATAAAATATCTTAAAATTTAAACGACATCTTGCCCTCAAATGGTGCCGTCGGTTTAGGCTGAGTATAACTGTGCTAGGGTAGTGAAGCTAATTCGTAATGGTAATCTTATTTCATTTTTCATACCGTTATGTTGTCCATGCATTATATAGAGCTGTATATGGTATTTCGACAGTATATTGATTTTACCAAGCAATGCTGTTTATTCACGTTGTGCTGAAATCCAGAACAGTTTTCAGACTGCGCTTTTCAGGTTTTGGGAAGTTACGGTATCACTACATTCTAATTCACATATTACTACGTTGTACTTTCATGATTTGAATGTTTGTGGTCCTGAACTTTTAAGGGGAAAAAAGTGAAATTCGTTTTTGTACGTGTAATATTGATTCTTCCCTTCGACATAAAATAGATTTATGTTTTCAAATATTATTTTTTTTTGTTAGCATTATTTGCCATTTCCATATCTTTGCAAAACCCCAAATCAATACTAGAAACAAGAATAAGCCAAATATCCCTTTATTTTAATTTAGGAAGATAACTTTCTATTTGGTTATTTCATGCTTTGCGTTTAACAGCACCACCACGTGACCATATGCGGAAGCACGACAATTTATTAGCTTCATTTTGCAGGCTTATCCACCGCAATGGCACCGAGTATGAAATTTGTTTGAGGTGAATGTGTTTGAGGCGTAATTGGGGTGGGGGGTCGCTGGGGGGAGGCCGACTCAGTCGCTCGTGTGAAACGTTCCCCTTTGGTGCCACTGCATGTCCCGGACGCGTCGAACAGACTGGACCTGGGGCAACTGGGCACCAAACTCAGCACATTCCTTGTACTCCCCTTTCTCAAAGAAGTACTGGTAGCCACGATAGCCAGGATACTGGTAACCCACCCAGCTGGGGGGAGGAGAGAGCAGAACAATGAGTAAGGGAGATGAGGGGTAGGATGGGGGAGGAGAAAGTGGGGTGATGATGATCAGGGAAGGGAGAAAAGGGAGAGGAATGGAGGTAGAATGAGAAATGTCATGTGACGCATGAACTAGAATTATGATTTGTATTGTGTCTCTATTACAGTGTTTCCCAATCCAGTTCCCTCCGAGCTCCCTGCTAGACAGTCCACATTTTAGCTTGATAGGAAGCTGGTAGGGAGCTGGGAGGGAGCAAAAACAGGGACCGACTGTGGGTCCCCAAGAGCCGGACTGGGAAACACTGGTCTATTAGTGTTTCATGAAGCGGTGGGTCATTTGGTGTATCGGTGGCAAGCGCCACACAGATACTCACGTGCCACTCTGCACGCACACAGAGGAGACCTTCTCCTGATAGCCATGGGCATGGAAGCTGGGCACATCATCATCCACAATCTCGATCTTCTTCCCCGCGAAGCCAGGACTTTCGTATAACACGATCTTGTGCTCCTGGCTGTCCTGAGAGAGGAGAGCCACGGATGGGACTGAGTGACATGGGAATCACACCAGGAGGCGGAGGGATAGAGAGGTGGCAGGAGGATTAGGGGGCAGACGCATGTAGACGGGCACGGAGATGCCCAGATGGGTGAACTGGGGGATGGAGTGATAATGAGGTAGACAGATGAGGGGCTGAGAAGGGAGGAAGACGACAAATATGAAGATAGACTGACAGGTAACTAAATAACAGCTGTAGAGGCAGGGGGTCAGTGAAACTTAGAGCATCTTCAGACAGGGGGACATGTGGGCTGGAGCTGGCACCAATTGGTCAGCGGACACATGGGCGAGGTCACATGGTAGACCGTACCACTTTAAGGGGCCGGAAGGAGGCAAGACAATCACTGCATCGGCTGCTCGTCCACGAGTCCCAGCAAGGATACTCCCCTTTCTCAAACACAAACTGCTCACCCTTACAGTTGGTGTGCTCGTACCCCACCCATCTGGGGGGGGTGGAGGGGGGGGGGGGTCAAAAGCAAGCATGGCATGGTTAATATTTCACTAGCAGCAACTTCTGTATTTGATTGGGGCCAAACAGCCCCAAAAACATGACTTCTGAGCTATCAGATTAAAAAAGAGTTATTCACATTAAAATCATAATCAGTATCTTCAGTTTTTTAAATATTCTCAGCTGAGTCACAAAGTAAGCAACAAAAGACACGATCTGAACAAAAACAAGTTTTTTCATGGCCTCGATCTTGGTTTTTAGCATTCCAAGAGATACATTTCTATCTTTTAAGCAGAGAATCATTTTGATCCCGTCTGACTGTTGTTTATTGTTCTGTACGCGTTTAAACGTTGTCTTTAATCTCTCAGAGTTGAAGAATATCTTTGTTTAATCATTTTCCCGCCCCCTCGCACCCAATCCTCCACTTACGGTCCTGTTTGCACCACGATGGACCCCACTCTCTGCACACCGGCTTCCTGCAGGTCCTTGCAAGGTCCAGTCAGCTCATGACTGCGGCCCTGGAAGTTCTCCTGATCATAGATGACCAGCTGAGGACCACAGAGGTGGGAGAGAAGGAGGCAGATTTCACACCATTCGGGAAGTAACTATGCACATCTAGTAAAGGTTACTTACAATTACAAGCTTTAACTGCTGGTAAAATATGTTGGATTTACTGGGTAATACAACTTTGACACCATCTACTGATGGTTGATGGATTGACCAAATGTGAAAGGTTCTGCAGATATCTGCTCAGTGTTGGCAGGTCTCCAGGAGAGAAGACAAGTACCGCTCAGCCTTTGAGGGGATGTTCTGTGTGGCTCAGCTCAACCAGACCCAACCATGTGACAGCAGTTCCATGGCATGGGGCTGCATAAAAGGGGGGTGATGAAGGAGGGGGGCTAACCTTGAATGGGATGGTGGCTGCTTTCTTCTGTGCGGAGGCTGCGGTCTGGTGGTCAGTAGCCATTTTGGGTGGGGGGGGGTGAAAATGGTCTGATTGTAGAGACAATAAAGCACTGTTCTTATACATGACAAAATACTCTATATGAGTGCTGTGGGTAACTCAGAATTTAGTAACATCTAAATTAAATATAACAAACGCATAACACCTGTGCTCTTCATTTGAACATAAAAGTCCTTTGCTTCTCAGTTCAATCAATTCACATCTAATCCAAAGACATGATAAGGCAATAACAAAACACCCCAAGGGGCATATGAAGTAATTTAGGGTTATTTGTGCTACCCATCCTTTGTAACACTTTACTTGAGGGGGCATAAATTATGTAGTATTATGTATTAATTATCCACTAATCAAATCTTAGTTACATACTGATCTCATGTTTGTTCATCATTAATGAATCATGATGCACCTTTCCTTACAAGCAGATACTATATTTTATTATTTCTGTTCAGTCTGCAAACCTTTGTGCACTACTGAAGGACCAAGTAATGGACAACGCAACATCTTTTATCACAAGTAGTGACTATATTTGTTCCTGGTTTGTACTTCAGTAGTAACTGAGTTACTACTAATTATTACTGTATATGACCCCCTCAATTTTTGCAAAATATATCACATTTATACTCACTAGGTATTGCACAGAACTGTTAGAAAATTAACTTTTCAAAAAAGTTAAGTAAAAGAGGAAAAGGGAAAATAAGACAGGATGAAAGAGATGAGAGAGAGTAAGAGAGAGAAAGAGGGAGAGAGTGATAGAGGGATGAGAGGGAGTAAGAGGGATGAGTGAGTAAGTGAGAGAGGGAGAGAGAGTGATAGAGTGATGAGAGGGAGTAAGAGGGATGAGTGAGTGAGAGAGGGAGAGAGAGTGATAGAGGGATGAGATGGAGTAAGAGGGATGAGTGAGTAAGTGAGAGAGGGAGAGAGTGATAGAGTGATGAGATGGAGTAAGAGGGATGAGTGAGTGAGAGAGGGAGAGAGTGATAGAGTGATGAGAGGGAGTAAGAGGGATGAGTGAGTAAGTGAGAGAGGGAGAGAGTGATAGAGTGATGAGAGGGAGTAAGAGGGATGAGTGAGTAAGCGAGAGATGGAGAGAGTGATAGAGGGATGAGAGAGAGTAAGAGGGATGAGTGAGTAAGTGAGAGAGGGAGAGAGAGTGATAGAGGGATGAGAGGGAGTAAGAGGGATGAGTGAGTAAGTGAGAGAGGGAGAGAGTGATAGAGGGATGAGAGGGAGTAAGAGGGATGAGTGAGTAAGTGAGAGAGGGAGAGAGTGATGAGAGGGTGAGAGAGAGGCTGTCCCCTTACCAGTATCTGTGTGCCCAGTGCTCAGCTGGGCTGCACTGAGCCTCAGTATATATGGCCAGTCTGGAGGTGTATGTCCTGCCAGTGATTCATGGGGGGGGGACCACTATCCAGATATGCCTTCAATAGGCTGGCTGGATGGGCATCAGTATCCAGCCAATCTAGCTTAGACACTCCACCCCCCCACCCCGCCAAGTTATTTCATTCGTTGTCAATTTTGATCCTCTGGTCTTTGTTGGACATTCACATGATTCAGCAGAGTTTGTGCCAAGAGGCCTGGAGTGACAATGTGTGGCACATGTACCCAGCCTGCTATGGCAGAGAGGTGGGGGGTAATGGGGGGGCTGGAGAGAGAGAAGCATCCACCCAAAGCGGAGAGGGGAGAGAGGATACAGCTGACGAGGTAATGGAGTGTGGCTTTGGCATTAATCACTGTCAGACTCAGCATACGTCTTAGGAGAAGGAAGCCTTTGATGCTCAAATATCCAGTAGTCAGGCAGGGAGGGGGGCAGCTCAGATTGTGCTGATTATTAGTTCATTCTTTCACACATTTACACACACAGACACAACAAACATCCATGCAAGCCAGCAGTCACACACACGCATTTTCAGCTTCACAGAGCACAGACAGGCGCCCCCCCCCCCCCCGCGCATCGTTACGTCTGAAAGTCGCTTCAGCAACACAAGAGCTAATAGTTAATATGCGAAATAAGCATTTTTGAAGGTCGACCTTGAATTTTTGACGAAGTCAGATATTTCAATATTCATGACTCGGATCTTTATCGTTTGCCGAACATTACCATGCATGAATTTAACTCACGAAGGAAGCCTGAGGTGGGAATCTATACACAGATCAAAGTGCCAGCAGAAAATCTCGCTGAGAGTTTCGTTAGGTGAAGTCTGGGGCCCACGTCTTCTCATCACAGCTACCATTCATGTTCTCAGTGCTTGTCGCTGATACTGGACCCGCCATGTGACAGTAAACAGGTCAGTTGATGACCCACATGGCGAAGGTCCTGCCGCATCACAAAACCTTTTGCCCCCCAAAACTGACTTACTCTTAATAAAAAAAAAAAGACTCTGGTGAAACTTCTTTCCTGATTCTACTATAGTCTTCTGCCGGGATCAAAGGGGATCAGTGGGTGGCCAGAGAGATTAAGCAGGGTCCGGGGGGGGGGGGGGGGGGGCGCGGCCGGGGCGGGCGCGGGGGGGGGGGCGGGGGGCGCCGCGCGGCGCACGCGGG
>JAODKC010000117.1:24495016-24530451 GCA_026777985.1 Mormyrops attenuatus | reverse complement strand
CCCCCCCCCCCCCCCCCCCCCCCCCCCCCCCCCCCCCCCCCCCCCCCCCCCCCCCCCCCCCCCCCCCCCGCCCTGGCAGCCTCAGGCGGCGGCGGCACAGGGAGGGTCGACTGGCAGCCAGCCTGCGTCCCTGGCACCTGCCGGCAGGCGGGATGGGCACCGTCACTCAGCCGCGGGCCCTGGATCAACAGGCCATGATGAACCTGGGGTGGCCTTCCGGGAGGGAGCGGACGCGGGCAGCATGTCGAGGGAGATAAAGGCGATACGGCCCGGTTGCGGACCCGAGGTCCCACTTTGAAATTCTTCGACTTATTAATCTCCAGACTTATTCCGTAACAGATTTTCATGTGAGATCGCCCCCCCCCCCGCCCCCCAGTACTGTTCTATCTATGCTCTGCTTGGAAAGACAGAAGATCACATCATTTCTGGTAATGGGGAATGGGACGGGTATTCAGGGAAAACGACATCCACATGCATGTATTAATTTGATCACCTGGTCATTTTATTTCCGGATTTATCGGGTGTCATGGGGGCACTGCTTGCTCACCACAGACTGTGGAACGCAACTGAATGGGAAGACGCATGGGGGGGGTCCATAAAAAAAAAAATCATAAAAAAAAAAACATGGTCATAATTCAGGCTTTAACTAATACAGTTCATCGGTTTGCATTAAATCATTTGCTGGTAATTTTTTTGTGATTGTTCATCACTGTATTCCTAATGATGCTTCAGCTGCCTCCCAGGTTCCCCGGGCCACGTTTTTCACAGCATGGCCCCCAGTGCCACACGGATTTTCTTCAGGTACTCTTGTATCTTCCCCCAGTTGAAAAACATACATTTGGTAAACTGGCATCACTCTGTCGCCTGTGGGCCATGATTGTGTCCTGGTGTCCTAGATGGATGCATTTCCTGATTTATATCTATATTACATTGCATGGATGTCATTCTGTTAGCCTGATTAAAGGCTGAATGTCAGACTATGAATGTCAGACTAGCTCAGCTGGTAACACTTCCTATGAATGCCACAATTATAAGAATCGATGAATACATTCATAAAGCATTATAATGCATTTATAAAGCATTAAAAACATGGCTAGAAAATGTTTAAAAAGGCACAACACATTATAGCCATGTGTATTATGTATTATGAATGCTTTATGAAGCTCTCATCTATAATGCACTATAGATACCTTCATAATGTAGTGCAAAGCATCCTTAATGCTTATATGGACCACTACAGTGGAACCTTGGAACTCTTAACTCGACCAACACGGACATCGAACGTTTTAGTTGATTTTTTTTTTTTACTTGTACCTCGACCGAAATCTCGGAACTCGACCATTCCTGCCTAAACTTGTATGGGTTGAGACGCATTCAACTCTACCAATATGGACCTCGAACGGGTCGGTCGAGAAAAACATAACCGCAACTCAACCGAAAACTTGGAACACGACAAAACAGATCTGCTAAAACCTGTACGGATCGAGACACGTTTCTGATGGGCTGAAACAAAGGCAAATGGAATCGCATATGAATCGTTCTCAGTCTTCTCAGATTTTGATGTGCAGAAGCAGTGTTTCTATGTTCAGTATGAATATTTTGTGGTTTATCGACAGTACATTTAGTGAAACAGTAATCATGGCCCTTAAAGTGAGGAGTGATAGCAGCAAACCAAAGAGTAAAGTAGTGAAAGTAACTGTAGAACTTAAAAAGGAAATTATAGTGAGACTTAAGGTGGTGCATGTGTGTTTCGGAGTGTGTGATTGTCATTTATTTCATGTTTATTGCTTTTGTATGTGTGCTTTTTCATATGTGCATTAGTTTTATATTTATTCTCAATGCCTTTTATCATTAGGTGGGTAGGTAGATAAGTTTAAATAAGCAATCATTTGGAGGCCTGGAACGGATCAAATTCATTTACGTTATTTCTTATGGGGAAATTCGACTTAGACCTTGACCAAATCGCAACTTGACCAGCCTTTTGGAATGAATTAAGTTTGTGTTCCAAGGTACCACTGTATGATACATTATAAAGGAATTTATAGTACATTATGAATGAGAGCTTCATTGGAGCTTATGAAGTATTATAACAATCAACACTATAATGCCTTATGACTGTCAAGAGAAGGTATCTATAATGTGTTATAGATGACAGCCTTAAGTAAAGTGTTACCGCTCAGTGCATTCATGGAGGAAACTCAGGGCCCAGAGTTATACCAATACCCCCTGGAGGTGGGAGGCTATCATGTCACCCCTTGCACCAAAGTGCCACCCTTACTCAGTGTCCCGCAGAGCGGCTGAGCATGTCTCATTGTGAGGCCCTGTCCTCACCTGCAGGAAAGGAACCACGAGTTAGCAGCCCTCCCGGCCTGGTGCGGAGGGGGATGGCTGAAGCCACGCCTAAATCCCGAGGATACCCACACAATCTCTGAAACAAGTTTAGCAAAGTAAAATAAAGGCATTAAGACCAAGGGGGAAAGTCTTAAGGCGGTGACTGCAGAGATACACATGAGGGAACGGATAAGGATTTAAACACCATGCATGCAGCCGATGGCGAGAGAATGAAGAAGCAGAGCACAAGGCAATCAAGGGTTAGTCATTGTCGAACATGTCAGTAACATCAGTCCAACAGCCAATCAGAAAGGTGATTGTTATGGGGTGAGAACTGGGCTAACTGGGGTAGCCTGTATTCCCAAGGCAAAGAGCTTAAACAGGAGTTAGCCCCAACCTGTCAGACTGGTGTGAAACAGACCCACGGTCAGCCCATTTCCGAGAGATCGCTAAACACGCGTCGACTTCTCAGGCCGTGGGTCTTAGAGAGACATAGTTGCGTTTAGCTGCTAGACCCTGTTAGCGTTCTGCTGTGGTTAATCTTACGGGTCACAATTATCTGCCAACTGTGCGACCATGATTACAGGGGAACATTCTAAAATCATTCCCAGCATTCCAGGTGCTACCAGCTGCATGCATGTTTTTTTTTGTGGAACCTGAATATATAAGAATAAACACACCATATATCAATCAAAGAAAATGGGACGGATCGTTATCGTTGTTATAATGACCTGCACATGTGCCTTCTTCAGTGTGTGAGCACGTTTGCACTATATATGTGTCTGTGTGTATGTATATATGTATAAAAATATTTATGTATGTATGTATATATATGTGTGTGTATATATGCATACATATATGTGTATATACATATGTATATAGACACACACACACACAGATACACACACACACATTATCTGCATGAGTATGTGGGTGGCCTTCTATATCTTTGACACACTTCCTAAAATTAACTCCTGAATTGAGCTGCCACTCCCTGCTTCCTCGTGTGTGCAGAGGTGTGGGTGCCGGGGGGAT
The DNA here is from genome assembly GCA_026777985.1 of Mormyrops attenuatus. Taxonomy (NCBI): domain Eukaryota; kingdom Metazoa; phylum Chordata; class Actinopteri; order Osteoglossiformes; family Mormyridae; genus Mormyrops; species Mormyrops attenuatus. The sequence continues at coordinate 24,527,085 of JAODKC010000117.1, read as the reverse complement.
GGGGGAGGCTCTGTCCATTCCAGGGTAAGGCAGATAAACACGGCGATAGTGTGATTCATCCGAGGAAGGCTGTTGAAGCAGGAGGGCTAAATCCCAGCACTGGAGCCCGGGTGTTACACATCCCGCAGTCTGGCACATTATTCACCGATAGCTGCGGAAAGAGCGCCCACAATTCACAACCGCCGCTCAACGGGCAAGGGCCCTGGTCTCTGTCATTGGAATTGTCTCCCTTTTGATAAGCAGGACACCGGAGTGAGAAGGACAATGGAGATGCAGTGATTTCTGAAGGAATGCATGGCCGGGGCTCCCCCCGGAGTGCAGATCAGCGGGATAACGATAGGGACCGGAATCTGCGAAGTCAGGGATAGATGGGTGAATCCCGGCCCTCTTCTGATCCCGAACACTCCGGCTTTCCGCATATGCCTCAGCCAGGCAGGGCAAACCGCGTGCCCAGCACAGAAGCAGGCCGAAGAAATGAACAACAAACAAACAAAAACGCTGAGGAAGAACGTGTCCATGAACCAAAGTGCCGAGAGAGGGAGGCCTCAGCATCAACCAAGGACGTGAGTGTGTGGGAAGGTGGCCAAGCTCACGGCGTTAGGGGGCATGAAGGGTCTGAGCTTGCCGGCGTTTTGGCACGGGGCGTCCGGCAGGCCTCCGAGGGGCAGGGGCACCATGGCGGGCGTAGATATACCGGCAACACCCACCCCGCCACCCCTCAGGCCCAATTTTCAAAAGCTACACGGTGTCTGGCCAGTTCGGACACGCGCACTCTCCTACCAGCCGGACCACATCTGTTTCCACATTCCATCTCACTTTTTAAAGTCCCCGGAGGCGCAGTTAAATGAGAAGCTCCCTGCATTTATAAATGTAAAACCAACCAATAACCTGTGTCTGACGTGACCCTACACCCTCCTGGCTAACGATGACGGAGACTCTCTAACAGCATAACAGAGCTCTCTCTCTTTTTTGGAGGGGGGGCTGCAGAAAAGTTTGCATACCTCGACGGCGTGGATCACACTTACATAACTTGGGCATGTTTAATCCCATTGTTATCTGCCGTGTTGTTGCCTTCCCAGCCAGCGGCCTTAGCTCCAAATCCAGCCTCGGATCCCAGGGTTTATCCCTGCCCCTCGGAAGGGCCTGATCAATCGGCCCAGCTTTTGAAACCTAAGACCTGGCTGAACTTCGAAAGCCTTTCAGCGATCGCAGGGTTGCTGGGGGACACTGGGAATGCAGGAGGAAGGAGGAGTGCAGGGGGTGGGGGTGATGGTTGGGGGAGAGTTTAAAAAGAGGGAGAGTGTCGTTTTTTTCACCTCCTCCCTCAGTGGAGCTCTCTCTGTAGCTGCATCCTCCTAAACCAATCAAAGAGGGGCACTCAGGAAGTGCCCTGGGGCGTGGCAATGAGGCTGGTGGGGGTGAGCAGACTCGCCTTCTGAAGTCCACTTCAAGAAAAGAGTCCGCTTGAGTCATCGAGGTTGCTACGGGGCGCGGCCTTTGATTTCAGCGGGATAAGTGTGGCAACTGGCCCCTGTCAGGGTGACATTCCAGCAAAAGCCCCTCCCCCCTGCGAGAAAGTCAAACCATGGTGGTACAATGTCCTGGTGCATCTTGTGGATGCCATTTCTGCACTCGTTAGCATAGTGAATTCCTCCTGCGATCAGCACACATGTGGTCGCCTGTAAAACCTCCATTATTTACAAAGAAACTGCAGTTTTGTATTATGGTCATTGATTTCTGTCTGGGGCTGTGCAAGGAAGGAACTATGGGAATCTTTTAGCTGATGGAACATAGATACTCCATACTGCAAGCACAAGCCTCTGGACTGACCCCTGACTCTGACAATTTCTGGAAGGATCATGAGAACTTTTGCCCAGGCCAGATTGAAATGGAGGACAGGGAGAAGGTCACGAGTTAGGACTAGTGAGCAGGTCCTCTTCAACTAGGGGCCCACTGCCTCTGGGGCTTATTTTAACCAGAATCTGGCTCACGTGACATGTAACTAGAAGCGCTATTGGACGATTCTGCATCAACAGCAGCGGGCCGCCAGATGCTAAAATCCAAACTAGTCTTCGCTCATGTGATAAACATGACGGGTTTCCCACAAACTTCCCTGGGCGAATCGCACAGCTCACGGGTCTTCTGGAACTTGAACTTCTTGAGTGTTCAGTTCTAGCTACACTTGGAAGCAAAGCCTTGAGTGTGAGAGGATGGTGACACCCACTGTGGCGAGGAATGTGGTCTGCATTCTTAGCCCCGTCTGGGAAAATCCGAGGTCGGTTTTAGTAAATGACGATGAGACATGAATCTTTAACGTGGTCACACTTGCTATAAATAGTTTCGCTTAATCTCGTCAAACTGTGGGCCCCCCTGAAGATACTGAGAGCTTGTTCTCCACTTGTGTGAAACAATAGTTCTGACTGAGTTCTGTTTCGGTGCGCCTGAGCCTTTCATGATGGGATGCCCTGACAGACACTCCTCTGCCAAGCAGAAAGCCGCACCCGCATGTCTGCAGCTCACTCCGGGCTCCGGGTGACCCACGGTGATGGTGGGGTGAAAGGTATTCTGGGAAACAAAGAGAGGACTTTGTCCTCCCCATTTGGGAGGTAATTGCGCACAGACTGGACCTGTAGCAACAGCGCTGGCTGGGAGGCAAGGTGTGGCCAGCAGGAGAAAAGTCACCTTTCACCACGTCCGCTCCTGAGCCATCTTGCGCAACCTGCTTTGGGGGTTGGTTGGGGGGGGGGGGCAAGCAAGCCAAGGCCTGTGGGAAGCAGCCAGAGAGCCGGGAGCTGTGGTCACTTGCACGATGGGCGTGTCGTTCATACTTTTGTTCGGTTGCTTAGCAGGAAAAAAAATATATAAGGGACTCACGCACTTTGTGATTTCACAATGCTACCTGTAGCTGGAGTGACCCGGGTAAGGCATGCAGAGGAAAAGCCAAGTCCTTAGTTACTACGCCCCCTGCTGCATAGGGCCCATGCTACTCGGAAACACAATAGCCATCTACTTTAAGTGGAGTATCTATGGAAAGTAATGGTTTGATATGGACTATAAGAAGCAGAAATACTCCGGCTGTGAATCAGAATTACAGAAAGATACAGTTGCTGAGATTCAGTTCTACCCCCAGGCTTTCGGGGGGAAAAAAATGTCAAAATCGACTGAACTTCTCCTTTGAAGGCGATTCAGAGAGAGAAAAGGCTGCGAAGGGGTAGAAATGGACAGTGAAAGAGAGGATTGAGAGAAGAAAGACAGGCTGGGGGCAAGCAAGGGGGCACGTTTAAAACTCACACCTTGACAAAGTTCTCCCTTTTCCCAGCGTGGGGCTGCCTTCTGCCTTCCCCGGGTCCTCAGTGCGAGAACATTCGGGATGGCGCCCCCGTTTGACAGTCTCTATCATGGGCCTTTGCCCACCTCATCTTATTAGAGGCGACAGGGTCGGAAGTGTCGATGTTTACTTCCACATCCCTCACCCCCTATTACCAGTGACATACCCGCAGTGTCCCCTCCGGAGCGGGAGACAGCGGGAGGACGGGGAGAGGATGGGAGCGGGGGGGGGGGGAGCAGCAGGAGCGGCCCAGGGAGGCGGTGGCCCGCCTGCAGATGTGCCCGGCGAGCCGGCGCCCGCGTCCGCTCCACTGTCACCGTGGAGAGCTTAATGGAAGCCGATGAATCACGCCTCTGACACCCCTAATTGCGTTCTTTTTTACTTCTCGGTAATAACAGCTGTTCTCAGGACTGCTGAAAATGATTCCCGTGTCAGAGCTGCCATATCTGAGGCTGGAGCTACCGGTCTGACACGTCAGCTAAGTACTGCATGTGTGTGTGTGAGTGTGTGTGCATGTTTGCTCGAGAGGACGAGCAGTGTGATTGTGCTACAGAGTGTATGTGTCTGTCCTATGAAGTATATGGATTATGTTTGTATGTGCAGTCATTTTTACATGTGGCATTTGACATTAATTTATTGTCTTAAGTCATCTTGGACTGTGTCTTGTGTGTATTTGGCATTTCTGCTGTATTTTTTACTTTTGCATATATTATACTATGAAGTGTTTCTCTTATATGTCTCTTAGTACTGTCCTGTACTTCATCTTCAGCACTGAACCACAAACAATTCTGGTACATGCCGGCAATGGAGCTTAGAGTTCTGAGCTCCGAATGTGCTGCGGGTGTGTGCGCGTTTGTGTGTGTGTGTTGATGAAAAGCTTCTTCACAGGCTGGTGTCTGTTTAACTTAAAGGTACAAGGGTCTCCTGGGACGACAACAAACCACCATGTCACGCTGCTTGTGTTTTTCCACTTTTTGTGTTGTTCCCGGCTCTCGTAACGTATTATCATCTGGCAGACGATAATTCATGCATCTATGTAGATGCGGCGGGCGGCGGTGCTCCTTGGGCAGCCACTGGCTGTCTTTGCCGGCTAATTACCAGGTCAAAGAAGCTATTTGTACCACGCCGGAGCGCCCCCCTTCCAAAGATATCACACATTATGCAAAGATGCCAGATGCTGGTGACACCTCCGGAACAAGTTGGGCAGAGAGTGAAGGGGAGGGGGGCAAACTGCATAATGAATGCATTTCATTATTATCAACCCCCCCTCCGTTCCAACAACCCCCTACCAATCTTACAAGCAGAGCCAGTGCCCCCCCCACCCACCCTCACAGTCAGATGTTTACCTATTGCGGGTGTTTATGTCTCTCTCTGTCTGCTGCAACGCATTTTATGCAGGGCTGGTAATGAGCATTATTTTTAAAATGCAGATAATTGCTGTATATATCGTGATCTAATCGCAACAGCAGCAGCAGCCTGGCAATAACAGTGGCGGTGATTCACCTGCGGGCTCTTTGGCATGCTACCTGTCCAGTGCCAGCAGACACGCGACTCCCCAGATCCCCTTCACGGGCCTTTCGAACCGGTTTGAACTGGCCGGAACTGGGTGGGAACTGCAGCGCATCAGCTGGGTCACGTGACGAGGAACAGGTCGGGGAGGCTTCTGTAGGAGGGGTAACCAGGCCGGGCATGAGGGTTTGAAAAACACACACACATATACATACACACACACAAACAGACACAAGCAGACAGACGTGACACAGGCTGCGACCTCGCAGACACGGCACAGTGCACGTAGAGCGAGAATGTGACGGAGAACGGCGGAATGAATGCGTATCCCAGGTCTCGCAATGGAGAACTGGGAATCAGTATCATATCAGGAGGAAGATTCCGGCAAGCTCAGCCTCCCAGGTGACCAGCGAGAGGCACATGTGCGTGGGCTCAGGGTGACACGTCCAACCACTAGAGGGGGTGCTCCTCACCATGCTCTGCATTGACTGTTGGAGGGAGGGGGGGAAAGAAGATTCAACTGCTAAACTCCTTGCATGGCCTTGTCAATTAGGCACGTTTACCCCCCCACCCCCATGAAAAATGCAGCCTCATTCTGGCAGTAGGGGATGTTTAATTGATTTTGATGAGAAATTCTTCTGTGGGAGGGGATGCATGCTGTTATGAGGAAAATATAGGCTGGGGGGGGGAGGGTTTGGGTAGGTGCCTGGCACACTTCCTGTGCCCCATGTGTGAGGGACTCCCTCCATAATTACACCTCCATCCTATGCCCCGACTCTGTCGAAATGACCCCCCCCCCCCCACCTACAGCCCTCGCTCCCTTTCTGTTGTTTGGATGCTCGCGATCTGTGGACCCCAGCAGGAAATGGAACCGAAATGGTCGTTAGCGACCCGGGCGATAGGGTGACGCAGGTTCGGAAGGCACGTGAAATCACCTCATGTCTGACGACATGCATCCTGAGGGATGTCCCACAAAGCCTGACTGTGAGGGCCCGCAGCCTGCTTGCTGTTAACATGGTAACGAGATCGGAGCCAGGGATCATGGGTAAGCAAGGCTGGCGTGTTCTCCCACGTTTTGCATTATGATGCGGTGGAATAAATGGTGTTAATTGTAAATCATGTTAATTTGTATTTATTATGGAGAATAGTGTGGACTGAACTGCAGGATTAACCTGTGTTTATTTTACATTATTGTTAATGGCTGATTACAATAGAATAAAAAAATGTCAATTATGCAATGAGTTAACTGTCGATTGTACCTGTCATCGGAGAACAACGTCGGTTGTGAAACAGGGTACAGTATGACAACAGGACATAAGCAGCTGGCTATAGACTGCGGCTGTGGTCCCCCAGTCAGCGAAAATCATGACCGTCCCGACACCGTGCTGGTATTTTCCGTCATGCTTCATCTAGTCTCCTCGCTGTCCTGCACGGCCCCGAATGAGAATTATCTGATTTTGGGAAAAGTAGCGCTCTTCCCAGACCTGTTCACCCCTCCTGTTCCTTGTTTTTCCAACGGTACTGAAACAGCAACGCCTAATCGAGTCTCGACTGAAGACTGATTTTAATCACCCTCCGCTCGACACTGCCAAATTCCTCGAGGCGAATCGGCATGAAAACTGCACCGGAGCCTCCTCACCTTGAAGTGTGCAGCTATTTGTTGTTCCACTTAAATATATAAAATACTATATTATTGAGTGACCAGAGAGCTGCAAGGTGAAGGGGCCAAGGAACTGAGGGAGGGCGAGGTCAGTGTGTAGCCTGAGGACTCGCCGATCGATTTCATCTGGTCAATAACTCCTTTATTACCGCGCTATCACTCTCGGCCAAATAATTTGATAGTTGAAAGATATTTTTGTAAAAATTGCATCCGAAAATCGCAAGGAAGCTGTACAAGAAAGAAACCAAACAAAAAAGTCTGTTTGTGAAGTCTGTTTTCAACCATAGATCGTGTAAGAGGGTAGCTGGGCTGAAGGTACCCAGACAACAATAGGTCTGCAGTGTTCTGATATATTTAACGTAGTAAACAATCATTACTGCTGTCTCCGCAATTAAAAAGCCAGAATGTTGGTGACAATGAGGAGAGAGACAAAACCATTGTCAACACGAAACATGGTGCCCGGAATGGAATGAGCCCATTGTGCGGCTGTGAGGTCACATGGGGTCAGACGGGGTCAGCCTTGGCACGACATGACCGTGAACCGACAATAATGCCTTCATTGCTCATCAGTGTCCCAACAAGGTCACCAGCATCCACCTTCATCCTGGCGAACCGGGACAGCGGTCACCCTGTCCGAGTGCTGGCATCCGAGTCGCAACTACAACACGGGCAGGAGCCCAAAATAATCACCATGTCTGTGTAAAAATCTGCCCCCCGATGTCAGTGCCCAGGCATTAACCGTAGCCAGAAAGTGTGACAGGACGTGCAGGTACTCCCAGCGAGTTTGTCTGCCCACTAATCGCCGACACGTCTCAGGACTGATGCCTCCATATTTGTTCTGCTTCATGACCTCTGACCTTTCCCATGGTGCTTTGCAGTGAAAAGCTGGGGGATAGAAAACAAAGAAGGTGATGTGGGGGGTGGGGGCTGCTCAGACTTTAAAGACAGTCTCCCCCTTCTTGACTTTCTTTTCAGGTTTTTATTTAAGTACAGCTCTACTTAAACACAAAGCCAGAGACGGGCAATGTGGAAGGCAGCCTCTTACAGTTGCCTCCGCCCCTGCACTGTAGAGACAGAGGGAAACCCTGAAGGTCAAGGCCAGGTCGCACAATACCCCCCACCCCAGCAGGCACTTCAATGCCTGACATTTCCTCCTCCGTCGCTCTACCCAAACGGAACGGCCCAAGCAGCTGGGGCCAGGCTCTAGGACCAACCTGCCTCCCGCCCCCCCAAAATCACCATGCAGTTTCTGCTGGAACTAGGTAGGACTTAGGGTATGGAGGTGGGGGGACCTCCAACATGGAGCGTCTCCATTAATAAGGGGAGCTCTATAATTAAGGCCGCCCCCTAGAGCTGGACATGCATAAAAACATCCAATCGTTACAAACAGTAGATCGAGTTTATGGTGAAAAACAAATGACCATAACATGTTTTCCTCAGCATCAAACAGATCATAATTTCCCCTCATTCACTGAAGAGGGGAATGGACTGCCTCTATGACAATTGCCCAAATTATGTAGGGGAGGGGTTAAAAAAACGTGTAATATTTATGTTTTAATTAATATTTAATTAACGTTTAAATATAATAAAGGCAAACGAGGCCTAATTTCCGTGAGAATGTGGCTTTTCATTGCCTCCACCTCTCTCTCTCTGTCCCAGCTCTATGTGAGTGTGGCCTGGACCCCCTGCTGTGCTGTGTGTACCCCCCCCCCGCCCCCCAACATACGGGGGGGTTAGGGACACAATGTCATAACATGTGTGTTTCAACTCTAAGAGCTCACAAGCCCCCACCCCCATCTGCCCAGTTTGCAAGGGACACACGCCTGCATGTTCCCTGTAATGGCTAACCCCCACTGGATTGTCAGACCCGGTCTGTCCTCTCAGGAGATCAGCTTGAATAAAATAATAATAATAATAATAATAATAATAATAATAATTACATAAGGAGAAGAAGAAGACCAAGGAGGAGAAGGTGAAGCAGGAGAAAGAGAAGGAGGAGAAGGAGAAGGAGGAGAAGTTGAGGAGGAGAAGAAGGAGAAAGAGAAGGAAGAGAAGGAGAAGGAGGAGAATAAGTAGGAGGAGAAGGTGGAGGAGGAGAAGGAGAAGGTGAAGGAGGAGAAGGAGAAAGAGAAGGAGGAGTAGGAGTAGAAGGAGACAATAAGAAGAAAAAGAATAATAAGAATAAGAACAATAAATAGCATGTGAACGACAAGCAGCCCTGCCTCTCCACCCCCCCAGCCACCCCTTTTTCCCCTCCTCCCGACGCGGGGGCATCGCGGATTCGCCGTCTCCCGGCCGCGATGACTCATCGGGCCCTAATGCATTCCGAGCAGACGAGGACCAACTGCTGCTATCAAAGGACCTGCTTGAATAACTGTAATAACTGGAAAATTATTTTGATAGCCTGAAACAATCTTATATATCACAGAACTTTATTAAAATAATATCAAATCAAATTAGCCTGTATCCCCATAATGAATTAAGTAACAGGTTACGCCGATATTAATCTGGCTTGGCTCCGAGGCACAGCGGCGGGTGCGTTTAATAAGGCGGGTCCCCGTCGAGCCGCCGAAGCAGGAAACGCTCCAGCGCCGCCGCTCATGTGGGGGGGGACATCAAAGGCCCTCGCCGCCTCCCCAAATAGTGACCCACGCCGTGCCTTCGCTGAAATTATTCATGAGCCCGGGAATCTCGGGACGGCATCTCGGGAGAGCCGTGATTGGCTGACCCGTGGGGAAGGGGTGAGTGTTAATCCTCTAAATGCCCCCGCCTCGTCCCTCTCCCTGCCATCCCACCCCGATGCCACCTGCCCTGCAACCTTGTGTGAGCTGGACTTTGTGATAATTGTTAAATACTGTTCCATTATCATGTTAGGATTGGGTGGTTGATGGGAGCTGGCGCTTGGTTCTGGCGGGCTCATTTCCCGGGCTTGGTTCCGGTCCATTTCCTGAGCCTGCTGGCGACACGATAATGGTTATTTTGGAGTCCCGAGGTGGACCTGGGGAGAAGACGGCCTGTGGCAGTTTTGTCCTGCCTCGCTGATCTGTAAAGATCCAATGCAGGAGGGATTCTGGGATCTTTTAGGGTGGGGGGGCATAAGAGGGGCCAACTTTATCATTAGCCAATAATATGTTTTGAACTGGTGAGTGACAGGGGTGGGGTGAATCAGCTTTCAGCTGGGGCCAGTGCCCCTGTGGCCCCAGCCCTGCACATGCACAAGCCCTGCACTTTAAAGGGGAACAGCAGAGACCCACCAACCAGTGGCGTCAGCAGCCCATCAATCTCCTCCTCAGCCTCACCAGTCCATCTTACTGGGTGGCTCTCCGTTTCTGGGGCGTAGGTGGGAATGAGGTTAAGGCTCCTGGTAACCAGCGCCCCCTCTGTGTTTGACTCCCTCCATTCCCTCTTCTGCTTCCCTCCTTCCTCTAATCTCATCGCCTTGCCCCCCCCCCCCACCACCACCACCTCCCCGGCCCCGACCTCAACCCTGTCTGCCCTGCAGCCCTCATTCTGGACGGACGCTGAATCTTGGGATGCAGGCGGGGCAGAGATATCATCTGGGCCGGGGGTGCATGCGGGGTGGCGCCGCTTGACAGGTGTGGCTCAGCCTTTCAGGGTTTAGTGCCGGAGCCTATCTGTAACCACCGTGCCGGCTTTGCTAATCCCCTGTCCCCCCGCCCGCACCCCCATGCCTCAGTCTGACTTATCACAGAGCGGGACAGGTTCCCGCGGGGTGCGGAATTGCGGCGTCGGGTCTGCCGAAACACGCGAGCCGGCTCTTTGAACACCGCCTCTGAACCGCGCTTGTGTGGACGTGCTTTTGCCTCGCTGCTGTCCTGTCCCAGCTTAGATCTGCTGATTGCATCCCGGCTGGCATTTAAATGACGACTCGCCAGGAAACGGGACAAGGAAACGGAAACTAACCCACGCTTCCGGTTCCTGTTTCGGATCATCCGGGGGATCAAGGTCACAGGCCTGTGGGAGGAATGAATGAACGTGGAGGCAGGTCTGTATGTATCAGAGGCAAATTTATGCACAGTGTTCACCATACGTGTGAACATACATGTGATTGGGTGAATGTGCATGCCTGCTTCTCCCCTTTTGGGCACGAGGTGTGGGGGGCCAGTTCTTCCCTCTCCGATCACAATTCTACACCCACAACTCTCCTGGCACGTCTCATATTTACCTTCACATTCTTGAAGATATTTCGGCGAGGTGGGGGGGTTGTGTGTGTGTATGTACAGTTATCATATAAAGAAAAATCCTGGAAATGAGCAGCAGGTGGAGCAGTGATTAAAAGCTTCCATTTTATTCAGAAGGCTGTATACGGAAGACAGAAAAGGGGTCCAGCTGCTCGGCCCTGAGCCACAAGACCCCCCTATATAATGGCCTAATGGGACCCCCCTGTTCCCTCCTCAGCGACAGCATTCGCACGGTTATTGAGACAGACAGGGACACCGGCAGCGACCTGCCGAGACAGCGGAGAAGAGGGTGGAGGAGAGGGAGGTGAGGGGTGCACGGGCAGGCTTAAATTTTCATTAGGGGCGTGGGCTGTCCGCTTGGAGCCAGCCTGGGTGTGCAAGGCCGCATTCGAACAATATAATAATTAGATTTAAGGATAAGGCCTGGCAGCCGCCAAATTACGGAACGCAGTTAAATCTTCATGGGCTTTTTATTTGTCATTCACCCAGCGCTAATAGAAAAAGACCAATACATGTCTGAGTGACAGAAGCTCCAATTACTGGGACTCAGTCTGCCACTGTCGGGCAGGGGCAGGGGCAGGGGCAGGGGCAGGGGCGGGGTTGGTGAAGCATCCTCGTTTGTGCCACTTCATGTCACGAACCCGCCTGACGGACTGAATCTGTGGCTGTGACCCCTGCCATTCATTCCAGTGTTTGTAGTCACCCTTCTCTAGCACAAACTGGTGCCCCCGGAAGCCCGGATACATATAGGCCACCCAGCTGGGGAAGGGATGGAAAGAGGTCACCAAGTGGTTAACTTAGTGAAATAAAAATTCAAATAATGGTCAGTTCAAAGGCTTTGAATGACTGATAATCCCCTTATTAAGAGTTTCCCATATTCTCCCTGGTATGTTATTGTGTTTTTGCAGGCAAATTGGTAGCAAGAACCAAAAGTGGATCTTGGAAAATATCCCCATAATGCACCAGGAGCAAAGCTGCGCTTACGTTCCGTTAAGTGTCTTGATGCTGGCCACGCGGTCATGGAAACCATATGCCCAGAGGCTGGGCACGTCTTCATCGATGATCTCCATCTTCCGGCCACTGAAACCAGCACCCTCAAACAGAAGCAGCTTGTGGTCTGGCCCATCCTACAACAGGCCACACACACACACACACACACACACACACACACACACACACACACACAGACACACACACACACACACACACACACACACACACACACACACACACACACACACACACACACACACACACACACATACACATGTTTGTAAATATATCTTTGTGGGGACTCTATATTCATTTCTATGGGGGAAACTAATCCCAACATAATGACCTTAACCCCTACCCAGCCCTAACCTTAACCATAAGTAACCAAACAAAATACAAGGCTTTTGGCATTTTTACTCTTTTGTTTAAAGTCACAGATCTTTGTGGGGACCTGAAAAACAGTCCCCACAACATCAAAGTAACAGCTTTTATTACATTTATTACACTGTGGGAACACACACACACACACACACACATACACACACACACACACACACACACACACACACACACACAGGCTTGAAGGATGAGGACCACTACGGAATTTCACACAGTGAGTAAGCTCGCTTGTACTTACAGAACAAAACCAGCGAAATGATTTTTAAACATCGATTTTTTTTTTACATAATAAAATCTCTCCCTAAGTTTTACCATTTGATCATATTGTGTTATATTTATACAGTGAACGTTATTAGGATGCCAAAGCAGGGACAAAAGACAGATACAGAAAATCCATTGCGGAAACAATCACTGGAAAAATAAGAACAAAAACACATCACCTAATACACCATTTGCTAATAATATAATTTTTGCTGCATTTTGGCTGGATCACATCTTGCCTCATATGACATGTTATCTAACCTACACCACCTATTTAGTTTTAGAAAAAAATGTATATTCAAATATGATATTTTAAATACATTCTTCTAGCAGAAAGATCTTTAGGTATAAATGTATATCATTCTGAGCTTGTACAGAAGTGTACCTACAGGAAACAGGAGATGGTGACATTTACACCACAGTCAGACCCATCAGTGGATCACTGTAAACAGCTTCTTCGTGGAGTATATGGTAATTTTATATGCTTTATATTCTTCTCAATTTATATCTGATCATATATATTTAATGCACATGATCATGGATAAGTTTTTTGTCTTTTCATCAACTTGAATGACTTTTTGTCAGGCACAGTCTATGTTAATCAGTCTCAGTCAGTGCATCTGATGTCAGTGCAGCTCAGCGTCAGTCAGTGTCATAATGGCATAACTGTACACTAATGTCATGAATTTACATATATCAATGATTGTGTCTTTATGAAATCTTTTTGTCTTTGTTCTGATGAATTGCATTGGAAAACTTGATGCATATATCGCTAAAACCTCTGAAAGAAATGCAGCCAAGAAGAAAATGACAGATTTTCTTCCATGTAATTTGCGTACAGTTCGACATAATGCTTTAGAACATCTTTTAGTGTAGGGTATTAGAATGCCTCTTGTCATTTGCTATGCATTCGTTCACTACAGCAGTAAGAAAAGAAGATATGTGTGTTTGTGACATAAAATGATTTTTGTTGCAATAGGTGAAATACAGTAAAAAAAGTTGGATTACTACATGTACAGTATAATAATCTATATCACAAGTGTGTCTGCTGGGGTGTGGCATGAGTAAATGGTGTCCTGTAGTTGTGTTCATAGCTTTGACCCATTCGGAGGTCACAGTACAGACGCTCCTCTACTTACAAGCTTTCAGACATATGAATGAAGAGGACTGTAAGTCCAAATTAATTGTTAATTGGCCTCCCGTTTCCTGTCCGCAACATAATTTTTTTTTTCTGCACTCCAGTTCCACCTAGTACGACTTCTGGCCGCTACTCTCGCTGTGCAGCAGTGTAGCGTGCGTACTCCCGGCATCCTAGTTCTTTGTACTTGCATATACCCTTAAAATGATGTTGAATAACAACTTTCAATATTTCAAGTTACGAACGGCCGTTCGGAACATATCTCGGAACATAGAGGAGTGTCTGTACTCACAGCTTTGACCCATTGGAAGGTCACAGCACTCACAGCTTTGACCCATTGGAAGGTCACAGCACTCACAGCTTTGACCCATTCAAAGGTCACAGTACTCACAGCTTTGACCCATTGGAAGGTCACAGCACTCACAGCTTTGACCCACTGGGAAGTCACAGTACTCACAGCTTTGACCCATTGGAAGGTCACAGTACTCACAGCTTTGACCCATTCGAATGTCACAGTACTCACCACTTTAACTGGCCTCAGGGACATTAAGAAGCAGCTTCTCTGGCTATTGGTCCAGGTGGTCCAGCGAGGGTACTCTCCTTTCTCAAGGATGAACTGCTCCCCACTAAATCCCTGGCACTCAAAAGCTACCCAGCTGGGAGGTGTTAGAGTTAGGGTTAGGGTTATCTCGTTAGTGCTTCACCCAACTGTTAGAAAATGCTGAGTGATCTATTGACCCAGCGATAGATTCTGATCTTGCTTTCCTTCTGTCATTTGTTTAATAAATTGGCATAGTTTATGCATCACCTCCTCCATTATTGTGGAGGCTTTCGTCTGTGCACCATCTCATCAGTTTATGCTGAACAAGTCATTAAACTGATGTACTACCTGGTTTAATCTTATTCACACTGACTACAAGAATCAGGACACAACAATGTTCATTCAATGTTTCGACCGACTGGGATTGAAGACCAGATCTGAAGATAGACTGAGGGGGGAGAAGATGGAAAATAGGAAGAGGTTAGAAGGATGGTCTGGTACTTACGGGCCGGATTCCACCACGATGGAAGCCACCTTCTCAAGGGTCTTCTTTGTCACATCCTTGCACTCGGCTGATAGCTCTACCTTGTGGCCTTGGAAGTTCTCAAGCTCAAAGAGGACCACCTGGACATGAGAGGGAGAGAGGAAGGGAAGGAACAACTGAAGACACCACCTAACAGAAGAGGTACCAGCCAGGCACTGTGCGTCTTCATTTTCCTGTCAACCTGGTCGGTTTTTTAATTATATTCTGGTAGTGTCTCAGAGAGAGTGAGGGAATAGGTCCCTGAAGCAAAGAGAGGATCCGCCATATTGAGGTAGGTGGACAGAGGTCAGACGTCAGGCAGTCCTTCATTAACCAGCCGTCACGAGCCAAACGCTGACAGCATGTGCCGCTCACGGTCATCTCCCACAACCCACATGTGTTTAGGGTGGACAAGAAAACTATGTGGCCTCTAGGGAGAGAGACAGGATTTGCCCCAGTGTTACCTGGCAAAAGCTAAACACCTGACAAACGATTAGATGGAAAGTTCTAGAATGTGAGCCACAGCAGGGTTACCTTATAAGTAACGCTCACATCGCCTTTGCTCTTTCCAGCGGCAAGCTTGTCTGGGACACTCTGCTGCTCCGACATGCTCCCTGCATGGGATAAGGGTGGAGGACGGATCACTTTCTGAGCTCCAAAGCAAAGACGGATTCCTCTGGGTCACCTGCATAGTTTCTGCTCCACTGTCATACAGCTAGATTGGCCTCACAAATCCTTTTCATCAAGACTTTTAAAAGTTCTTCCCGGTTTAATAAACCATATCCATTTGTCTCTCAAATACTTAGCAGAGGGCTCTAGTGAGCCTGCAGTCTGTTCCAGCAAGCAAAGTGCACAAGGCAGGTGAAGAACACACAAGTCTCACATGCAGGGACAGGGTTCAAGCCTCCAACCCTGAAGGTACCAGACAGCAGTGTTACTCATTCAGGAAAATATATTAAATTTATTTCATCAGCTTTTCAGGGATTCAGCTCAGCTTGTATGTTCCATGGAAATAATATCTTCCCTTCTGTGGCCTAATTCATTTATCTGCCCTTTCACAGAATTAGTGGTGAGGTATTGATTCTGTCTTTAATAATTATTTTTCGTGATCGTGATGCTGGCAAAGCAGATCGGAAGCCCCCAGCTCTCCTGAACGTAGGAACGACCTTTAGTAATGTCAAGCGGGTCGCTGGTGGTGCACAAGGGGGGGTGGTGGGGGACTGTAGAGGGGCTTCAGTCATTTTTACCTGGTTTTCTGCTGTGTGGGACCTTCTCCTCTTCCTCCTTCTCCCCTGGCAATGTGTCGTGGGGGCCTGTTAATGCAGCTGGGGGGGACAGGGGGTATTTATGGGCTATTTCTGACCAGAGCCGCAGAAACCCCAGAGCCGTTGACACAGCAGGTCTGTGGCTGGCATTGTGTCTGTCACACTGGCCCTCAATAGGTTGCCGAGGGGCGGCATTGGCTGCCCGCATCCCTGGGCTTCCCGTCGGCCCAGCTGACACCCGCTGTGAGTGGGCACTGCCAGCGATGGGAGCCAGCCGGATGCAGAAAATAACCCCTACTCAGCAGGAATTCCTGTGGGCAGCACCCCCCACCTCCCAGCCCCCTGTTTCACACACACACATTGCAGATCATCGCACCTGCAGCAAGCTACCTCAGCGGTATGACCTATAATGTATAAACCTAGTGGCCAACTCAGTCTGACCCCCTGCTGCAGATCACTGACTAACCTAGAAAAGCCAGTAAGGAAGCTCAGCAACAATTCTGCCCTTTAAGAAAAAAAACTCAGATTTCGATCAACTGCATTACTCACACTCAAAAATCGGTATTTAACAAACCTTATTTATAGCAGGATTTTCAAATTTTCCCTTTCAGATTCTGTGTTTCCTTGGGTAGCCTAATATGTAACATTATTGCATGTTTCTATCGTTCGGTGTGTGTTTCCACTGCTCTGTTGTCAGTCTAATCACTTTCAGCCTTGTTGGGAAGTGCGATGTATAGATATAAAACTAAACCCAGCTGTCCTGAAAAAACACTCCCATCTGAGCCAAGCTGGTACAGAGTGCAAACGGTCTAAAAATGAGGAGGGGGGTGAGGTTTGAATGACCCTTCATTCAATGGAGCTGATTGGTGCCTTTATGAGATACAGATCAATATCCCAACAAAACAATATGCTATGAAGTTTTAAAAAACAGCGTCAAAAATATCCTTTGATTTCTGAGAGCAAAGTATCCAGCTTTGATTTTTCATCAAAATTTAATCAAATAATTTTCCTTTTTAAAATGTAAAAAGGTACATACCAAATTCCAGAAAAAAAATTAAAATGAGAAACTGTTTTTCAAGACAACAGGTGCAAAGTGACGGACTCCCAGTGCCCTGGACCAGGACCTGGAGTTTCTGCATTCTGGCTTAACATCAGCCATCGTGAGCGAAATTATTGATATCTAGAAATACCAGCATACACATTCGCACAGATGTGCCGAAAGCCGCACGGTCATTGTACAGGAAATTTTATTGAGTGTGCACATTTTCACAATGGTTTGACAAATCTGCCGTAATTTACATCCTTCCCTTTCAGAAACGTACAAAAAAATGCACATACTTTTCAATGGCAAAACTTGCCATCCAGTGTAGAAAACAAGGCTGACACAGAATTTAACGGGACTGGGGTCTCAGAGGCCTGACAGACAGCCAGCAGTTTAACTTGGCAACACGCTCAGATGACAACCTTTAACACAGTGTCTGCATTAACCCTGTTTAAACCTGCTGCATGTTTGCAGAATAAAACCTTTGAGAGACACTGTAGGAGGCAATAGACTATATAACCAATTACAGAAAGACTGCTAACCAAGGATTCAGCTCAGGGTGATACATTTGGTTTGCAGCAGTACACACCGAATTCTTCGTAATCATCATCATCATCATCTTGCTGCTTAGCAGATGCTTGGACTCAAGAGATACCTATAGATTTTACAGCTTTCTGACACTTAACAGATCCATTGTTGATTGGTGCCTGGACTTCACTGTACAACAGTAGCCCGACGGGGGACTTGAACTGGCATGTTTTTGACACTGCATTAAAGTTCATTGCTATCACTGGCTCTTCCGCACATTACGTCACCTTCCAGCTTCTGCTCACTGGAACGAGCCTTTGGGGGTCATAGAGGGTCACACCCTAAAAAAACAACATGGCACTGCACTTCCTCCACTTCCTGTTGGCGAGTCCGGGAGAGGCCGAATTCCTGTTACTGGACAGGAAGCAAGCAGACTAGCAGGGAGAGAGCCTGCAGCTACCGCTTATGTCCATGGCTACCACATGAACAGTGTTTGCCTACATTTTCACTCGCTGTCAGTGTTTATAATCAGCTGCTATTACTAAGTTACAGGACGACCCTGGGAGAGTAGCGATGGCCGAAAACAGCATTTAAATAGCATCTAGCTTCCACCAGCACCTCTTGGGGAAAAGTGAATGGAAAAACGACAGCAGACATTTTCCGTCTATGCAGCAGTCTCTCTCTCTATAAAACCCTGAGGGCACTTTGCGGAAAAGGCACAGAGAGGTGAGCACCTCTGTCCAGTCCGACGGGGGTTATGTAAACAAGTTAGGATAGTTTGAAGAACATTGTGGAATTGGACAGGGTGTGGCAGGACAGAAAGGGTTTTCAGTACCTCTTATTTTATCGCCCTAATAATTATAACTTGGCAAAGTTTCATTTTTTTTGACACACAAATCCCCAATGCGTAACAAACTAATAACCTTGCTAATTCACAACTTTCTGACTGCATGGAACCTGTGACTGGACACCCAGCCATCGAAGATTTGTTCTCTGAACCATGTGGACAAAAAAAAAAGTATCAAAGATCTGATTGTTCAACCTAAAAATCTAATTAAGTCCTCAGAAATAAAAAAATAACTCCCATTGTTCTTGATTGTGCAGGTGAGTCGTGGGGGGCTGTGGTCCATGTGGGTCCCTCGCTGCCAGGGGAGTCCCCACATCTGCCTGACAGGAGGTAGCAGGTAGTGTTCTCTGTGGCACAATCCCCAACCCCCCTCCCCCAATTCTGTTCTTCCACAAAAAAAGAATTCTAGAAAGACAACTTTATGATTCAAGATTACAGAAGGAAAATCAAAAAAGTGGTGAGCAGCAAAGGTGGGACTAAGATCTAAGGCTTTTATGAGAACACAATCACCCTGTGTGGCCTGCCGAAGGTTCCAGGTCGAAGCCACCCTGTGAAATAAAACCGAAAACAAGCTGAGACGTTCCCGAAATATGACCCACATATACCGACTCGTCTAACGTTAGAATTGGTTAAAAACGCAGCTTAAAAAAGACACCAGCCACAATTTATTTTGCTGGGCAACATTTTGAAAAGGTTTGTTCGAATTACAGCTGCATTATTTGAATTGGGGAGCGCTGAAAACAGGGAAGGGTGAAATTTCCCTCCATAACATCTTCACAGGCAGCAGATAAAGATTCACAAGTGCTTATACCATCTGCGTAACACAATCTACAAAGGTCCCTACGTAACACACTGAAAACGCAACGTGGAAAGTTAATCGATGGCGATGGGGAAAACCAACCATGCCTTCTGCCACTAGGTGTCACTCTCATGCTGACTGAAGCGTTTCTTGGACTTCAGCTCCTGGAGCCACTGTGGAGAGGAGTGCTCCCTGAGGATGGGACACCGGAAGACTGTATTACTTGAATTGCATCAGTCAGGCAGAGTTTATACCCCTCTATATTTAGCTCCTATTTATTTAGTAACTGCAAATTCTTTTCCATCATAATCACTATTATTGCGTTTATCTTATACACACAGAACAAAATACGTAATTATTGCATCTACCAACACATATTCATCCACCTGACCTTGAAATAAACACACTGGGCCACATTGACAACTGGATAAATTCTTTGATATTTTGCAATCAAATAAGCGACAAGTTTGCTGGTGCCTCGTACCGGTTTTCCTTGTCAGTGACAGGGGGCAGAACTCGGGTGGCCTGAGGGAGAAACGGAGATTTGGCTGATCGCTGGGGGGGGGGCTGCTCAACCTGGTTTTCTGAGTCACCCACTCGCTTCTTCAGCTGAGCCTTTGCAAAACATGACGACAGAAACACCATTCGGTATGCAAGGCCTTACAGGTAAACGCCAAACGTACAAACGTACGCACACAATCGCAAACTAGGACTGTAATATAAAAGGTCTGTTTACACCATTTTTTTCCCACAGATCACATTTTGATAGTCACGATACGGCTCAGGCTATAGCTATAGGGTCGTACCTTGAGAGCAGATGGGTCCATGCCAGGAAAGAGTGGCACTCTCTGTGGCTGCGAGGGCGTCAAGCATGCTTCTGCCTTCGCCTTCACCACCTCCTCCTCATCCTCCTCCTCATCGTCCTCCACATCTTCCTGTGCCATCATTTCAGACCTCGTCCCTAAGGCAGAAAACACAGACAATTAGAAATGTTAAAATCTTATAAATATTTTTATAGAACATACAAGTACGAAAAAGTGTATGAATAGTGTGTGAATAAATTTAAACATCAGCATGTTTATACATTCATCTGTATGCCATTATTTAGACCAGAAAAAGTCAACAAATAATTCATCTGGAAATGGGCGGGACAAGAGGAGGTATCTGCGTCCTGATTGGCTTGCCTGCAGAGTCCTGGAACTGCGGGTCTTTGGCATCCTGGGCGGATTTCTGACGGGCAGCTCTTGAGGGAGGGGCACGCTGACTCCGCCTCTTACCCAACTGCACCCGCGAGCGCAGGGCGCTCGAGTCCAGCAGGGACATTGGCGTCTGCAGAAACACACACATACACGCACACACAAATTTAAGCACGAAGACATGCGGACACACCCACAACACACGTGCAAGTTAGCACAGAGGTACAGATATAGATATTCTAAGAATGCCACTAGGCCCCACCCTGTCACACACACTGTCTCTCTCACACTCACACACACACACACACACACACACACACACACACACACACACACACACACAAAGCATGTACTGACAGGGACATGGCAACAAGCCCAAGCACATCCTGATTAAGAAGAGTCCCATCTCCTCTGCCACACCACCTACACACTCTGATGGAGGCCTGCATTCTAGGCCTACAGCAGGCTTTGGCCAAGACAGAAGAGGCAGGAGCCCAAACGGACCTCAGGAAAAGGCAGCGGGTCTGTCGCCTCGCACGACGCGGAGGAGACTGTGTTGGGGGAGGGCAGCTCGCTTGGTGTACTTGGCTCCAGAAGGTCATCCGTGGGGGAGGAGGTGGTCGGAGTCAGACTGGAGGCAAAGCAGTAGAGATTCATGGGAACCACACAAACATTCATGCGAACCAGGCCAGCTTTCACAAACCCCCCCCATAACCAATGGGGGGTGTGGTGCGGTGAGCCGGGAGCACACCTGTCCTCGCCGGGGCGCTGAGCTGTGTCCAGGCTACCGTAGTGGTCATCCTCATTGGAGATGAGCCTGTCCCGCGTGTCATCCTCCTCCCTGGGGCTGTTGCCTGCCAACGCCCGCTGTTGAAGCAGACAGGCCGAGTTTAGCTGAACACAGAGGCAATAAGCACAATAAACATGCTGTTTTTGTTGACAGCTGAGGGCAGCAGCTTCCCCCTGCCAGTAGAGGCCGGAGCAGGAAGATGATGGGCATTGCTTCCACGGCAACGCCATGGCAAGCGCTGGAAAGGCTGCAGACCAGGACGTGGCCGCATACGACAAGGCGCGACCCGACTGGATGGCTGACTGTGGGGGATTTAAACGCGGCCGGCACTGCACTGCCTGATACATATGACATCACGCATCTTCATAAACCATCTATCCCATCTGAGAAGAGGAAGATTAAGTGCATCCTATAAAGGAAAAAACATTAACAAAAGGGCAATTCAGTCTCGCCCACGTTCAGCACAGACCCTGACATACAAGGATCTAAAACTTAATTCCTTAACCACATGACATATAGATACGTTTGCCTGTGCTGCACATACAGAACTGCAAACGCAACAGCTGCCAAGACCACAAACGGCATAAAGACACAAATAGGTGGTTACAGCTACTGAAATGTTAACAGAAGGGCAGAAAAGCTTCACTCAATGGCTCAAAAGAGCCAGCATTGCTTTGCTAAAAGGTCTTACTGCCCTGCAAAAAAACAGATCCCGGTAGAGCCATGAGCAAAGCCTGACACACGGTTTCGTTGTGAAATATCTTCATACCAGAAACCAAAGTTGGAGTGGAGCTTTGAAAACAGTATTAAACTCTAAATAGATTCGATTTATTGATCTAAAGCAGACAAAGACATTTCCCTGCATGCGGTTCAATTAAACCTTGGAGAGGTTTTTTAGAAAAGGGTGCTACAGTAGGACATTAAATGACAACAAGTGAAATCGCAAAAAAAAAAAAAAAAGAGGAGAGAGGGAGAGGGCCTGGAGTATCCAGTGAGGCATGTGTCATTTAATGAGGAGAGCACAAAGACTCTCCTGTCCTCAAGAAATACATTGTGTGGCTGGGTTCACACACATAAACAGGTACACAAAAACACAAACACATACATACACACATGTGGGGTCAAAATCTTTCTCAGGCTGACAGCTCGTCTCTTCCCTCACAGACACAAAGGCCAGACAAACGCCTGTCCTAAATTTCCCTGCCTTGACACTGAGGGGAATGGACTGGTCATGGCTGCTTGTAGCACGACTTCCCCAATAGAGTGAAGCAGGAGTGTAATCAGCCAGTGTAACATCATCTTTTGTGGAGAGACACGTTTCTGTGGCACAGTGGATCAGAACCAGGCTGTTCCAGCAATTTCAATTAACTTCAGGATCATTTTTTTTCCCTTTCTTGCTCAATGTTCCACACTAGTGCCATGCAGTAACTCAACATCACAAAGTATTAAGTCACTAGTGAAGCACGTTTAAGTGTGCGTACACACAGAGCGAGACCGTATTTGACCACCTCCACAAAGACAGGAAGGATTAAAGAGAAGCATTACGAGGTTTGGCCTCCAGTGAGGATTCCTCGTACTCTCTGCACTGTGCTGCAAAATGACAACATCCCTGCCTGTGTATGAGACCGAGGAAAGGGCTGCATGCTGGGAAAGGCAGATTCTCGACGGACCTCACCCCCTAAAAACCACTGTGAGACCACAAACACGCATGATTACATGCGAGAACACAAATAAGCGTGAATATATATGAGATGGAATGGCGGCTCCTGGTTTTTCCACTCTGTTTTCTGTCCCATGTCAGAATGGGATTACACACAGGCAACGCACTCACACGCTCACACAGAGGCTGGTGCATGACTGAAAGCGTCACACCTTACGTTTTGAATAACCTTCAACTGGTCTGTCTGTTCCAGCATGTTATTTTTTTCTGCTGCTTGGCAACCAAACAGCACCAAACAACACGGGCCACCGGAGGCAACTTCAGACTTATCTGTGGAAGTCCTTGTGATTGACCTGAGTAATGTTTACTGTTCATTGTTACACCGCTCCTGGCTGATTACCAAAGGAGAACTACAGATACAGCAAGTCACTGCATCCCATGAATCCTTTAACCACTCATTGTCATTTCCCCCTTTCAAAAACACCCTGGAATAATAGGTCTTATTTCATGGTGGGGTCTTCTCAGCCTTGTCAGCAAGAAGACAAGTGAAGACCACACAGGAACCAGGCTAGAGTGCAAAGGGAACCCAGTCGCTTGCAGCGTCGAGCAGCATGAGGCCGTGAACTTGAATAAACTCCTTCTGACCAATCACATGACGAGCCTTGGTCATGTGACACTCAGAGGCCACATGTTGGCGGCGAGGGGCAGTAGCTTTATGCAGCCTTTGCTGAACACTTGCATTACGATCCCAAAGGCTGCTCATCCAGTCTGACACCAAACCTCAACTGTGTGACGCAAATACTTGTAACAAGCGGGGAGGTGGGGCAGAAATGCAGGAGTGCCTGTCCCACCCAGCGAGGGCGTGTCGGCAAGGTGAGGGCATACGGGGGGGGGCATGTGTAATCTGAGGGCGTACACCCACCACACTCTGTCTGTTTATACAAGTTCGAACAGAGTTCTGTGCTGGAATCCAGGGGTACGATATGGCAACCCTCACTTGCTGAAAATACAAATAGGAAGGAATTAGATAATTAGGCAAAATTCAGCGTTATCACAGAGGAGCTTCAAGATTCAGCACTTCAGCACAGTGCAACACACTCAATGCTGCGTGCCTCCTAACCAAACACACACACAAAGTTGAATATAAACCTTACTTCGCCACAGTCAAACACACGTCTTCTTCATAGCTCAGGAGGAAGTTTGCTGCGCATAAACTTGATCTGACAGCAAGTTCAAACTCTCTCCAGATGAGCACACACAGAAAAATCCCTAGTGAAATAATCGGCCCCAGTGATTCATCCCACCTGATGGCTACACTCTGACGGCTACACTCTGACATCGCTGATTCTGTAATGGCTAAGCTGACATAAATAAGCTAGCTCCATGAATAATTGCAGTGTATTGTCCTGTATAATTCTGAATATTCTATTTTATTGGTTTTCCCTGGAAAGTCTCCTATTAAGGGCTTTTATTACATCTGCGATCAGGTGTTCCTCCAACAGACTTGACAACATGTTCTACATTTTCCTGAGCAGTCTGGGTTACACGCGGACGGAGCGGCTGGTCCCCAGGCCGAACTCGATACGCCACGGCTGGTGGCTCCAGCTAGCTTATTAAACGGAGCAGGATCTGCTGGGATTTCCCACTAATCTAACTGAGTTTTTAATGAATTATTGCTCGAAAAATTCTTGAATCCATATTCAATTAATCCACATTAAACGTATGCTCTGTTGGCAAAACTTATTAAGGGCCAAAAAACTATTTTCCATGAGTTACAAAGCAAAGCAAATCCCATTATGGTGTGATTTCACCTGCAGTGCACTTTTCCATGTGTAATGCAATTTAAGAAAAGGTCAGTTTTTTGGTTTATTAGCTGTTAAATTCAGGAACAGAAAACAGCAGCATAAAGAAATTAAAATGCATATTGTAGTAGTAGCACATGACAGAATGCCCAGGGGCTGGTGGGTAATTCTGTACAGCCAGGAAGCAGTGGAGCACAATCAGCAGTTCCCCAGCATGGGTCGGCTGTCCTGTCGGCATCGCCCAGCGTGTTTCATTCTCATCTGATTCTCTGCAGATTTTATAAAGACTAAAAATTTAAGCAGAAATGCATATTCATTCATAATGTCTTTAACATGCATAAATCCATCCATCCATCCTCCTATCCATCCATTCACCCATTCTCCATACAATGTATCTAATACAGGGTCACGGATCTCAAGATATATGGAGAAAAAGGCAGTGGACACCCAAGACAGGATCCACCCTGCCCATCAATCACAAGCAGACAGACGCGCGCACGCATGCATGTGCGCACACACACACACACACAACCAAGCATAGAATTCATAGAATCCCAACAAACCCACATGTTTCTGCACTATGGGACGAAACCCACGTAATCATGAAGAGAACATGAACGGGAATCAAACCCACAGCCACATTGTTATTAGGTGTGAGGACAGCTGACAGCCAATGGCAAAGCCCTTATCAAGGCCCGAATAAACAGCTAAGAGAAACAGCAACAACCTACTCCTGTCAGCCACCTAAGATTTACACTCTATAATATAAATGCTTCCTTCATCACCCAAGATGACATTCCATGGAGGTCAACCTGAAGCTAGACAGAAAACCTTATTTTCTTAGCATTTGACACATGAGAGAGAAGCATGGACGACTGGATAGGTCAGGAGAATTAATGTATGGGAGTTTCGACATGGAAATTCATGGTCAATGTTGAGAAATCACAGCGCACCCAAAATCAATGGGGTGACCAATCACGGCGAGACGTTGAGAGTCAGAAACTCAGAAGAAAAACTCTAGAGAAAGAAGTGATGGGAAAAGAGAAAGGGGAGAGCGGTACGGAAGCTTACAATGTCTTGGGGACCATGTTCAGCTGGGGGGTCAGGGGAAGCCAGGGGGTCGTCATTGGGGTTTCCGAAGCGCTTGCGCAGGTTGCGTATAGAGAGGTGACGCTGGCTGCGCGCGGTGAAATTGCGCAGGGACTCACGGCTGCGGGAAGCCAGGCCCCGCAGGGAGGTGGCCCTCCTGAAGCCGCTGTCCGTCTCCTCAGCCTCCTGCCCTTCTGGCCTCTCCACTGCGCCATTCAGCAGGCCTAGCGCCTCCTGCAGGGAGCGTCGCATATTGCTGGCCCAGGTGGACACCTGTGACTGCGCCACCGACAGCTTGTCCCCGAAGTACTCCATGGTGAGGAGCTGCTTGCCCTGTCCTGGGTGGGTGGGGGGGGGGGGTACACGTTAATCCCCAGAGCGTCCTCGAGGGAATGTGAGGAAGGCCGTAGCTCAACGTCTCCTCGCCCAGGAACAATGGAGTGGCTTCAAGCAGGCAAAGGTCACTTTCAGTTGTCCCGTGAGGGACAAAGCTGCCTGAACTGGAGGCAGAACAACTCACTGTCTTCTCCAGAAGCTGTCACAGCGACGAAACTCTCCAAAGCTCGGCAAGTTACATCCGCATGCTATACAACTACCCAGAATGGGCTCGAGGCAGGTGTTTCTACAGGTATCTCCTGTGCTCATCGTCTTCTGTGAAACACAATGGCAGCCCAATCTAAGAGCTTCTAGGATACTTCACTTTACACTGTAGCACTTGCAAGGTCAAATGAAAATGGCTCACCGGTTCAAAGAAGTAGTTAAGCACCCAAAAACAGATGGCAAGGGAAAGACTTCAAGTGTCCTCCTTAGCAGCACCATCATGTGGAGTTCAGAATTCACATGTTTTCCATGGATGAACATCCAGCTCAGTGTGACAGTGTGGAAAGTACAACCCGGAGCAGGAAATAATTCAGAAGCAGCCCGTCATCTTTGGACCCAGAATTTGATGGTCCTCAGTATTTACTGGCAAGCATCACCCAGGTCTGAAAACATCCTGAACAGGCTTGAAAAGAACAACAACACAGCTAGCATAGTCGCCAGTCCGGTCCTGTTTTTCCTCTCAGGAAGCGAATGGCAGTGTGGCCAGGAACAGCAGGAGGGCTGGCCTGGCCGTTTCTTCCTCAAGGAAAAATTAAGTGTAAGCGAAGGTCCACCCTGAGCGGGCTTCGGAGAACCGTAACGCGAGAGAGCGGAGAACCCCAACGAAAGCGCGTAACTTTGCTCTAGCTGACGTCTTCTTCCTGTCTGCAGGTAGAGGCAGGTACTAGGAAAATGTGCCAGCCTACAGTAGCCCTGCTCCACACGCTATAGGGTAGAGTCAGGATGGGGAAAAAAACCTGAGGGAGGGCAAAGGGAGCAGAGAGGGAGGGAGACAGAAAGAGAGAGAGAGAGAGAGAGAGAGAGAGAGAGACTGGACAAGACAGGCTGAGGAGAGATAAAACCCAATCTGTGAAAGTTGTAAGTTGTCTTTCTCAACCTGCTTGCACATGCAGGGCTGGGCAGTGATTCACACTGACAGTAAGTGTTGTCGAAAATGGGCTTGGAAAACAAGGGAGAAGAGAGGACAGCCATTGAGAAAAAGGCGTTGAGCACAGCTCCTAAACACACGATGCTAACATGAGAAGCCAAATGCAAAGTATCTTTCGGGTAAAAATAGGAAGATACTAAAGTATTTAGTTAGCAAATAAGGGTAGATGCACTGTAACTCTTACGGTTATGTGGAAACACTGTGCTGGTACATTCCACCTCAGAAGAGCCTTCACTCATTTATGCTCATTTATGTTACTCACTACTGGTCAAATATTTTTCTGTCTTTCAGAAAAGGCAAGTAACCGCAAACACCTCAGCTATAGACAAACGATCGAATTACTGAATGAACTTCAGTGATTTTTAAAAATTACATAAACAAGGTGATATATTATTCAGAAGAAATATTTATTCAGTGCAGTCTCTGTTTAATTTTCTCCCCAGTATAGGTCAGTCATCGACTGTTATGGTATGTCCAATCAAAATACAAAATGAAATCACCTGTACAACACTTGGGTTCTTCGCGCCCCCTGGTGGAAGAAAGACTTTCAAACAGCACAGGCAAATCCTCGAAATGTACTTCATGAGACACCCCATAAAGGCATACATTTATATTTAGGTTGTGAGTCTGTGTCCTAAGCCACTATGCTGACAGTAGATTGACATACTATATGGACAAAAGTATTGGAAGTTTTGGAACTCTGCAGTTATCCAGTCAAGAGAGTGTTGGTGACTTTTATGTACCATACGCGTCAGCACTCGTCGATCCTGCTCTGTCATATTACGTGATCTGCTATTTCATGGTTTCTGTTGTTCCTAAACATCTGTACTTTGCAATAGCATCACATACAGTTGACCATGTGTTATGCCGAAAATGGCATCCCTGCCATAGAATACATGCCAGTGTTCTGACGAGTTGAGCTTTTAGGGGTTTTTTGGGGGGTTAGGGTTTTAGGGTTTTTTTCGGGGTTAGGGTTTTAGGGGTGTTCTGGGGGTTAGGGTTAGGGCTATCGATTAGCACTACGGTAACCTAACTCGACAAAGTAGCTCAACTCGTTTCAGATCAGCGACATACCGATCATTTAGACACAGGCATGCATTCTACGGCAGGGGTGCCTTTTTCGGCATAACACCGTGTAATATTTAACAGGCAAGAAATTTCACGAACTGACTTAAGGCAGAGGTGGCATCCTATGATAGTAACCACGCTTGATTCCAACGAGCTCTTCATTACTACCAATTCTTTCACAAATGCTTGTAATCCTGACTGCATGGCTACATGCTTGATTGTATACACCTGCGGCAATGGGTCTGAATGAAAGACCCGAATTCAGTTATAAAGAGGTGTGTCCCAGCACTTTTATCCATATGGGTTTAGTGTAACTTGTCATCGTAGAGCTCCAGAGTGCGACCAGAAATCTGTCGAGTGTTACTAAATTTTTCCCTTGGTCGCACTGGCACGCCTAACATGCCGCAGGTCTATCTGTTTTATTCAGAGCCAATTAGAGGCAGACAAGGGGCGGGTCTTCGCCACTTCAAATCAGTATTTCTGAAACTGTACGTTTACGAACGTTTAAATGGGTATGTTTTTATTAACTATAAAATCGTTTACATTTAGCCTGATAATCTAATAAAACATGTCGATTATACTATTAACGTACACTAAACTTCACAGCGGTATGTTGTATTTATTCAACCCTATATTTAGTTTGGTAGCAACATGTAAGATTATAATAATTACCTTGATAATATTAATAATTATTATTATAACAACACTCTTAAACAGTTCGTAAATGTAAAAAATGTAGAGTTTCAGAAACACAGAAGCTTCCTGTGGGGTGACAAGTATGTGACCACCAGAGCGCCCCCCCCCCCCAGCGTTCCAGCGTCAGGCAGCCGCAAAACGAAACCTTCTCTATAAATATCTGAGAGCTGCGCATAGTTCTGGTTGTGAAATTTTCAGTTTGCCAAGCACTTTAAACATCGCCACTTATAAAGTTTTATTTTAAAGTAATGACATTTTTGTATTCTTGTCGGTTTTAGCTGTGATTCAAATAAAGACATTTATCTGCACCTTTATTCTTGTTTATAATCACTTACATAACTATCAATGTACATGGGAAATGACAAAAAAGGTAAACATTTGGGGTTGCACCTAAATTTTGTGGCGGTGCACCTAAATGAAAAAGTTAGACGCACCGATGCAAAACGTTAGTCTGGAGCCCCGTATTTGTATCCATTATGCCATAATTGTTAGTCGTCTTTGCAGTGTTTCTCGGCCCAGTCCTCGAGGAGTCCCAGAAGTTCTACATGTTTGCTTCCTCCCAGCGGCCCGCAAGACCAAAAACGTTTCTCAAAAACGTGGACTGTCTGGGGGTCCCCGAGGACAGGACTGAGAAACACTGGTCTATGTCATAGGGTCTCCTACAGTAATACGCTGTGGTAACAACAATTTCCACCGTCTCTGGCTGTGTGGCAATAAAACTTCCCATTTTGAATCTGATTACAGCCCCCACTGTTTTTTACTTCACCCAGAAAATGTCAAAAATGTTCAAAGCTTACACCCGCAGATTCCACTTCTTTTTTTAGCAGGTTAGCTGCACATCTACTGAGTAAACCCCACTCCGCTGCCCTCCAAGGAGATGCACTCAAACTCCACTCACCCAGAACAGCCGAAAAATTCCCAAACAGCACCCCATTTCGCCTTGCTCGGTCAATTCGAGCTTAGCGCACTTTCGATCATATGAATTTGTGGCTTTCGCTTTCGCTGTAAGAATACACCTTCGCGCGCGCATGCGTTACAAACGAACCACTCATATTTAAAGTTGAGCACCGCACTAGGACCTGTAATGTGAAAATAAGGTTCATCATTATGCTGCTGAAGGATTCATAAACACTCCTAATAAACAAAACATCATCATCCCGGATGTATGCTGTAATGCAACAATGCCTCACAAAATGATCACAAGGGTGAAATCCAATGACTAAGTGTCATGTATCAGCTACACCCTCTGACTGATTTAGGAGGCCTCAGGTGTTTAACTGTACCATTTTCTCCAGGCATCAGAGCAGGAACCCTGCGCAAGTCGTCACCTTACTTAAGCCTTCCGAGTATTGCTCTTCCAGCCAGTTCTCACGTGGTTTTCACATCCTGACCACAGACACACAGGAAAGCTACACCTCCAAAGTCTAACAGCATGGATCAGCTCAAGTCAAATCAGAGTTGCAGCACTCGATGTCCTCCAGAAGATGGCGCCACAAGAGAAAAAAACAACAATTATAAACAACGCATCTTAAGTCAGAACTGGTGGAGAGCACAAATCTTCGGGCACACATATATGATTTGACTCGATGTGGATTGTACTGATAGATGTAGTGATGTTTCCTCTTATCAATTACAAGCACCTACAGATATTACAGTGTCCCTGTCGAGCAGCAACAAACAACAGCAGCAAAAATACAACAAAAACTGCACAGCACAAATGCAGAGGATGCAGACTGTCTCCACTGCAGGCTCTCTCTGCTGTTCACCTCACCAATATCATGGTGTCACCACAGTGTTCAGCCTCTGCAGGCCGGGAGCCGATCAGGGTGAAAAGGGGACCGTGCTTGCCAGGTTACTCACAGTTTGCTTGCAACCCAGGTGGTTTGGCATAATGGGCTTTTATCGGGGCAGGGTGGGTGTGTTCTCCCCACCCCAATGCAGTATGTGTCATGGGAACCCTGACATGAATATGTTTGCCTGAGTCCGTCACGCCTTGGTCTTGTTTAGCAGACGTATCTTATCAGGTTTATCGTCTGAGGAGCACAGAATGCAGCAGCCAAGGGAGGAGCCCCACTACAGGCTCTACTCCTCACCCACAGGCTCCCTGCCCTGGCTTCCCCTCCAGTCACACCCCTGACCACAGACCATGGGACCCAAACAAACCAGAGCTTGTTCAGCCACAGTCAAAGAAGCATCAGACAGAACATCACATCATCAGCAAACACTCAAATACCATCATACTGAAAACACTCACTGCAACAGACATTCAGGTTCCACCTGGGCAACGTAAGACCCCAGGCATGCTGACATACATAGCGAGTCTCAGTTACTGTCGGTAAGGATGATCTACTCTTCCTTGAACACTACACAGACAGTACTCACCACTATGCAAGTGCCTGGCTTTGGGAGTGGCTGTGTGGCTGCTTTTCTGGGAGCACTACATCTGTCCTCTTCTGCTTCCAGTTTCTCACCAGGGGAAAGGTGGCTGGACCTGTTGGAAGGTTGTCTTATGGGGTCCAGAATCTCTGTACCCCCCAGATTCTTTGTATCTTCTTGCTTTGCACCCCCTTGTCCATCATGCCCCTGGTCAATCCCAATCTTTATTTTCTTTTGTAACCTCTCATTGTCTTCCCTAATCCCTCCTTGTTGCTCTTCATACTTCAAATTCTCCACAAAATTTTCCTTTTCTCCTCTCTCATCATAAGAACAAGCTTGAGTTTGAGACGTGTGGAAAGTGTTTCCGTAAAGTAGGCTGCTTTTCCTCATAGAGCTCCACCTCATTGGCTTCACAGAGAAATCATCAAAAATAACTTCTTCAGTTGTGGCATTTTCATCACCTTCTCTAACACTTTGTTCTGTTAGGGTGCTGCTACTGGCCCGAGATGTGGGGAGGATTTCCCCAGCTGTGCAAATCTGTTGGGGTGGTTCTTCTTCCTCCCTCTCCTGGTTCTTTCTGTCCAGCTCTAGTTGTTTCTGCCTCTCCTCTTCCAGTTTCCTTTCCTGCTCCAGCTGTTTCTGCTTCTCCTCTTCCAGTTTCCTCTCCAGCTCCAGCCGTTTCTGCCTCTCCTCTTCCCGTTTCCTCTCCAGCTCCAGCTGTTTCTGCCTCTCCTCTTCCCGTTTCCTCTCCAGCTCCAGCTGTTTCTGCCTCTCCTCTTCCCGTTTCCTCTCCAGCTCCAGCTGTTTCTGTCTCTCCTCTTCCCGTTTC
>JAODKC010000117.1:24482847-24494347 GCA_026777985.1 Mormyrops attenuatus | reverse complement strand
TCCAGCTGTTTCTGTCTCTCCTCTTCCCGTTTCCTCTCCTGCTCCAGCTGTTTCTGTCTCTCCTCTTCCCGTTTCCTTTCTAGCTCTAGCTGTTTCTGTCTCTCCTCTTCCCATTTCCTTTCTAGCTCCAGTTGTTTCTGCCTCTCCTCTTCCCGTTTCCTCTCCAGCTCCAGCTGTTTCTGCCTCTCCTCTTCCCGTTTCCTTTCCTGCTCCAGCTGTTTCTGTCTCTCCTCTTCCTGTTTCCTCTCCTGCTCCAGCTGTTTCTGTCTCTCCTCTTCCCGTTTCCTCTCCAGCTCCAGCTGTTTCTGCCTCTCCTCTTCCCATTTCCTCTCCAGCTCCAGCTGCTTCTGCCTCTCCTCTTCCCGTTTCCTTTCCTGCTCCAGCTGTTTCTGCTTCTCCTCTTCCTGTTTCGAGGCTTTTTCCTCCAGTTGGGCACTAAGAATGCCCTCACTCACTGCACTGTGATATAAATGACCAAGTTGGAGGGATGGAATGATGGGAACCAGATACTCAGATGTCTCTACTGGTGCCTTCTCTTTGTTTGATTGAGGTTCCTGCACCTCCAGCTCTGTCCCACCATTGCCTGACTGGTCTAAAGTAGTGAGGGATGCCCCACTCCGGTCTTGACCCTTAATACTTGAATGAATTGTATGGCCTTCCACCTTGAGAGAAAAGAAAGAGGGTGATGTTTTGACACTATTAGTAAAGCTTAAAGTCTAAGGGGCACGTCAAGTTTTATATGCACTAATACTGCATTAGTATTACACACTGAAAATATCAACAAGGGATAAAGCCAACCTTCTCATAGGTCTCTCTTTCTTTCTTGTCAACACCTCTCATTTGAACTCTCTCCAGGCCAACAATGGAAGGGCTAGTGTCCATAGACATTCCTGGTGAAAAACTGAGACACTTCTCAGTTAATAATGATCCAAAGATTTCTTAAACCGACTGTCACAGAGATATCATATGATCAGAATCTGTGCTCTGCCAGTACAGACCCTTAACTCTTTCTGATTACCATGCAGGTTAAAATTTACATGTAACCCAAGTACTTTCCTAGTTTATAAACAAACTACATTTGAAGGTTCCCAATAAAAAAATAACAGATGTGACAAATCTATATTATTAACAGACAGAAAGAGGAGACACTTGTGACTTACCACTTGGTGAGGTCCTGAGAGAGGGGGCGGGGCTTGACCTTTCTCAGAATGGGGGACTGAGAAGGGCTCTCTGCTATCAATTGCTTAATCCGCTGTTTTACACCCACTGAGATGTCCACCTCCTGGATGGGCTGTGCCGATGAATGAGGCTCCACCTCCAGGGGCGTGGAGACCCCACCCCCTTGGACAAAGGAGGGGTCAAACAGAAGACTGATCCGCTTCTTTATGCTGGAAGCAGCCTCTTCCTGATCTGTGCCCTGCTTCTTGCTCTCCTGATGCGTCCTCCCCTCTGGCATCATTTGCCTGAGGCGGTCGTCTGTGTTTTCCGATGGTTGTGACTCTGTGACCTCTTCCATGCACCTGGCCTCTTTCCCTTTTCTCTCTGGAATATTCTCCTTGTCTGGCTGGCATTTGTCTGGGGTATTTAGGGACTCAAACCTAGATGTGAGTTCGCTCAGCTGGCCAGTGGCCCCTGTCTTCCAGGGAGCCGCCACCTTGTGTGGGGAACCTGCAGATTGTGGGGTGGCAGGCTGAAACACAACAGAGGCCTTTCTCCGCAGTAGTGGTGAGACTGATGATTTCTCCTCTCTAGATTGTTCTTCTTCAGTCATATCCTTCAATGCTTCCCACCTGGTGTAGTCAAGAGAGCCCATCGACTTAGCTCTGCTTATGGGAACGCCCATTCTCCGGTTGCCTGCACCCCTCTCTCGTGGTTGCCGCTCGTTTTGGGTCATCCCAGAGCACTCAGATGCTGATGACTCCTGGGAGGTCCGTAACTGTGACAACATCTTGATTCGTTCTAACACGGATAGTTTCTTGGGCTTTTCAGGGGAGTCTCTGGAGGTAGCCTGATTGGCAAGTGGCTCAGGTGATGCAAATACCTCAGACTTGGATAGGTTAAGGTTAGGAGTACTGACTGGGACAGGTTCTGGTACAGAGGAAAGGTCAGTTTGAGGAGTATGAGGTGGGGTGGGTTTTGGTGTACTGGGAGCATTGGGTTTAGGAGTAGTGGATAGATTGGCTTTTGGTGCATTAAGTGGAACAGATATAGAAGATTCAGTCAGATCCATTTTGGGCTTACTACGCAGGTCAGATTTAGAATTCCAGAGTAGATTACTCTGCAAGGTACTGGAGAGATCATGTATAACAACAGTGGGTGGGTCAATTTCAGGATTCCTGTGTAGGGCTGGTTTAGGAACAGTGGGTGTGTTGGATTTCGTAGATCTGGTCTGGTCCCCACCGAGGACTCCAGGAGAGTCGGCAAGACTGAGCTCACTGGATTTCTGGTCACTGGTTTGGCTAGCCCCTGCAAGGGCACTTGGGCGCTGAGGCTTGGGGGGCAGAATGGGCCGGATGGACAGGGTCTTCTCCAGAGAGAAAGGTTTAGGGGTGAGCAGGGGTTTGGTGCAAGTGGCAGGTTTTCCGGCCTGCGGGCCGAGGGTGACGTGCCCCTGGGAGGGAGGCTCGGCAGTCGTCCTCAGATGTCCACTACTGACCCCTGCTGTCTCCCCCTGTCCCGATTTCATCTCTACTTGGGCTGCCATACTTCCTTAGGGCCTAGAGGGAGAGGGAGAGAAGCATGACTGTCATAAGGAATCAAAAAGATAATATCACGACAGCACAACCAAGAATGCAATTCCATTGTTTATTTGCTGACCAAACCCTTCTATCTGGGGCAGTGATTTACATCTTACAGTTCTGCACGTTTATACAGATAGATATCTACTAAGATACTCCACCTAGTTAGTCTCTCTCATGGTTACACAGCAGCTCAAATACAGCACAACCAGCGTTCATACAGACCTGTTTTTCCTTTTCAGAATGGGAAAATGCACGGCTCGGTTTTGGAGAATTCTCAGACAAAGGCTCACCTTTAACTGACCTATGACTTGCCTCTGACTCACCGCTGCTGTTTGTAAGATCCATCGTGACTGCATTTCACTGCCTTTATAATAGCTTTCCGTTTTGCTATCCTAATAAAATGCTTTGACTGTAATCCATATCCTCAACTTTCATAACAGTCATCACAGCCAAACAAAAACAGCACGGTTATCCTAAAAATGTGCCCAAAAAACACCAATAGTTAATAATTATGCATTACATTAAATTTCACGCAGCACTTTTTTTTCCTAATAGATCTGCCCCAAAGACTGGAATCTAAATTAGGAATTAAAAAACTAATTAACATTAAGGAAGATTAGTTCTGATAAAGTTCTGATAAATAAGAGACATTGCTTTCAATGAAACACTACGGGGTGCACCTGGGCCCAGTGGCGTCAGAAGGAGTTTGACATTGGGGAGGGGGGGGGTGTGCCCCAAATGCAGGGGGCAGGGTGTGATGTATATTATGACATTGCCATGGGTACACATGCAATAGTCACATTGGTAGAGAATGTAAGAAACATTTTTAAATAATAATAATAAAAAAATTATATACAAATTAATTAAAATGATAGAATTAAAGGTAATTAAATATTTTATCATTTAAAATAAGACACTTAAAATAAAACACTGTTTAGGGTGCAGTTTCACAACTAAACATAACAAAAAGGTTTTTTTTTTGATAGGTTTAATATGTTGCGCTCTGCATGTGCATTGGCCTCAGTAGCGTGTGGATTACCAATGAAAGATAAGGAACACGCACTTAATTCATCTTATGTGTTGTATCTGTAGCATGAGAGAATCGTGTAAAATAGCAAAAGGCACCATTATGCATGTTGATGGCAAAACTATGAAGCTATATTGTGTTTTAAGATTATTTACATCATTATCTTAAAGTAGCAGAGGTGGCCCTTCAATACAACAGTGACATTTTTGACCACACAGGAAGATCTTATGTCTCTCTTCTTAATGGGAGGACTGTCCATGATCTAACGCCTTGATGTGTGTGGGATGATGGGGGACGTGAGGGATACAGGGATGCCGCAGGAAGGAAGCACACAGCATGATGGTTCGACACTTAATCTAATCATAACCAGAAATTCTCTGACATAGTGTTGTCATTGTTGGAGGGTTTTATTATGTACAAAAATCAAGAAAAATATACAATAAGATAACGTTTGTTTATTTTTTGGGAAGGAAGTGGGGGTGTCTGTCGATATTGGGGCGGACATGCCCTTTCCCTCCATTTCCAATGACCCTGTTTGGACCTACAAAATAACCTCTCAGCGCACAGCAGCGTCACTGATCTGCCTCTTCGTTTTGGGGGGGGTTGTCCTTTGGTGTAGCTTAGCAACTACCCTGTTAAGTATCTGTTCCTGTCAGTGAGCATTGACGGTTTGAATGCTGTTCTTTGGTGACGCAGTTTGTCCACGTATTCCTTGTATTGATGTGACTTTTGAGAGTTCCTCTTGACGTGTTAAATAATGTAGCAGTTTCTATAACCAAAGTACCTGAAATTCAGGTACTAACTATTTGGCCTCTTAGAAGCTAACTGACTGTCAGGCCTCTCTCCTAGCTGATACATGCTAATGGTATTCAGCTGATTATGACTCACCTTTGTAACTGTGTCAGTTCCTTATGTAGTAAACAGTTTACTTCAAAATTAAAGTCCTTTTTTTATGTCGCATTTCCGTTATTTTGTCCACACCCTGAATATACACAAGCAAGAGACGCATCTTATATATGTTTCTTGTGCAGACAGATACTATTTGAGACTAAAAAAAAAAAAAAAAAAATGACAAAATAACATCCCTTAGCTTGCGTCATGCCAGAGGCTGTTCTTATGCATTAATCTGAAGCTGCTTCATTCTCAGATTTTACAGATCCCCCTTCCTTCTTGTCAGTGAACTTCATTGATGTGTCTCAGCTTCTGGGCTCTGAGCTGAGGGCTTGTGTTCCTGAGGTTGCAGAGTCCACACTTCATTCCCTTGTGAAACAGGGGAAAATACCCTTCGACATCTGTGGTGGCCTCGGGTAACAAGCTCACCTGCCTAGCTGACAGTAGTCGCTGCTGGGCGGGGCTGTGAGCCTGGAGGAACCAGGCAGAGATGTCATCACATGGAGATGAAGGGGAGTGGCCTGGCATGGAAAACAAACAGCATGAGAAAATGATGCATACAGAAGTGGAAGACTTTTCTTAAACAATTTCTTAAATTAGCGCACTCGTAAAAAAAAAATGAAACGCACAACACATCAGATAAACAGTTCAGACACCTTATTTTTAAAGGTATTTAAGAATGTGGTTTTCCCTTCATGGGGTATTGCAAGAGGTCCTACTTTTCAAAGTTCACAAGCCTTGCAGTACCATTGGTGAAACACACACACTTTGCCTCTCTCTCCTGTGCTCTCACCTGGACACCATTCAGATAAACACATACACTGGCACACTGTGATGAGCAACGAGATAAGTGTGATTGTGAGATTGTGATTCAGCATCACGGAGTTTACAGGATAGTAGCGTAAGCAGCAATCCCCAAACTGATAAAAGAACATAAACAGTCCCTGAAGGTATTTCATAAGACTCACACAGCGCAACAGTTTGTGACAGCAAACTCCTGACAACATAGTGACATCAGTGTCATGGGAACAACACAATTAGCTACTATACAGGATTACCTATACAGAGAGGCAATGCCCTGTAAATCCAAATATGATCATGGTCTAGAAAAGAAAGCAGTCACAAGCAAAGTCTTTTCTTATCAAAGGAAAAACAAGTCAATAAATGGATCAGGTGACTAGAATCCTGTCCCACACCCTGGTAAGTCAGTGGGAGCAGACCCATTTCTCCTGACATGAAATCTCTACTCCTTCTGGTTGTATTTACATTTTGAGATGTTCCTTTGCTTTTCCACTTCTGTGGTCCACATGTGGGTGCCCCCAAAACAAGACAAAAAGCCAACAAGGTAAAGAGAGCGCGCTCGCTAAGTTCAAGGCTCGAGCCAAAATGACTTACTCTCCTGTCACTCCACTCAGCGCCTGGCATCTGCAAGATTTTGAAAAATTCCACAGATGCACAAAGTGCTAAAACTAGTCTGGCAAGTCAGTGATGAGCCAAAGCCGGTTGGATTTGTTTCTCGTGAGGTGGTTATAGGGGCTGGTTGGGGCTGTTCTGTGGTGGGGGGGGGAATACCTACCAAGTAAAGAAATTCTGGAGAATCTCCACCCTTCTCCCTCTTGATGTTGTGCTCAGAGCTTGGTGGAGGAGTCACAACCACACCAGGTAGGAGAGTC
Source organism: Mormyrops attenuatus (assembly GCA_026777985.1). Classification (NCBI taxonomy): domain Eukaryota; kingdom Metazoa; phylum Chordata; class Actinopteri; order Osteoglossiformes; family Mormyridae; genus Mormyrops; species Mormyrops attenuatus. The sequence continues at coordinate 24,488,015 of JAODKC010000117.1, read as the reverse complement.
TTCAAGGAGCCTAAAGCTTTTTACATGTCATCTTATTATTAATTATTATTATTACTATTATTGTGTGCCATCAAAGAGATATTGGCCATGGAGAAAGAACTCTTCCAGAAGCTTCTATCGACTTCCTAATTGCCAGTTCATACCAGAATTGAGAGAGACCATCCATCATCTTTTTTCTTGTTTATACCTTTGGCTTTTCCAGGTTCTGAGTTTACAGAGTCTTTTAAGGACTCTAATGTATGGTAAATGTGGTGCTGGGGGCCCTTGGGGGCAAGGTCATGTTGTCACTGCGACTGTTTGCTCCTCAGCTTGTCCTTTGATTGGTTGTATTTTTCTCAAAAATATTTAGACATCCACTTTCCACACCCAGCTGTCTCTCTGGTTGGGATCAGGCTTCTACATGCAGCAGGTTTTGCAACAAAGGGTAACATGATTCTTAGTAGGTTTAACCAGCTCAGATTTAGGTGTGTAAATAATAATCGGGCAGGATGAAAGGTGAAATAAGTTCTAGGTCAGCTGCCACCTCAAGCATTTTACAGGCCAATGACCTGGAGATTCAGGCTTTCAGTCTCAGTTTGTATTTTTATTTTCACTGGAAATCAGACCAGCATCACCATTGTTCCAGCAGACAAAGTGGTCAGATAACATTACAAGAATGAACTCTTAAAATAATAAATGTAAATAACAATCTGAAAGCAAATCCTGGCCCAGCCAAATCTGCTGATGTTGATCTCAGTTTAAAATGAGAATCATAACAAAATGTTTCCTCTATATATTTTTTACTGAACTTTCCTGGAAGTCAACACCCCCCGCCTGGCACTGCACCGTGTTTGTATGTCACTAAGATTTGCCTGGCTAGTCGGACAAGGCCATCATCCCTCAGGCAAATGTCATGCTGCACTGGTGGGGGGGGGGGGGTGCTGAAACATGCTGCATCTCAAAAATGACAATGCGGTTTGATTTAAGTCTGTCAAGCTCACTGCCCAGCCTGCCTCACCGCTCACTCCGCCACTGTGCAGCCTGCATCACCGCTCAGGCTGCCACTGCGCAGCATGCCTCGCCGCTCACTCCGCCACTGCGCAGCCTGCCTCACCGCTCACTCCGCCACTGCGCAGCCTGCATCACCGCTCACTCCGCCACTGCGCAGCCTGCATCACCGCTCAGTCTTCCACTGCCCGGCCTGTCTCACCACTCACTCTGCCACTGCCCGGTCTGTCTCACCGATCACTCTGCCACTGCCCGGCCAGTCTCACCGCTCACTCTGCCACTGCCTGGCCAGTCTCACCGCTCACTCTGCCACTGGCCGGCCTGTTTCACAGCTCATTCTGCCACTGCCCAGCCTGCCTCACCGTTCACTCCGCCACTGCCCAGCCTGCCTCATCGCTCACTCCGCCACTGTGCAGCCTACCTCACCGCTCACTCCGCCACTGTGCAGCCTGCATCACCGCTCAGGCTGCCACTGCCCGGCCTGTCTCACCACTCACTCTGCCACTGGCCGGCCTGTTTCACCGCTCACACTGCCACTGCCCAGCCTGCCTCACCGATCACACAGCCACTGCCTCACCACTCACTCTGCCACTGCCCGGCCTGTCTCACCACTCACTCTGCCACTGCCCGGCCTGTCTCACCACTCACTCTGCCACTGCCCGGCTTGTCTCAACGCTCACATTGCCACTGCCTCACTGCTCACTCTGCCAGTGCCCAGCCTGCCTCACTGCTCACTCTGCCACTGCCCAGCCTGCTGGCCAGCTTGTTCTCTATCCCGCCTAACGACTTAATCTCAATATCAATCCTACCTTCGTCCTCATCTTAATCTTGAAGATCCATTTCCAATCTGCTCTCAAAAACTGTGCTAAAATACTTCATGACAACAGAATGAAATTAGTTCTTGACCAGAGGGGGTACATAACGACAACTTGTTAAACTAGTTTGTGGACTCCTTACCCGAGTTATGCAACTTTTTGCTGCAGCCACTACTTCATTGATAATTCATACACATTCTATCACTAACAAGCTATAAACCACAACATCAGAGGTTATATGCTTGTAAAAATGTAGAGACAGAGAAACTGCAAATCATGATTGTAGGCCTACATGATGCATACATAATATACACTAATAATCATATCGAGGGCCTATAGAACAGAAAATTGAACAGAAGCAAAGTACAGAAATTATTTCTTCCTTGTCAGGATTAGCGATAAGCCTCAGGCAGAGTCACTAAAGGGGGAAGCAGAGTCTATACAAGGTATTTAAATACTAAAAGCTATATTTTTGCTAATATTTTTTCATTTTCTAACAATCTGGCCACAACGCACGATCAAACTTTCTTCACGGTCAGAATCAAACTGCAACCATCCGTGACCCGACAGCGAACTTGCTGAACAATATGAAGATTACCGCAAAGGCAAACCTCCTGGGGTTTAAAAATAGTTGTCCTGCATCAGATTATTAGGTGGAAATAAAGAGAAATCATAAAACAAAAGAATACTGCATAACAATTGGGACAAGGCACAAAAGCCCAAAGGGACCGAAGTGGTTAGTTGATATTGACGCAGAACTGTGCTGAATTACACGGCGCAGTGCCGCAGGTCAAAGTGCATCGATCCAAGAGACGTCTTTCGGTCATAATGTAACATTTTACCCACAGTGCCCTGCTTTGCCCTGCCCACGCACCTGAGAAAGGCTCCAGATGTGCGCTGACAGCTTGCGCTACCCCCTTCCACATAAATCTAAATATATTCATAATCTCCGATGATGTCGTTGTTATGCAATATTATTAAGTGAATTGTTTCTAATTTCATACCGAATTAAGATAGCCATCTAAAAACTAAATCATTTTAAATTTGAAAATATTTATTTAAACATAAAAGGAGAGTTTTACTGAAAACACTTACCAATTTAATGTTTCTTAATGGTGTAGCTATTCCCTCCGAACAGTTTGCATAATCAGGCTCGTTAGTAAACAGGCACATACATTTCATGTCAGTACACTCCTCATACCTGCTCAAGCCGACCGACACCTTCAAGAAACTACCATTAAAAAAACGCCCAAAAACTCAGTAAAATTGTGATGGTTTACCTGTTCGTCCCCCAGTTGTGTTAAAGTGTATTCTCTTATTACTAGTTTTGAAGTCTCTGTTCGTTACTCTGGTCGTCCTCCTTATCGCGGTACGAGGAAGAGTCGGCCGAGTTAAATGAAGCGTTTCTCCACCTGTCGAAGCTCACCTTGCGCGATCGGTCACTCCTCCCGATCCAGCGAGTCAAAAGCGGGCAGAAGCAGCAGCCCTGCCCTTTGCACAACCCCGAAAGTTCACTATTTCCTTGCAAAAGGATGCGCACCAGCCGCGGTCGAAGAAATATATAGCCCCAGTGAAGAACATAAATGAGGCTTGTAAATCTATCTTTAAGTACTGATATTACTAAATGTTTCATTAGGAAACACAATAGACTAAATTTGCAGTGCTTTCCGTGCTTCTGCCGTGGAGGTGTGTCTCATTCGGACTTGGGGCGGAGTTTCGTCTTTGTTTAACTTCCCGGGAGACGTGAAGGCCGGTCCTGGAGGGATGCATAGAGCCTTTGTCAGATTCCTCACGCTACTGGCTGATGGGCACCGTGTCTCTGACATGAGAGTGAGCAGAGGCAAAGAGCTGTGGATAACAAGCTGTCCCTTGGGTAGTGTTTACATTCATGCAAGTTAGCAGGTCCTGGATCAAATTACAGCCGTCTAAACCCGCAAAAGGGACACCGGGACAGGAGAAGCTGGGTTTTAATCAACTCAGCTGACTCAATAACTTTCAGTGCCAGGACTAAATCCAGTAGTGTTATTGAGAACAGGATGTGTTGTCCTGATGTGCATGGTACAATGCATACATTTACACTGATTGCAGGCTTGAATTTAGGACTGACCTAAGACCTGGGCTTCCTGCTGGGTGCTCAAATAATTGTGCTGTTCCAGATTCCACGTGGATGACTGACCTTGAGGTTGATTAAAGGTGTTATACAGACTGGGGGGTTGGGAGGTAAGAAAGCAGCTAGTCACATGACCCTGAAACTGTATAAAGGAGAGACCGCAAAATAACAACAAAACAACTAATTTAAGAGTTTTTGTGTAGATATGGAGGGATGTAGGAACTGGAAAAGTCACATCATCTGTTGTTTGCTTATGACTACTCATTACCAGTGCTCTGATAAAATTCCACTGCTGTGTTTGTTTTGTCCAGGGTCTGTTTGTCTTTTTAGTCTGTGTGTGTGTGTGTGTTTCAGATTTTTTAAAAAGTTGTGGTCCCTCAGTTAATTCTACTCATTTCCATGTGAGTGACCAGATTTTGGAGGGATCTTTGCATTTGCATGGCACCATGTAGCTCAAAAACACCTTCCAGCAGCCAGGGGCCTGACGTCATGGAGGAGGGACGTGGGACGAGCAGACAGGACAGCTTCGCTAAGAAGAACGGGACAATCTCCAAAGAGATAACCAAAGAAACATCGAGTGACAGAAGGTCTGTGGAAAGTTCTTGAAAGGGACCCTGAAAGATGACGGAGGTGGGAATCATCGTCCAGCTTCTCAATTCATCTCTTTTCTTTTTGTTGGGAACCGAGCAGCTGCTACGTCCTGTTTCTGCCCAGGGCCACCTGGCACAGTGCAGAGCAGGAGTGCAGACAGCAGGGGGTGCTGCTGGTCACCATCAGCAACCTCACAAGGCAGACGATGCCGGTCGGCATGCAAATGATACCTGATATATGAATTGAACAAATTTTGCACTAAAAGCAAACCAAAAGTGCCTTTATTTCTATTTTTATGGTTTCTTGATGCTTTAATGCTTCCATGGAACGAAAAATGCAGACAACTGAAAATACACAGTCAATATTCAGTCTTATGAGACGGACTGAATATTGACACTGCTGTCAAATGAGGGCTGGTTACTGGCAGAACACATTGATATATACAAATACTGGGAGAACCAGTGAGAGGTGAAGTGGATCAGCATGAATGCTGTGGTCATGTGACTCTTCTTCCCAAGATGGTGGTAGCGGTGTGAGACAGAGGAAAGGCTTTGACTTCTTTTCACCAAGTCATAGATATATGGGCTCTCATAACAAAAACAAGCATGTCCAACACATCCACAGAGGACTACAATGACTCCTCAGAACAACTTATTTGTTATAGC
>JAODKC010000117.1:24441289-24455846 GCA_026777985.1 Mormyrops attenuatus | reverse complement strand
GGGGGGGGTCAGTAAGGGGTGGGGTGGAGGAGGATGGGGTCGTGCAGACTCACCTCGGTGTCTGTTGGTGGTTTTGTCAAACATGAGCATGGCGTCGTCAACCTGCGGGGGGCAGGAGAGAATGAGAGGAGAGAGAGGGAGGCAGGGAGAGAGAGAGAGAGAGAGAGAGAGTTAGAAGATGGTGCTCAATTTGTTGCGTGACTCCATGCTGCATTGTCCTGCCATGGTCACCTCCTCTTCTCTTCACCAGAGGGGTCAGGGTGGTGGTGGGGTGCGACAGATGGAGACAGAGATGGGAGAAACATGTTAGAAAGACGGTGGGGGGGGGGGGGTAAACAGAGACAACGGAAGGGGAGGGAAGGAGAGAAGCGGGGAGGCCACGATGGGGAGAGAAACATGGAATTAAGATGGCCGAAACTAACAGTCCCCGCTTCATCTCAGCGCTGCGGAAAGTTAAACAGACCTGAATGTCTTTCTTCCTCTCCGTCCCCCTCTCACTAGCAGGGCATGGGGGGGACGGGGGCTGGGGTAATCTTTTCACAAACTCGCCGCCCTCTTTTCCACTTTCCACCAAGTTTACCGTTCCCATGGATACCGTGCAAAGAATTTCAATTAGGAGCGTTTTCCTCCTTCTCCCTTCATGAATAGGACACGAGAGAGCGAGAGACAAAGAGAAAGAGAGGGGGAAAGAGAGACAAAGAGAGACAGAGCGAGGCAGGAGGGAGGGATGGGGAGGGCAGGACAGCGGAGCGCAGGGAGACGCCTGGGGGGACTGCGACTGAGAAGGGGGCAGTTTTTATGGGGAGGGAGAAAAGTGAGAGTCGGTCAGGAGATACGGCGCCGGCAGGGAACGGCCAAGAAGAAGGCATGAAGAAACGGGATGGAGGAGGAGGAACGGCGCTTTTCCCGCTCACACCTCCGGTCCGTCTCCTTCCTGCCGCCCATCCTTTCAGTGCCCACAGAATTAATACCCCGACATATTTTGCTTTCCAAAGCCTAAAAAACAAAATGGCTGCAAGCACCATGGCAACCAAGTGCATAGATTGGACCCTAAAGATTAAAGGGGTCAAGTTCCAGGACGCGTTTGCTAATGAACTCTGAAAGGAGGCGGTTAGACTGCGCTGCTGAACCGTAGTGGGAAGAATGGATTAAACTCCATGTGGTCGCTGGGAAAAACTTGCAAGCCACGAACAAACTCTGCTGTCACACTAATCTTCATCTCTCACACACATCCACACTCACACTCATCATCTCCAACCCACCTCATAAATGACATGGCAAGAACCTGTTGAGCTGGTTATGTTCGGACCCCCAGGTTCACGTTGGCACACTGCTGTCCTTCAAGTCAGGTCATGAACGCAACCGAACCCGCCTCTCCTGAAACCAACAGGTGGCATCATCCACCCGCTTTTCAACAGGAACCTCAATGTTTGCCTTGAAGGCATCGTCACACTGCCTTGACCTTGCTGGCCTGCTTGGCTTTGACAGGAGACACTTGAATCACAGTTTCTTCAGCCTCGCAGCAGCTGGGTGAATAGCTCAAATACATCTGCTCATAACTGACTCAGCCTCCCTCTCAGTCATCATCTTTAATTCTCCCTTCTTCCTCTCTTCATTGTTCTCTCTCTCTCTAAACAGGACAGTAGACAAAGACTCCAGTGAGTCTCCTTAATAGGGAGTCCACGGCTGGCTGAAGCTGAAAGTCATGCGTCCGTTCCTCTCTCGCTCTATCTCCCTCGCTTTCTCGCTCATCAGGGCTGTACTGTACCGCACCTGGATTAGCTCCATTTCGGGCAGCTGAAAGAGCTACGGCACCTCAACGATGGGGGGGGGTCCCAGAAAGGGGGGCCGTTTCCATGGCGCCTCACCAGCCAGTCAGACCGGGCCCCCGTTCCCACTGCTCCGGGGCTAGTGATCCCGCCGCCAGTCTGCACGAGGAATCGGTGGCTCGACGGTGTGCCAGCGGGGTGGGAGGTTGGAGGCGGCGGTGGACCATTCTCATGACAATGCTGACGGTGGTCGGATGAGGCCACCCCTATGGTGTAGACATCATATGGGGGATTTTGGAAAGATTTGTCAGTGCTAGTCCTAGTAACTAAAAAATCTTAAAGGGGCCATGAATCCAGTCTCGTGTCTTAAGAGTATCTTCAAGTCCATAATGCTGCCATAAAAATCCAAGAAAAAACAGTTGCTTAAAAGGTAAGCAGGTATTTTTTCTTAAGCACATCTAAACAATCTCCGCCAAGATCAGTAGAATGTGATTTTCTACAGATCTCAATTCTCCTCCCAGCTTTCAAGGGATTTCCTCAGGCAACCTTCAGAGAGCAGTCACCCAGAATTCACCAGCAAACAACATTTACATAAACATAACCTGACCTATAAGAGCTTCTCCGGAGAGGAGATTCCACCATCTCTGACCATGCCGTTTGCCAATATGATTCAAAACTGATCTCACAATGGAGCATGTGAACCACTAGATCTATTATTTTAGCACTGAGGCCAAGAAACACAAGACTGAGAGTGAATTCGCTACAGATCGTGGTGGAAAAAACATCAGGTGAGCATTTGCTTAGCAGATGTGCTTGTCCAAGGTGACATGCAAAGTTCCCATTTTACATTGGGCTGTCCCTGATTCCGGAGGCGGCATCAGGCTCCTAATTCCCAGGAGAAAATGACCCTGCCGTGAGGGTTCAACCACAGCGTCCTGTGGTGGACTTTCACCCAGTGCCACCTTCTGCCGTCCACCAGTTGCCCTGAGCCCCTGAGGAAATGGCAGTGGTTGGTGATTCTCAGAGGCTTGCTAAAGCATTGGCCAGGTCTCCAAGGCCACATGCCATGCTTGTTGTGCCATTGGTTGGCCGTTCCTTCACGTTGGGCTAGAACACAATGACTGCTTGAGGGGAAGATGGAGGGGGGTTCAGCTCCTGTCTCTGTACTGTGAGAATGGAGGCCTTGTTTAAAGCCCCATGGGCAGAGGTCCGTCACACAGCTCTCCGGGGGATGAGATAAAAAAAAAAACGATTGAGTCACCTGAAAGAAGACCTTTGCTATGGCCCCTGAGGCTGTACCCCTCCTGGCTTTGGGCTCTCTGGCTAGAAAATGCCAGAGAACCCAAGATTAAAAAAAAATGTACATGCAAAGCTGCATGAATTTAGATGATTTGGAAACAATCGTCTAGACAAAATGATTACATTAAAACAATAAAGGAATCTACTGCACAATAGTAACACCCCTTCTCCAAAAAGTGTCGCATTTACGCTCACAGGGGCTAATGCGCAAAAGGCCCCAAACTTTATCCAGAAAGTCCCAGAACACTATAGCTTCAAACTTTGCACAAGAAATCATGCTAGAAAAAGTACAGAGTCAAACGTATGTCAACAAACAACAGTCAAATACAGATCATCAGACTAAATGGACGGTAAATTCTGTCTGAAAACATGAGTGAAAATAAGCATTACTTGCTGGCTGTTGGAGAGCCAATGATGCTGTACAGTCTTTAATTTCCTAACATTGTAACGATGCCTTTTGTGACATCGCAGGAGCAGCTGGAGAACCCAGTCCTCCATCTTGTTCCCTCCTCTCTGCCTCCACTCCCTGCCACCCAGATTCTTCCCTGCCAGGCTCTCCATCCCGCCCACACAGAAACCTCCTCCCCAACGCTTTTCTCTCCCCTAGACGGTCGGAGGACCTCCTCCCGCTGCCCCGCCCTCCACAAACTTGACCAGGACCAGTCCTCAGCTTCACAAACACAGGGCTGAGTTCCTTTGCTTTGCGCTTTGAGTGTCAACTGGGACCCTTGTAGGGCAGATTCTCGTAGACAGGACGGCGAGTTTGATCCGCTGGCTAAACCACATGGCGGCCAGTTCTGTCGTTAGAGGCAACCCCCCCACGATCCCGTTCATCCACACATACACACACACACACACCCTGCTAAAGAATTACATATGGACAATAGGGACATTGGGTCACCACAGTAACAGGTTGACAGGGGGTAGAGGGCAAGTGTCTGTGTGTGATTGAGCAGAGAGGTGGCAGAGCTGGAGCAGCTGTTACATCAGATTAGTTCAGATCCTGATAATCCCTCCCCCTCTCTTCACCACCTTCCATACTCCTGTGAAACTTTCCCCCCCTCTCTCCCTCTCCTAGCAACCACTCTCCAGGCAACCACAGGCTTCCCCATGCTCCCTGCCCCCCCCATTGCTGATTCAATTCCCAACTTTGCTCATCTCTTCCACCCTTGTCTATGTCCCTCCCTCTTCTCCATCTAAACTCTTCCATCTCCCTTGTCTAACACTCAATATTTGCATCTGCCCAAATCCACCGCCTTTTTCACTCTCTCTTTCCCTCAGAGAAATCTCCCTCCCCATCACATTTTCTGCCCCCCCAACACACAACAGCACGAATGCCTTATTATCCCGTCTTTCCCAGCCTCCCTCCCTTAGTTTCTCGGCTGTTCTTCCAAGATTCAGTCTCCGCCCCCTTATCAATTTAGAGCACACTGATTGACGTCAAAAAAAAAAAAAAAACTACTAAGGAACTTTAATCACTCTCCACTGTGGCGCTGCAGAGGACTGGAGAGAAAAGTGCCACATTTCTGTTGAAAAACAAAGCTTACCTCCCTATGAGAGCTACATCTTCATCCCCCGAGCAGCATGAGCAACACCCCCCCCCCCACACCAAAATAGCCATGTTTCAGTTTATATCCATTAGCAAACCCCACCACCTTTCCTCACAAATTACACTTCTGTAGTATGTATCCTGGGCATTTTTCTTCTGGGGAGAGGTGCGTACCGTGTCACTGTTTCCAGAAACGTTTGGAATGAAACATGAAACTAAACAATTTACCAAGAAAATTGTACCACCACGCTAATTTCACAGTCAAACGTACCAAATGTCAGCAACCGTATCCTCGAAGAAAACCCAAGTACAAAAATTTCCCAGTGATCAAAATCATAAGTCCCAAAAAGTGCCACTTTCTAGTGAAACCCTACGTCAGTGACGCGTTAATGTTCCCTGCGCCGCTCATCATGCTTGTTCGCTTCACACCTTCCCAGACCCCAGGGCCTCGGAGCGTTACATAACCTCACACAGTTTGCTTTGCTGCTGACACTAACGGCCGGGCTCCATTTAACCAACAATTCAGCTCCCTGGCGCCTTTTACAGGTTCAGCAGGAAATGAAGACCACACACGTACAAGTAGTTAAGCGTGAAATTCAGCAGAATGTTTACACCAAAAAAAAAGAAAAAAGAAAAACCATGTGAAAATGTCTCCTGAGGGCCCTCGCTGCACCATCCCCTCCTTTTACCTTTCCAAACTGGTCGAAATACTGCTTCACGTCCTCGATGGTGGTGTTTACGGACAGCCCCCCCACGAAGATCTTCTTGGTTCGGGTTACCATCTGAAGGGCCCAGATGGGGAAGGGAGGGGGGAGAGAGGAATGAGACAGATGCTGGGTCACTTTAACGCGCATATCGCAAGTTTCCACCTCACGAGGGCCCCAGCAGTGCTGAGAATGGCTCCCCCAATAATCCCCGACCTTCGCAATCCAGTGTGGAAGCAGCCCTCCGGTGTACACACCCAGCATACCATCTCCACAGGGATGTGGAGGAACACGTGAGGACACCATCATGAAAGTGAACTTTATACCACAGTCGACCCTTCCACGCCACAGGGGTTAGTGGTGCAGTCCCCCACACGATCTGGAAAAACCACGTAAAATTTTTTGGTCCCCTTGGAGAGGGAAGCGAGCATGCGGATAGAGCTAAGCAAAGAGTTTTGGATTTTAGCAGTTTAGGGCACTGAAATGGTACAGCAAGATATGACAGGTTCAAGATGCAAAGATCACTGCGAGATATGACGTGAAAGGCTGCCATAAACGCCCTTGGTATCCTCCAAACCAGCATCATGCATAAATAGTATTTTATGCATTGATGAGTTAGCAAACTATCTGTGGGTTCGTTTCATAAAACTCTCAAAAACTCCCAACATACATACATCGATACCACGATGGGGAAAGCTGCATTGCAGAAGAATCGACTATATTTATATACAGTACTGTGTAAAAGTCTTAGGCAGTCAAAGAAAATTATGTTTAACTGATCCTCATGTATGCACAAAGCTATGATTTTATGTCTGTGTCAGCTTTGCCATTTCAAACCCTCTCCTAAAGTCGACCCAGTATTTGCAGCAACTGTCCAACACACATGTTTTTTTCTGACTCGAGCATTAGCACACCTTGCCTGGCTAATCAATACTTCATTGAGTTATCTAACAAATTAACTTAATTGATTAATTGAGCTGGTGGAGAAATTTAACGATTACATGCGATGGCTGAGGTGCCCATGAAGAGATGTTTGGGAACCGAAGCCATGTTCATCCAGCTATTGAACTCAGTATCATTAACTTACTGGAGAAAAGAAGTTCTTGCTAGTTTGTGTTACTGTTAATTTATGCATTCTAATGCTAGCTTCTGCTTTTTTTGAGGAAATATACATTTGCTACCAAGATACACAGCTTTAAACATTTTCTTTGACTGCCAAAGACTTTTGCACAGTACTGTACAACTGAGATGACTGCTCTTCTGCCGTTGGACAGGCACTGAGCGACATGACTAAGCTCTGTTAATGCTTTGCTTAAGTGACTGTAAAGAATACAGGAAACAGCAGACCTGTATCATTATATATCATATAACAAACGGTGTGATATTGTCCAGGATTATGACCATCAGACAGAAAGCAGCTGAGCACATTATGATGTGGGTGAGGAAATTACACCAGGGGAGTCAGAAGCGGAAATAATCCAGTCCCATCACAACACCTATAGGACAAGTGGGGTCCCGCATCCTCATTTCATTAGGGAGCCAGGGTTCACGCTGCTGCAGATGAGGGGGTCTCACAAGGTGACAGGTCAGCTGACCGACTCACCTTGGGCTGAGCTCTCCGGGGAAACGCCACCTTTGGGTCGATCTGCAATGAAGAAACAGAGAAACTGAGGAATCAGAACCAGTCAAAGACCAGGAGAACCGCAACCACCTTCTTGGCCAAAATCCACAAACTGCCAATCTAAGCCGCAATCTACATCTATTTCATCCTAAAATCCTGGATCTCTAAAGTGTGATATCAGTGAAATATTTAAACACTGAAATATAATGGCTCACATCACAACTAGCTCTCCAAATGAATTTACCCTGTTAGTCTTGAGCTTAAGAAGCTTAAAAGAGTTTAAAGAACATTTGCTCATTTCAGAACATCATTGCTCCCTGAAAACTGTATGTGATACATTCACACTCAAAATCTGGATCCACAAAAGCCAGACAAGTGTCTTCCTGTTTCCGGTTGTACATGCACAAAAAAAAGGAATTTGAATTGATCTTGTGGGACTGAAAATCTTATGGGTTACTGTTACACTGGCGACAAGCTCTGGTTAGCTAGGGATAGCTAAGTTAATTTGAGTAATCTGAGGTGTGCTAATCTTAAATCAGCTGGAGGAGAAGGCATTTACCATCAGATCCGTCTCTGGCTGGAAATCAAATCATACTGCAATTTAAACACAGTACAATGGCAAGTGAAAAAATAACAAAAAAAATTGCTTTCTTCCTATAGCTACAGAGCTACATAAAAAGTAAACAATGACTTAAATTAACCTGGACTTAAACTTCAGAATCGGTTTCCTTGGTTGAAAAATACTTTTTAAAAGAATGAATAATAAAATAAAAATACATTATGACATAAAACGAGTAGTGATTTAATATTTAATACGTAATTGTACAAATGTAGACAGATTTGAAAGGATTAATAACCCAAAAATGTCCTCTTCTTTTGGCATTGTTTACCGCCTCATCACTCACAAAATTCTAACCTAAAGGCCTAGATAAATAGAGTAAGGGCAAGACGAGCGTGTTATCCAGCCCCTGCTCTGTATTCAGATTAGAGTAAGACAGAGATGGTGCTGCAGGGGGAGGAGAGAAGCAAAGCTGTCAGCTCCACCTGGGACCCAAATGTAATGGAAAGGGATGGGCCAGGCATGGAGAGCCCAGGGATCAACTGTGATCCGCTACTGGCCATGCCATTGCCTCTGATAGGACCAAGCTAGCCGCTACTCCTGCTGCGCTGCTCAGAACCCGCCCCTTCTGATGCGGGTCTACAGTCAGGTTGCTGGGGGTACGGGGCATCTGACCCAAACCCAGGCAAAGGGAGATGCAGACTATGTTGGGGAAATTCCCGTCGTTATTTTTATGCACGGTTCAGGAATGGTGCTGGGGAAGAACCAACTATCTGTCAATCTTAACTCTACTCCAACCACAATGCCACCTGACCGGGCCAGGCCGGTGAGAGCCAACCAGAAGCCTGAATACAAATGCTGACTCGCACCTCTTCCTCTGTTGTGGCATGTGCTAAACAACACATTCCAGATGTATAAGCCAGTAAAGTGGGGCACTGCCTCCCCACTCCTACCAACCCACCAACCAATCCCCACCATGCTGTAAAAATGAATTCTGGCAGAACAAACAAGATGGTACCTGCTATTAATTTCCTATGGGAGCAGTCTCCCCTCTTGAGGATGTTACACTATTCTACGCAGCAAGAAAACTGAACACATCGCGTCCCTTTACAGACATATTGTGCTTAACCCGCTAAACAAGGCGACATTAGTCAATGTTACAGACAGACGTCGATGTCGACACTGAAGGAAAAACAAGTGCATGAAAAACAAAATCACACATTAGAGTCGCGGCAAATGTCGTGTGTAGGTTGACGCTATCGGAAAACCAGATTTAAATCATTAGATGCTGAAACGATTTTTGTCACCTTAGAAAATCTTCCGGCTCACGTCTTCATATTGGTACAAGTATCTAATCCACGTAGACGCACCTTGGGAAAGGCGGCGAGGAATTCAGTCTAACCTTCAGCATAACCTTAGGAGCCCACAAGACAGCCAAAACATGGTGGGGTCCACAAAGCATGCATGCGGCCCTTTGGTTATGGAGGCTGATCTGTGAACGTGAGGTGGCCCTTCTCACTAATCTCCGTGGTAGGGTGGCCTCTCCTAGCTATGCCCCCCCCCCCCCACCATGCATCACCCCCTGTGCTAAAGGGGTACATCGCAAATTCATATCACCAGCACCCCAGTGGACGGAGAGAGAGAGAGTGAAAGAGGGAGAGAAAAGATCTTCCAGAAAGCAGGAACAGATGGCGATCTCCCAGACAACAGCCACAGCCGGGGCCCTGTTTTGTTTGTTTTTATCTGTTTGTTTCTGTCACCTTCCTTGCAGACATCCACGCTCACTCGTGTGGGGGCCATTTTGCCCTCTCCCCCCCGCCCCCAGAGGCACATGCAGATGCTGTCCTCAGACGGCACCTGCGGACACAAACGGCTGTCGGCCCAGATTGCGCATCCCAGGAATGGACCATCGCGATCGCCTGCTCTGGGGATGTCGGCTGGCGTTTTGTTTTTCTCTCCTCTCCTCTCAAACGGAACGGCGCGGCAATTTAACTAGGCGGCGCCGGGCAGGACTGAAGGCATTTCCTCCTCGACTCGGCCGTGCGAGACTGCGACGCGCCATGGGGACGCAAGCGAGGACGGCTCGTGCCGAAACTTATGCTGCAGCACAGGAGGAACCACGCACTTCTAAAAAGGCTCAGTTAGTCCTTACTCAGCACGGCCGAACACAGCCACCATGAAATACTAGTTCTTCTATTACAGACTGCTCATCATAGTAAGATGTTCCACTTCATCTCTCTGGCATTAGCTACACTGCCGGCATCTACTGTGCAGTTCTAGATATAGAAACAGATCTATACTAGGCTGCCTGCTACGGAACACCACAGCTAGCTGGTCGTGTAGATCTACTGTATGCTATCGACACTGCTCCCAGGGCCAGCAACCTGGTCCCCAGATCATACCTATTCAGAAACAGAGAGACAAGGAGACACGGGGTCAGCATATGGGGTGATTATTAGGGGACCCCCCCGGTCCCAATGACAATATTTGGGTGTCCTGACACCTGAAAATAACTGATAGCAGTCCTTATTCTTTTTGCAATGTCTCTAACACTGCTGTTTTTGACGTCAGGCAGCAGCATTTCAGAACTTTCCGGAACAGTGAACACCCCCCCCCACCCCCACCCTGCGTGAAGAGGCTGGCCGTCTGCTCTGACGTGAGGAGAGAGGGTTCAGTTGCAGTGATACTGTAGTTTAATAAAAAAGGAAAAACTATTCAAGTTTAAAACAAAAAAAATCTGCCAGGGTCCAATTGTCTGCACAGAGTTTCCACCCAGCAGGGAACCCCCCTAATTTCATTAATTAAGGAGATGGGGGGGGGACACAAACAGATGGCCCAGCTGAAAGGCAGGGGCCTCTGACACCAACCGTAAGCCTGACGCAACCGGAAAAAAAAACTGCGCCTGAGCCCAATACAGACGGAAGGACCCGAAAACAAACAATGTGAACAACGAGACGGACCACCTGACTGGACCGGGGGACCTGAGGGAGGGGTGCCATCAGTGCTGGACTGAGTCCGTCTGTTGGGGTCTCTCTCGAAATCACTGGTAGTGAAGAGTGGAAACCAGTGGTTCAAACCAAGAGGAAAAATTCACTTCTTCAATTAGACAAACACAAAAGAGGATATCAACATAGTAACTATAAATAATAAATACACCTGGACATCATTTGAGCACAAGTGGTAATAGCAAAGTTACTGGCAAATTAATTCAGATTTTATTTATTTGATGTGAATTTGAATAACAGGGTGAACAAGATGAAACTGGGCCACACCCTGATCCAGTCCGTGTGTGGCCGTGTGAGGCTAATCGAGGCTGGCTGGTCAGGTACAATCCTCCCTCCCTCCCTCTCTCTCTCTCTCTCTCTCTCTCTCTCTCACACACACACACACACACTTGAATTCTTTGTGGGTACTCTCCATTCATTTCTATGGGAACAACTCTAATCCCAACATGACGACCTTAACCCCTACCCAGCCCTAACCTTAACCACAAGTAACCAAGCAAAATAAGAGTTTTGGCATTTTTTTAGGTTTTTGATTGCGGTCACAGATTTTTATAAAACTGAGGTTTATATTGTGGGGACCTGAAAGTATGTCCCCACAAGCTAAAAAGTAACAGATTTTACCACATTTACGACCCACACACACACGCACACAAAGGCTCGCGCCTGCTCAGGCCAACAGCTTACTCCCATCGATACCTCGGAAGTCTAGTCCAGTTTGTTTCCTTGAATCCGATTAGCTGCTTTCGGGATGTATGCTAATTACAGGCTGGGTTGGGCATCTCTCCCCTTCCTCCCCCCCTCAACTCGGCTTGGCCTCGTCAGCAGAGCGGGGCTAATCTCCACAGACGGGCTGCGGGCTGTGAGCGGACCAAGGGCCCGTGATATCGGGCACCCAGAATGGGGCCACGTCGCGTTTGGCCCAGAGCAGCCGGCGCCACATCGGCGGGCACTTTCATGCATGCTGGTCCTTCTTTTGGAACAACTTTCCACTTTTCAGAGCCAGATCTGCCCCCCTTATAGGGTTTGGCCGTCTTGAACCTCTAACAGCATATCAAGCTTTGTTGTAGTATGTTTGTAGTTACCGGATAACATTAATTAAAAAAAAAACAGTTATGAAGTCTGTGCCTCACTGTGACAGTTTCCGCACTCCAAAAACATCAATAAATATACGTATAATACGCCTGCGACGAGCACTGATCGATTCCTGTACGATACCTCAAAGATCTAATTCAGGCTGTACAAACCTTTATAAATCTCTAACACAAAGACAAATTAAATGTCAAACTTTGTCCAAAGATCCAGGCAGGACTTGGGACCCTCAAGTATCAAGCAAGTCCTTTTAATGGGCTGGCAGATTAAAAAGAAAGAAAACAAAAGGCTGAAATGCCATAATGCACAAATGATCAGTGCTGACATCTGCCTTGAGCAGAGTGCAGACCTAAAGCCTTCCCACCCAGTCGTCCTGTGTATGTGCAATATCCCTGTTACTCTTTCGAGGTTCGAGGTTAAGGAACACTGTGAGAAACATTAAAGACGTGGAGTGACATTTAGCCTAAAAACAGGCCACTCTTTTACCACACTCTAGCACCGTCAGCCACCAAAAGTCACTTGACAGCAAGTTATAACAACATTTTTCTTTATTTAAATGATTTTATGAGCACGGCTGTCATGGGGATGAACAAGAGAATCTGTTTATCTACCGGAGATGTAACTCCACAGTTTGGCTGAATTAATGCTCCTCATTTACTCTGAAGCCTTTTCTCCTCCTAGCTTTTCTTCTGGACGGCGAACAGGAACACCTGGCGCTGTTATTCATGGGGCCGGGCCTGAAAACAGGCTGCCCCGCTTTGGAAAAAGTAACCCTGTGAAAAGCGTCCGAGTCAAGTTCCATCCTGACAGTAAAGGCTGCTGGTTTGTGTTTCATTACTGGCACATAAAAAAACACACACTTCAGGTTTTTTCTTTAATAGTAGAGGGTGTGTGCAGCACTCGCAGGTACCAGTGCGTACCTGTGAAGCCCATCAGCATCACAGCTGACATTGACGCTCATTTTTTTTTTGCACAATGCGAGAAACGGATTGCTCGATTTCCTGCTCACGTTCATTCGGTATACGAAAAAGAAACTAACAGTCTCACTCACACGTGCACACATTTATGCACCCACACACATATATGTGTATATGGCTTAATGACGCACAGTTGGCTGTTGTCTGGGGAACACTTCGTTAAGAAAAAGCTAGCTGGGCGGCAAAGTGGGGAACACATACAGGAAGCTGTGTTTTCCACCTATGAAAATCTGTTTTATTCTCAGATTTGTGCTTTACGTATGGTAAGACCACACCCCAAACATATAATATTACATGCACATGTAGCTTGAGACATCACAATATGGATATGTCATTTTTGCACAGAAGCTTTGTTCTGTCACGAGACTGGATCTGTTTTTAATTGACTCTTCCGCGCTGTCTCCTATTCCGGCAGAGCTTCTCAGAGTTGCCCTTTCATGTTCCTGCCCACCGTGGCCCAGGAGCCGCTTCAGTCAGCCGTCGCACTGGGTGTCCTATCTGTTCCCACGGGGGAGCCCCTCCACATCTCTCCAATTACCTGGCAGCCTGGAGAAGGTCAGGGAGGAAGCCTCACCATCCCGCTAAAGCTGCAGTTCAGCCTAGCGCTCCAGGGGTAAGGTACCCCTTAGATATGGCACTTAGATGGGTCAGCCCTTTAAATATCCTACTTAAACATAAATGGCAAGTTTTTCACCTTTCAGGCACCTACTCTGTCATACCTGGATGTGAATACTGTGGGTTGGAAGGAGACAACAAAGCTACTTCAACGACACCCGCCGGCACAATATAATACCCTTTCAAAATTAAAGTGACACGCCCCCTTCATTCCCAGTAGCCAATCAGCACAGCAGGTAAGTGGTAGTTAAGAACATGGCCACCTAACCTGAAGGTCCCGGGGCTTCAATCCCCAGGAAGGGCTCTACTGAAGCTTTGATAAACATGCTCCTTAACTTAAACTATTCAAGCAAAACACCCAGCTGTTACAACTGGGCAAGAGCTGTAGGTTCACTTTGAATAAAAAGTCATCGGAGCAGCTAACAGCTTGCATTTTATTCCGCCGAGAGAGCTGAATTCCCTCCCAGGGCAAATGCTTGATCGACTTTGCAGCCCTCAATGGAAACCGAGTGCTTGAGACCACAGACTCGAGTGGAAACGGGGAGATCTTTGAAAGCGATACACCCCCACTCGTCTTTAAGAAGCACACATTAATTACCGGTGTTCAACATGCTAGTGCTGACATGCATGAACTAAGACCCCACTTCCTTCTGATTAATTCTGTCAGCAAGAACCTCCTCTCCCTAAACCAGAGGCGGGGGGGGGGGTGTTCCGTGTTGGCATGTCGAATAGGTGACTGCCAGGAAAGGTGGCGAACTTTGATGACGGCACGTACGCGCCTGCTTATGTTCCCAATCGTTCCGGATCACCAGGGAAGTCATCATGGAGACAAAAGTCCCGTGTGGCATCGATGACAATGGCACCCCCGGTGACTGACATTGCCACGCGACGTCTCAGAGGCAGCTGGAGAGGAACCGCTTTGACATGGGGGGGGGGCAACTTCTGCCTGTCATCAGGCTTTCTTTTTAGTTCCCTTCCTCTGCCTCCCCTGCTTTCTTTAGCTCCCTTCCTCTGTCTCCCTCCTTTTTAGTTACCTTCCTCTGCCTCTCCCCTTTTTTAGTTCCCTTCCTCTGTCCCCCCCTTTTCAATTCCTTTCCTCTGCTCCCCCCACTTTTTAATTCCCTTCCTCTGCCCCCCTACTTTTTAGTTCCCTTCCTCTGCTCCCCCCTCTTTTTAGTTCCCTTCCTCTGCTCCCCCCTCTTTTTAGTTACCTTCCTCTGCTCCCCCCTCTTTTTAGTTACCTTCCTCTGCCCCCCACTTTTAAAGTCCCTTCCTCTGCCCCCCACTTTTAAATTCCCTTCCTCTGCTCCCCCTCTTTTTAGTTCCCTTCCTCTGCTCCCCCTCTTTTTAGTTCCCTTCCTCTGCTCCCC
>JAODKC010000117.1:24415994-24434655 GCA_026777985.1 Mormyrops attenuatus | reverse complement strand
CCCCGCAGGGAGCAGTCAGGTCGGACCCCCCACCCCCCCTCCATGTCCTCTGGAGCAGTACGGGCTGGAGGGACCCCCCCACAGCTGTGAGAGACAGCCGGGAAGTGGGTCACCTTGCCGAATCCACGCATGGGCGTGTAAAAAAATGTTTGCTTGCTTTTATGTTTGTTCTAGGGAGGTGTGTGCATCTGCCTGTATGTGTGTGTAAGCTGTGCATGTCTGTATGTGTGTGTAAGCTGTGTGTGTCCATCTGTGTGTGTGTCCATGAGCTTTGTGTGTCTGTAAGATGTGTGTGAGCTCTGCAAAAACACTGTCACCTCTCTCTGTCTCTTTGCTGAAACATCCCAGGGAAAAAAAAAAGAAAACGGCACCAGAGTGACATTCCTGAGGAAAACACGTATGAAAGCAAGAAAAGTACAGAAATAAAAAAGTGACAGAAGGTCCTGGTAGAGAGATATAAAAAAAACATTAAAAAAAACATTCATCGGCAACATGCGGGAAGTCAGTAGCAAGGACCCGAATCAGCGGGTGAACTGGGAAGTGCCATCGAGCTGGAAAAAGCCCACGGTTCCCAGCTTCTCCAGAAGATAAGAGACTCGGCAAAGAGGCCAGGAGTCAAGACTGTGATGTGAGGCGAGCTTTTCTGCCCTGTGTACTAATGTGATGCAGACATAATGAGGCTCCTAAGCACTTGATTCTGCACTCCTCACTTTACTGACGGCTCGGGGGAGGCTCCGCCCATCCACACAGCCGGGAGGGACGGCAAACGGGGACACTTACCTTCGATGGCAGTCTGCCCTGCGCATTCAAACGGGACTCAAACGGGACTCAAACGGGACTCCGCCTGTTATTAATAAACCCATAATTGGGGGGCATTTATGAGTATTCAAAGTGAAGTAGTCAAATTTTTAAAAGACAAATGGCAATAAAACACAGGGGTATCAATTTTCCTAAAATTGGAGCCTTACATTTTAATCTGCTCTGGTTTTATAAGCTGTGCTTTTCTATGAAGAGCTTTGAACAGACATGATTGAAATGGCTGAACGTGACCTGAAAGGTATGTTGACGTTGTGGTGCTAAATAAGTGCAGCACATGACGGTAATGAACGGAAACATAACCCCGTCCTGGCATTATCACCGGGGGTGGGGGGGCGTAGTTGCCATCGCCTTGTCCCACTTCTGCCACTTGAAGGCGGGACGACCCAACCGTGTGCTGGC
Organism: Mormyrops attenuatus; assembly: GCA_026777985.1. Lineage (NCBI taxonomy): Eukaryota > Metazoa > Chordata > Actinopteri > Osteoglossiformes > Mormyridae > Mormyrops > Mormyrops attenuatus. The sequence goes on along the minus strand of JAODKC010000117.1, from coordinate 24,433,437 downwards.
AAGGTGGAACGGAGGTGGCCTGCAATCTGGCATAAGCTGATGCAAGCATCGGGCCGTCCTGAAAAACAACCCCCCCCCCCCCATTTCCCTGCATACCCAGGCCCCACAAAGCATCACTACATCCTGGGGAGGGAAAGATGGGGGCCGATGATGATATGTACCACGGTAAACACAGATTCACGAATGACAGAGGGGTCACACCTGTCCCCACCCTCGGAGTGCACATACTAATGTCCTTGTTTCTCCGTCCCCCCCAACCCCCAAAACCAGCTTGCCAGCCAATTATACCTCGGCTGTGAAAGCCGGGTCCCAGGATGCCTATCGCGGTTGGTTGGGGACTCAGCTGAGTCACGGGCCGGGGGGGGGGGGGGGGGCGCCCGCCCCCGCGCAACAGTATGTAGGGCAAGGCCCATTCTGACTGGAATTATGGGCGTGCTGAATTTCTGCATGCATGATCAATGGGGTTGAATAGAGGGAGAGAAAAGGTTTGGGGGAGGGTAAGAAATCAGGTGGCTCGCAAAAGAGAGGGACGGGGGGAGTCTGGAGTGGGGGCAAGGGCTGGTTATGGTGCAGAAAAATTAAGCGTAACATAGAAGGTGGAGGATGAGAAAATATCAACAAGCAGGACCTAAAGAAAAGAAAAGCAGAGATGGAGTCCCGGCAAGTGAAGCAAGCTTGAAAAAAAGTGAGAGAATTTATTGTACGGACTCTTTTGCTGTACATGACTTTTGTTCTCTCGTTAGGAGCCGATTGGCAGCCGCTGCCTCGCCTTTTCCAGGTCAGCGAGGCGTGACGAAACGAGAAAGCGCGAGGAGGGAGCTTCTGTGCGGGAAAATAAAAGGGGAAGATGCCGGATTAGTGGGACCGAGGGCCAGTGCGCGTGTGTGCGAGCCTGTTTGTTTGCGTGCGCCAACTCTTCGGAAAGTTACCGAAAAAAGGCAGTTTCTGCCAAAACATCTCAAATACAATCATGAACATGTATTCAAAACAAAAAACTTTTTTTTTATTAGCAAATTCAGCTGAGCCTAGGACTGGATCACTTCCTAATTATGAATGAACATTTTGCCAGCTTTTTTTTCTGTTTGCTTTAAATGACTAAACAGCATGATCCTAAATAACTAAACACGCCCTCAGGGAGCACAGTTTGATTTTTCACTAGGGCGCACTTTTGTGACTTCCTCGGAGTGGGCCTGAAGAATGGCAGTTAAATGTCTCCCTTAGCTCCACCCACACATACATACCCAGCCTGCTTTTAAGCCAATCAGGATGTTCGTTCCTTGGTACCTTTGACCAAAGCCAGCCTCAGAGTAGCGAGGCTATTGTTTATTTTTGACCTTTGACCCAATGGGTCTGACACCTGCTGGAAATCCTTGGATGGGGGGTGGCGGGGGGCACAGGGTCATATTGGCATCTTACTTCCACAGAAGTACCCAGGCAGTCTCTGGATTAAGAAAATCCAACTTAAGGACAACTCCTACTAACAAATGGTCATAAACTGTATTATGTTAAAAATTCAGGTTAAATACAATGGTTCATAATAACAAATGCATGCACTAATTTGTGATGCTTGTGAAAACATTGTGTGGCTTCAGTGAGTTGGCTCGAGGTACAGTAGAGTGCTGTATGTGATTATTATTATTATTATTACGCTATAAATATTGTGTACTGTTATATTTTTTTCAGAGTTACCTACAAATTCTGCATAAAGACAGACTTAGGAATGGAACTCTTTCGTAATTTGGGGGCTGTCTGTAGGAGTCTAAAAGTCCTCTAGAGTGGCTGTTTGATCGTTGGTGGCGATAATGGTGATCATAGCACTGGGTGTCTGTGTGGTATGTAGGGCTTCGTTTCTGCAAGCCCAGTCAATGTAAACTCCATATGGAGCTTCAAAAATATCTGGTCTGGGATCAGTTTGAGTTGTATCCTCCCACAAATCCAGCCATTAGCAAGGAGGAAAACCACAGCCATCGTGACAGACACATCAGGTAATGGATCACGCCTTAAAGCTCTGGGCCATCCTGGGCTGGTGGCAGGTTTCCTCGCACAGGTACCAGCTGGAAAAAACACACCTGCACCGTGAGGCCAGTCCTTTCAGAACCCTTCTCTCTTCCTCAGGGCAGGGTGGAATAGAGGGACGAGACAAAAGGAGAGAGAGAGGGCTGGAGAACGGACACATGTAAGAGGAATACAGAAAGAAAGAGAATGAAGAGGGAAACTTTGAAAGGCTCTTTATTTGGCCATGATTGAGGAGAAGTGGAGTACATTCAAACAGGTGATTACTGGACTCCACGGCTCTGAATCTCAGGTGAAGCTATCATGTTAAACAGTCTCATTCCGGCCACCTTATCGCTACAGCCCGGCCTTCCTGCCCTGGCCTGTGCCCACACAGTGCTGCTTCTGGCCCACTTTCTGCCAAAAGTGAAAAGCAATGGTCAGGGGGAGCCGTCTGGATTGGGAGAGTCTACATAGGTGTCCTGTTTACTACCTGCCACATGTATCCCAGAATGCTCTTCTCGCATTTTACTCCTGGTTTAATTTGAATTAAAGCTTGTCTCATTTTCCTGTAGCAAGTACAGCAAAGCCGTGGCTGCTCCCAGGTACGTGTAACGTGATGCGGTGTAAGGCCTTAGTGACCTCCAGCTGACAGAAAAAGCCCCCCAGATTTAAGCCAGACACTCTATGGGAACGCTGGATTTGCACTCCTACAGGTTTAAAGTTTAAAATCGTTGAATTGTCTCCAATTTCCTGCTCATCCTCAAAGCCACTCCTTCCTTCTGCTTTCATTTAGAAAAAGGTCACAGAAGAGAGGGTGAGGAAGATTCCGATGAAGAAGATGCTTGAGGTGACATGGATTTGATACCGTGCATGGGTCACAGCAGACTTACAAACTGGCAAAGGACCCAGACGATTTCAGTGTCACATAAACACAAACCCTACTGTCTGATGCCTGGCTCCACCCCCACTCACTCTTCTAATCCCTCTTCCATATTCCTACCCCTGCCTCCGCAGGACTTATCAGCGCCATTACTCTAGCCTATAAATAGCTTTGGTCCATTCCCTTGTCATGGTTCTGGCATTATAGGGAGATGAAGGAGATGGTGCAGCCCTCTTACAGTAAGGAGAACTTCTGTGACTTGGACCAAACAGGAGTTCCCCATGAAAGGACTCAGAACTGGCTGATGGAGAGAGTGAAACTAATTGAAGTATATGCAGCTGCTTGAGGAATTAAGTGACAATTAAAAGAGTCATTTATGCACCGTCACGTCAAAACATGAATCCCTGAATTCTTCTGAGGACATGATTAAAAGGTCACTGAAGGTCGTAGGGTTGGCATTTGATATTCACCTGCCCCAATCACGTGCCAGAACACCTGGGTAAAGAGATGATTGTTCTATCTGTTAGCCAATGAGCCAAGAGAGAAACTGGCAAGAAGGAGGGTGAATATATGATGCCCTCAGTAAGGGTGACTGATGGCCAAATGAGAGAAAAAGGGAACTATTCAACAGCAAAAAAACGACTTATGGTATTAATGTTGTTGCTATAGCTGCCAGAACTGGCAGCTGGAGTGTCAGGTGACAATGTATGACTGACATGCCCTCTGCTGGGTGAGACATGAACTACAAACAGGTCGCGAGGAGCCACACCAGAAACAAGGACACGGTAATGAGACGGAAAGGCAGAAGGCTGAATTCCAGCTGGGATCAAATCAACAAACAACAGGATTTTACCCAGCTTCCTAAAAGTTCTACTTAATTTTTGTACTTGATAACATGTGGTACAGGATGCCAAGAAAAGTGGAGTCAGACGACAGATAAAACAAGAGAGAAAGAAGGACAGCATTGGAGTGAGCAGAGAGAGAATAGGTGGATGTGGGAAGGTGGAGAGGAGACGCCTTTTGTTTGGCTTTGTGAAGCTGAAACACTCTCTCTCTCTCTCTCTCTCGCTCGCTCGCTCTCTCTGGGAAAGTGGAAACCCAACACCAGTCCCCCAGGCTGCGTTTACCAGGCAGGAGTTTGGGAGAGACAGAGAGAACAGCAGAAAAAGAAAGAACAGGGTGAATAGGGGACAAGGAGGAACAGTGAAGAGGAAAGGAGGGAGAACGAGAATGAATGTGGAGAACAGAATGGGAGGGAAATGGGGGGGTGGACTGGAGAGATGATGAGAGACTGGAGAAGGGGGCTTAACCAGGAAAAAAAGAGGTTACAGAAAACAGGTGCAAATTCACCGTCACTTGCAGAGAGGCTGCGTATCGATTTCAAACAGGATACAATACAGGGCGTGTTGTTGGCTGGCTGTTAGCTACCGGGTTAGTTTGGGCCACGGCGCTGGTGGGGTGTGACCGTGACGTGGCCGTTTTAAGCAGCAAACCTTCATCCATGCTTAACTGAGAACGTTAATAAAAAAATTATGCACATATGTACCAGGAAGCATAACACATACTTAAAAACATATTTTGTGTACTTGTATGCCATGAGGCAGACAAAGGTTTCTTAAATTCAGAAATATGCCGTTTTTTTAAGTTTGTTTTGACTTATTTTTCCATTCTGGCTAAAACCTCAGACCTATACACCCACTTCATGACGGCACGCTTTCCAAATGGACGAAATTAGTTTACATCCCGGAAAACTTGAGAAACTGCGGGGGATTTAAATAGCGTATTCGGAGTGCCCTCCAGTGGCGTTGCGCAGAACTTCAGGCCTTGTGGGTTAAACTGCTGTCCGGAAGTGGCAAACCCGCAGCTGCAAAGGCCGAGAGTGATCGAGAGTTCTAGACAAGCATGTACACTATGCAAGACACAAGTACTTTGGGGAAAAAATAACATTTATTATTGCTGTTGGCAAAATAGATATATATAGATATATATATATATTTTACAAACAAGGCAAATTTACACCAGACATGCTGCTACAAAATGTATTTGTACTCATACAGATTTTATATTTCAAAATGTCCTACCCAATTGTAAAAACCTTCATTAAGCAAAATGTCCTTCTTGTCCTCAAATCCCTGGTTACCACCAACTCCCTATAGAATATTTCAAAAATGGATAATAGTACAAAATAACAACCTCAAAAAAGAAAACAATACAATTAGCAGCTTAGAGACTTAAGAGTAGTCTTGATTACTAAGTTCCCTCACCAAATACGCAGAAATTTTACTGTCCCAAAGGCCTAAGCTGTTCCAACATGGACAAAATACCCAGCTTTACACCTAACTGTGGCACTAAGAACTGTTTTAGTTAATACACAGGTCAGTGCATCAGATCATGTATATTTTGGTGCAAAAGGGCGGTTAAATACTTATAACCATAAAATATCTGCTTATACATAATTTGTTGATATGTTTTTCCTTTCATTGTGCCCACTTTTGGAGTTAGTGAGCTGTGATTGGCAGACACGAGCTGCCATTTCATCACTTCCTGTTTCAGTATCTTAGTGTCTTATTGCAGTATTTCTCAACCTGGTCCTTGGCGACCCACAGATGGTCCACGCTTTTGCTCCATCCGACAGTCCACATTTCTGCTCCCTATGGACTGTCTGGGGGTACATGAGGACTGGTTAGAGAAACATTGTCTTAGTGTTCATTTGGGGTTGCCCTGAAACTACAGCCTACAAGAAGCTTTGGGGGGAGTGGAGGGTTACTTTTTGTTGGGGGGGGCATTAGCATAAGTGAGTGTGTGTGTGTGAATGTGTTTGACAGCATTTCTGGGGTAGGGCCAGTGATCCCGTGGCAACGGGCAGCCGGCAGAGACATGGAGGACCCTCATGGCCAACGTGGCCAAAGAGACCACAGCTGTGGCTGGCGGGTTGCCGTGACGAGGACGGGCCACGGCAACCTAAAGAGAGGAAAAACACGGGATGCTACACTGTGCTCCACCGACAACAAGGCGCCGGGGAAGTGGGGTCAAAATGCCACAGTAAGAAAGGCTCCTCTGTGAGGCATAATTACATATTTACATCAGAATAAACAAGGATGAACATTTAACCAGCAACACAGGCCACAAAGGAAGGCAATTAACTTGATTTTAAGCAGATCTGCTGTGTGTCTGCACACAACACACGTGATGAGCACACCTCAACACAACCCAGAAAATGTTCTTATACAACAGGAGGACCATAAGCGGTTACCTAGTAGTGATTTTACCATCAACAAAATTGTGTGTGGAGAATACAGTGTGTGTGTGTGTGGGGGGGGGGGGGTGTGAAATTCATCACCAAACTTCACCATTTAGGTTAAGGAGAGGAAAACAGATCAATCCAAGTATGATGTGGGACCCAGCCTGATTCCAGTTATTTGGCGCATCTGAGATCGCTGCTACATCCACTGACCTAGTTCAACCCGTCACGTGACCCTATAGGTTCATTGTCTCCCCCAGTGGAGGGTCATGGAAAAGGAGATATAAGCCAACAGATTTTGCAGTGGCCATCCCAGACACCCCCTCACAGCTAAACACTATGGGGGACAGTGACATGTAGAGAACCAGTGCCGCCCAGCAAAGCCAGCAGGCCGCTTGACACCTCTCACGCCACAGTGCAATGAGGGGACTGGACTGAAATAAATTGCTGAGAGTTACTGCTCAGAAATGCCCGCAAGCAACAAGACTCCCGTGATTCCATGTTTCCATGGCAACTGCACACTGCTTTTTTTGGAAAAAAAACTAATTTCTCCTGTCCTGGGGCATAGAGCAATTGACAGCTATTAAAATACAGTTTAAGTGGGCATGTGTGTGTGTGAATGTGTCTGTGTGTGTGGGAGGGGGGGCAGCTATTAAATGGTTCATTAATAATAAATTAGTCTGGGCAAATTAACATGCAGTGTAGGCCATTTCCTGTGGATTCTTGGGCGGGGGGGGTTTGTAGAATATGGCTGACTTGAGGATCCACCGTGAAGAGTTCTTAGGCAGCACCCCCCGACCCCCCAACCCAGGTGTCGGGCCAGTGCTACTGACCGCCATTATAAGCATAGTCCGCTTTGTTGTGCATGATGAGCTTGTTGTCCACAAAGTAGAAGCTGTCAGATCTGGTCTCGTAAGGGTGCTCCACCATCTGGCAAACTGTGGAACAACGGTGGAAAAAGACAGCCCGTGAAACATGGACAGCAGGTGGCAGAGCGGTTAAGAACACAGACTCGTACTGAGCAATGTCCCAGTGAGTGTTCTGCTGTAGTACACGGATATGACATTCACTGCAAGCTCGGACTGCAACTGCAATATTAACATTATACCGACAGCAACCAGAATCCACATAAAGGACAAATTCAATTACTATTGAACAATGACCATCACAAGCATCCACATTCACACATATATGTAGTGTACATGATGCCCCAGATCAAATCACTCGAACAAATTAGATTCCATACTTCGTAAACCAGGCTTTCAAATTTAGCTGGTACAGTAACTGACCTCAAAACACTGGCCTCCAAATGGACCAGTATCGACCACATATACAAAAACCCAATTTACACAGATGGAGAAAAATAAGAGTCAGAGCCAATGTGAGTCAAGGCATTCGACCTCTAACCTTAGGAAGGCATGTTCTGGTAGGCAAAGATGGATGGAAGAGAGAGAAGACAGACAGAGACAGACAAGACCGCTGTCACGGGAGGCCTGCATCACCTGAGGCGGCACACAACTCCAAGAAAGAAGAGATGAGAGAAAAGTGAAATGAAATCAACAATCTGACAGAGGGAGTGCAATGACATATTATGTAATAACTTGACAAAGCGTAACAAACCCTGCCCTCAAATCATGTTGATTAAATAAATATGAGAGGAGAGCACATGAACGCCACTACAAAGTCGTATTTACCAGTGGGAAACTTTTTCTTTAAGCTCTGAGTTGGGGGTGTGTCTTTACAACAATCTTGACGAGGCAATGGATAGCCCCACTGTGAAATTATTTTGAAAGTAGTAAATTTTATGAAGTGTGTCATTGAAAATGTCTGAATTGTTTTGTATATTGACATTATTATTAAAATGGTGTACCATGAAAAAAATGATAGCCTTTTGTCTCTGTATTTGATATATAGCCGGTTAGCTACCTGTTGTTTGAACAAGGGATTACGAAAAGTTCAATTAGCGCTACAAATGCATTTTGGCATTGGAGGAAGAAAAAAAATAAAGCAAAGCAAAAAGTAGCTTTTTTTATCGTCTCCTTTTTGCTCCGACCACTTGAACACGCCTCATGTCGTAATTACGATTTCCCTACTTCTCAGTGGAATTTTCTGACTAGAACTTGAAGGCAGCAAAATTTTCATCACATAATGCAAGGTTATTACATAATGCATTGTTACACACCATTTAAAAATGCATTATGCAATAACTCAACAAAATGCAACAAATTTATGGAATGCATTATTATCATCATCATTATCATTGTTATTATCACCATTGTTCAATTTGTTACATTCTGTCGAGTTATTAGATATTTCAGTGTTACTACAAAATGTGCTGTTACCTAGTGTGTAACAACGCATTATATAATAACATTGCATTATGCGATGAAAATTTATGTTATATCAAGTTACTACATAATGTGCCATTATTATATAATGCGTCGTTACTGGGTGGCAGGAATGGGCGTGGCTTATAAATGACCACAGGCAGCCTGACCCAGGCGGGCTCACCCAGACTCTCAGGAAGCTGCGGGAACTCGTAGATGTGCTCGCATGTGTTGCGGCTGTTGGGAATGCAGAAGCCAAAGTCGAAGTCAAAGCTCTTGAGTAGCTGATCCTTAAAGAAGTGCCTCTCGATCATGCGGAAACTGGGCACTGGACGCTCGCCCACTGTGAACTCCACTCTGGAACAGGAAGCAGACAACCAACTGACAATCAGATGCAAATCCACTTCCGGATTACAGCTGGGCTCTGGAGACAACACAAACACCTTGCATCAACCCATATTTAATCTCAGCAACGATAATGGGATTCCACTGGAAAATCTCCTAGTCTCTCAAAATAAAGGCAGACAAAGTTCAGCATTTTGAAACAAATCCCAAATCGAACTGTTCTGTAGAAAACTATTCCAATGATTAAATAATGTCACCTTCCTTTACCCCTATACACCAGTCTAGTAATCATACATCTATGCTCAATGCACAGGTCAAAGACTCACGTTGCCCCAACGGTACGCAGCCTCAAAAATGCCGGGGTGAACTGGTAGCGCACAAAGCGGCCTGCACTGGAATCCAGGTCTCCATTCTCTTCATCCTCCTCCACCTGCTCTTCCTCCAGACCTGGGAGTTGATGATAGGAGGGTCAGGGGACACCAGAACACAAAGCCACACCCGCAGCACAAAGCCACACCCATGGCCCAATTCCCACCCACCCAATAGCATTAGGGGACAGGATACCAGCATTGGGGGGCTTGGCAATCTCAAACAGCACGGTTGCTGTCTCCAGGTCCCTGATCTTGAAGCGTGTGAAGTCGATATTGAAGATGTTGGCCTCTGGCTTGCACAGGTAATCTGGGGACACAGTCGGCAATGAACACTCAGCGTTACCCTTCATACTCTGTTACCTGCACTGCTCTAAATACAAGTCATGGTGTGAGACACTTTATCCTCCAAGCCAAGGCTGAGTCAAGTTAAGTGCACAAATATAGCAGACTTCAAGTGTACTGAATCACCACAATCAAACTCTAGCCAGACACTAGCTAAGCCGTGGACAAAAACATTACCTAAACAATAAACAAGCAAAAGGTGTACTCTTAAATACATCGAGAGTCCGGTTACTGCCCCCCTCCCCCAAAGCCTGAACCTAGTCCATCTCGACGGGCAGCTCTCCAGGTTACCGTTTAACTATCCAGCGGTGCCCTTGTCCGAGGAGACGCTGATTTCCGCCCACCGTCCCGTTTCCGGGATGCTGTTTATATGCGGTTCAGTCTGAGGACCACCCCTACCTACGATGGCCATTGATCTAAAGTGGCGCTTGCCGCTTTATCACTGTTACTCTACTTTTCTTATTGTGAATTGTGTGTAATCGTCTTTTGTATTCAAAATTAACTAATGATTGGTCCTTCAGTAGTTTTACTGTTGCTTTTCGGTAAGAAGTTCAGAGTATTACGTCCGAATTAGTAACATGTCTTAAGTAGATATTTTCAATAAACAGTAATAAAACCAAACTCTGAAATGTGGCGTGGTGAGAAAGTTAGTTAACCCTGAACATCATAAGTGTTAAACATTTCGACCGATGTTACCGGATGCAGAAGTAAGAGAACTTTACGCCACGACTCCGCCGATCCTGAAAGTCTCCGGACTCCCGCAGACGCTCAGAGCCAAGATCGGAGCAGCGCGGCGGTCAGCTCGCCTACCGCTGGTGACGGTCCGCAGCCCCAGCACGTCCTCCGGGGCGATGGCTCTCCCGAGCGTCCTCAGCTCATCTTCCGTCACGATTCGGCTGTCTGTCTGGATCCTCCGTGACTTTAGCCTTTTCAATACACCGCCACCAGACTTGCGGTCTCGGGTGGGCGGGGAACCCAGATCGGCGGCCTCGTCATTATTAGCGGCCGTCGGCTCCGATCGCGCTCTGGGTCCGCTCATTTTCCTCGACCCAGCGGCTGCGCAAACGCCCCAGATGCCGTTCAATCCAAGATGGCGGCCCGCATCTCCATGGAGCGGCTGCGGCGTTTCAGGAGGATAGTCACTCGCTATTGGTTGCCGAAGCTCGCCTGTTGCCATGACCACCGGACATAGAGCTATAGTCAACTAGATCCAACGAGCTCACCTACCTGCCGGCCAAGATCGAAACAAACAGAAATCTGTTCCCGCTGGTGAGTCTGAAAGCGGTCATGAGTACTGATGGTTATCATTTGCACTATTAAACGAACTGATAAAGACTTGCATAATTCAAAGATTTAAGTCATTATATGAATCAACCCTGTTTACTATGATTCTGTGACTTCCAGCGATGATCCAAACTTTTGACAGCATCACTTTTAAGTTAATATGAAATCTAATAATAAGACGAATACAATTTTTGCTTTGCCCAGTCTTGCCCTTCATCCAGTTGAGTGCAAATATGGAGGTCACAGTGAAGGGGCTGCCACCTTGCAGCACCCAGGGAGCTGGGGGTTATTGGCCTTGCTAAAAGGTACACGTACATGTGACTATTCTGCCACGGCCACGCTTGAACCGGCAACCATCCGATCACAAACACAGACGCTTGGCCTGCTGAGCCACAAACTTAAAAATGAGAATCTTGACTGATAATATACCAATTGTATGCAAAAGGGTACCAAATTGTGATCATATATACCAAATGAATCACTCAATCAATATAACTGTCATTAAATAAATGAGCCACATACACTGCGAGGCATGCTGGGAAGTGTGAAGTTTCATGGAATGTAGTGATTTTGGAGGTCTTACAGATGCTGTCTTTGAATCTCAACGCCTCGACAGCTGTGTAGGGTTGTGCTGGTTACAGTACGTCTCACGGTCTGTTTATCTGTGCAGCTGCAGCCGGAGGCGTCTGGCTGTTTGGCCGTGTCCTGGTTAGGGTTACGGTTAATCATTATAACAAATATTAGTGCGTCATGCCCAAGATCAACACAGGGTTCTGCTGACACACGTATGATGAATACACACCATTATCCGAAAGCTCAAATGCATATTTAATATTTGATTTCCTTCCGTTGAATGTTTAGTCATTTTCATTCCTTATTGCATAGTTTGGCAAAATTACAGTTTACATTGTCAAGGCAAATAATAAATTTAGAGAATTTGCAACTTATCAATGGAAAAAATGTTTGCGTGGGGTTGCATGCCTAACCCAGGAAATGCAGAGAGCCCAGGATTTGCTATTTACTCTCAGAGGCTGAGCTCCTGCTCTTATAGACACACAAGTATTGACACAATGTCCTTCTAATGCAAACCTCAATACAATGGTGACCTTTTTTCCTGTGACAAAATATTTCTTTAAAAGTCATGCTTAGGTATATTATTCGTAATGTGATGGCATCCCATTCAGAGTGTACCCCCCGCTTGCTGGTATCCCACTCAGGGTGTATCCCCCACTTGCTGGTATCCCATTCAGAGAGTATGTTGTACTCATTGGCATATCATTCAGAGTGTACCCCCCACTCGCTGGCATTCCATTCAGAGTGTACACCCCGCTCAGTGGCATCCCATTCAGAGTGTACTCCGTGTTCACTGGCATCCCATTCAGAATGTATCCCCCGCTCACGGGCATCCCATTCAGAGCATATCCCCTGTTCACTAGCATCCCATTCAGTGTACCCTCCGCTCACTGGCATCCCATTTAGGGTGTACCCTGTGTTCACTGGCATCCCATTTAGAGTGTACCCTGTGTTTACTGGCATCCCATTCAGAGTGTACCCCGTGCTTGTGTCCTGTGCCACTTGGGATAGGCTCCTCACCGGGCTACATGGTCAGATGAATGCATTTGTATGTTTCCCCATATTTGTCATGTCTGATTTTGAGTTATATGGGCATGTTTCATTTGCAGGGTTTTGTGGGTATGGTTGTCAGACCTGCGTTGCTAAGATAACTATTACCACTAGATGGCGCCACACCCCTCTTGGTTAGACAGCAGGGCCTGTTTCCATGGTAACTCAGCTTCTCGTACTGTACTTCCAAGAGTGGATGTCATTGAACATTTTAAGCAAGTATGAGTTTCTCATGGCCTAATGCCTTTGTATTTTAATTTAAAAATAAATATACACAGTAACTCTTCAGGCCTGCCAAACCCAATATAATAATCATTATGATTATAATTAAGTAGGAATAACAGCAAGAATATTAATTACTCAGTGTTTGACATGCAAATGATCTGTTGCCACTATGATCTGTAATAAAAAACAGCCGTGATGCAGACCCTGCTTGAATGCAGGAAGACCTCCTCGCGTGAATGTTGCCGCATTTGCATAATTGTAAGGACACAGTCACTGACTCCTGAATTTCAGATTAGTCTTTATTTGTATTTGTCCGGTTATAAGAATAGGTTATTTCTGTGTACTGTAGTTGGTCTGTACTGCTGGCGCATGCATAGAAACAGAAAACTAACAGATAACACACGAAAAGAGACTACTTAAGGTGTTTCACACATGTACAAAAACACAAAGCGACTTTCCCATGCTCAGGCACAGTACAGAGCTACGTGGCACAGCTCTGACTGCAAACTACGACGTCAGGACTGTGAAGTTTAACGTGACAGACGTACTCCTAAAGGTCATATGAAAAGGCCATCCCCTCGGGAACTTGCAGACACATCGTCACGGAACACGTGCACTCAGTAACATGCAGCCATTTCACCGGGGGCTGTTCAGGTAGACTTGGCCGCAGCCTGACGTTTGTGCCTTCAGATCGTGGTCCTGCGCTTGTAGATCTGTATGTAACCATAGTGACACGCAAGTGTGGATCAGGAGTAGGATTTGCCAGTCTTTGGAGCAACTGAGGTTAAAAGCCTTGATCAAGGGCTCAACGGTGACATCATCCACGGGATTTGAGCCTATGACCTTCCGACTACAGGAACAGAATCCTTTCCCATAGAGCCACACAATGACCCATGCAGCTGTAAACAGGTGTTTCACTGATCCAGCATGAACCCAGTGTAAACACTGATTATATATGTCCTGTAGATATTTTATTCCTGTATCTGATATCTCATATTTATTTGCTGTATTTACCATGATTGGAGTCTCTATGGAATGGACAAATAAATATGTAAAACATTATGCAGAGTAAATACATAGAAATTACAGTCGTAATCTCACTAGCTTGAAATGTGACACCTCACTCATTGAGTGTATTAAAAGGGACAAACATTTAAATGACATTGTGTCTATGTGACAAATAACATTTAAAAGAGGTATTTCTCCTGTCACCTCTTGGTGGCTGTGCCCCCAACTCACGTTACCTTTGTCCTCCCCTTCATCTGCTGACAAATAAAAGTGGGAGATGCGTGTCAGGGTCACCATTAAGGTCACTGTTCCTCCAAGTGCACGCACAGTAGGGCATGACACCTGTGGTTTGGAAGCATTATTGCTGGAACCTTGAACACACAGTGGTCTTCCACACATGAGGAGGAGTGAGAAGGAACAGGGGGAGGAGTTGCTGGTTTACTTGCCAGCCTGGTCTCTTCATCGGCCTGGTTTGCAACCCGCAAGCCAGGCTGCAGGCTAGTCTGCTGGTCCACCCACTGACCCAAAGAGTGTATGCAGGAAACAGCTGTGACATCACTCTTGCCTGGGTCAATAGTTTGCAGGTCAGAGGTCAAAGTTGAAGGTTCTCTCTCCTTGTAGAACTTTGGGAAGGGGGGGGGTTCAGTTTACGACGCTCACTCCTGCACTCCTTCTCTCCATTCTTTGCTGTGGAGACGATGGGGTCGGGCTCTCTGAAGTTCCAACACCGTCCCCAATTTCAGCGGGACATCATCCGGACAAACTCTGACAGGGAGGCGAATGGGAAGAGCGAGAATACAGAAAGACAGGCGGTCAGCTCTCTTTCCTCCGGCAGGTTGGACTAGACCACGTCGAGATGGCTGGGAGAGAGAAACGGGGCACCAGAAGACTGTGTGGAAATAAATTACCTTTATAATACAGTGAGATAAATTTTGATGGGTCGAGTGTGAAGGGGAGGCACAAAAGCTTGCACGTAACCAATCCGTCGGGTTAAAAAAAGATCAGCTAAAAAAGAACATTTTCAATCCTCTCTCTGCTCGATGGCAGAAGTGAGAGGTAATCTACGAGGCGACATAATCCTCTGAAAAAGGGGATAATCTGACAATTATACAGTCTTTAGCTTCCCATCTTTTTTCTATGCCTGGACTGCCAAACATTCTGTGTTTGCCATCAATCGTTCAACAGGAGAGGCACTGAAAAACAAACATTAATAAACATATCTGCTTTTTCTCTCCATTCCAGAATGTCCTCTTTACCTTTCCTTAACCCTCCCTGTCATTTTTCACTGCTTGTTATGGTGCCTGCTGGTCCCGCGTTGGCGTCTGGAAACATGGGTTTTTTACTGAATAAACTGAGGTTAAATACCTCGCCCAAAACAAACAGCGTGGGCCGGCATTAAACCCGAGCCTGAGATTGTTCTGGTCCCAGGTTAAGCTGCTCAGCACGTGCTGAAGGTGGCATGTCCCTGACAGAGACGGTGACGAGCCTCACCCTCAAAGTCCACGTGGCCGTCCCCGTTCAGGTCGATGTCCCTCAGAATGTCTTCCAGATCTTTGTGGCCCACCTGGACAAGGAGGCGCAGGGGCAGGATTAATGACATCGGCCGTCTGCCTCCGCTTCGATGAGGGGCCCACTAATCAGTCAGTCACTCAATCAATCAATCAAGTCGGTCAAACGTGGTTTAACAAATTACAAGCATATTAGCATAGTAGTTTGTAAGCAAGGTGTGTTAAATCTCTATACTGATTTCTTTCTTTTTCAAATGAGACTGGTAGACAAACAGAATTCAAAATTCCAATACTAGAAAGAGATGCAAATAACCCAGGAACTGGCATTTATTAAAGAACAAATAAATTCAACCTTAAACGATGCATAAAAATACTCAAGGCTGCCTGTGTGGCTGCATAAGATCTCACCTGCTGACCAAGTAGCTTCTTCATGGCTTCCCTGAGCTCCGCTGTGCTGATCTTTCCATCACCGTTGGCATCAAACTGCCCGGGGGAACAGGGTGGGGGTGGGGGGGATAGGGGGGGAAGGAAAAAGATGAATGTGGCCAGATGACAGATGGTGGATGCAACAGAGGTGTGTACAGTCTTGGTAAGAGAAACCTGAGAGGCAAGGCAGTGCCTGACACATTCCTGTCACTGTGCTATATGGAAAGAAGAAATGTTTATGTGAAATAATACATGTAAAATAAATTATACTCTGTGAAATAATGCGTATATAACATGTATATAACTGAGAGTGCCTGTCCTCCCATGGCCCTGCAGTAGATAAGCAGCTTGATGAAGGATGTATTTTAATGTCAATGGAGGAAAGACTGAACACATTTTTAAAGATTTAACAAGTATTATTATGATTTTGAAAGTATTCGTATAGTGTTGCAGAGGGAATGTGCATTCTTTTGAAATTGCTAAATCACTGATAACGCTGATAATGGCTGCAGAGGCCTGTGCTATTCCCCTCCTGTCTTCGAACCATATTCTCCCATACGCTCCCAGCCCCGTTAGAAATTAAATTCAATTAAAAGGAGCTTAGACAGCAAATCCAACAGCCGGAGGCACAGTCATGCATGTTAAACGGCCGGACACCCCCTCCCTGATGGAGAAAGGGCGGAGCGGCAAGGGCTTGGGGCCGTGGATGCAGAGGAACGTCAGAGCGGCCTTGGAATGGTGGGACCCCCCAGCTCGAAACACTACCTCCTTGAAGGCGTCCCTCAGCTCCTTGACCCCGATCATGTCTGCCGTTTCGGCCAGCAGCTTGGGACCCATCAGCTCCACGAAGTCGTCAAAGTCCACGTGACCACCCACTGCAGATGGTAGGAACACCGAGAAGCAAGGACCGCGCTCAAAGCATATTAGCATTAGCTTCTGCTTTCTCTCTCTCAGGCATACACACAGGCTCCATGTTCTAAAGCTCGCCTAAAATGAAATTATTCCCACCCCCAACCAGCAAAACATGAAAACCAACAAGGTAGTTTTTGCACAAACATGCATCTCTTTCTTGGGGGTGTCCTGCACGTGTCTGCCGCTTAGGTCCAATGACTAGGGTTGCAAAATTCTGGGAATTTTCAAAGTTGGACACTTTCCATGGGAATTAATGGGAATATATGGGAATTAATGGGAATAAACTGGAAATTTGCAAAATTGCAGGTTAACCTATAACAGGGAACTTAAATATAGTTAAATCTATATTTGCCGTATCTGACAGCTTGCGCGGAGTTCTATATGTACAAAATTCCCCCGCTTAACTCCCCACGGAAAGTTTCTGCCCCTCACCCTCAACCTACTTCCCATGGAAAGTTTTTGGAAATTTAGCAGACATTTTCCACCCCTTTGACCTAAAGGGACTTACAGTAGAGGGAAGGGCTACAATTTATGGGCACTCCAAGGGATTTGAACCCTCAACCCTTGCATTGTTAGGAATGCAATCTGGGCCACAGGAACTCACAGACAGTTCACATTTTTGCAAAATGTGGGCTGTCTGGCAAGGAGTTCGGAGGGAGCAAAAATGTGGACCGTCTGTGGGTCCCTGAGGACCGGACTGGGAAACACTGTATTAAACTACAGGAGCTTGTAGATGGCCACTCACAGTTCATGTTGATCTGCTGGCTCAGTTCTATCAGCTCCATCTCGGTGGGCATGTAGCCCATGGTCCTCATGCAATTGCCGAGGTCTTTACAGCCGATGAATCCATCCTTGTCCTTGTCGAATTCTCTGAAAGCCTCCCGTAGCTCTGTGAGAGAGGGAGACGAACATTGTCACATGAGTTCACCTCGGGGGGGGGGGGGGGGGTTGCTGGG
>JAODKC010000117.1:24378176-24409238 GCA_026777985.1 Mormyrops attenuatus | reverse complement strand
CATCCACTGCAGCACCCCCCCGCCCCCATCAGAGTTGATGATTCATCTTGACGATGAGCGACCCCCCCGCCGCCACCGACCCACGGGCGGCTCGTTGTGAACCTCAGAATGGATCACAGATCAGACACACGAGCCGTCCGATCACATCACGTCAGCACACCCACTGGCACGGGGCCTCCCGGAGATGCCCACACCGCATGCACACGGACCACAGACGGGACAGTCGGGTCACACAGTCATGAACGTGTATACATGCATACGCTCACAGAGGTGATCATGTCTCACGCATTTGCACAAAATGCGGATGTTCATGAAATCATATATCATCCCACAAATTCTGGAAGATTCCTACATACAGGTGCGCACGGATGTGGGGAAGCTGGCAACTAAAATAACATCGGGTTTTTGTGAAGATGTGAGTTCAAGGATGATCCCATTATGTTCAATGACCCATATTAGGATGGGGGGGGGAAGGGGAGGCAGGGCCCAGGTAGAGGAACCAGGGCTGTGGGGCAGGGGGCAGTCTCCCAGTCCACTATGAGTAAACAATAAGACACATCTGGAACACTGATAGCAGGGGGAGAGGGTATGAGGGCTATGATGAGAAAAGAGGAATGAAAGAAGTAATCAAATGTGAAGGAAGAGACAGCAGTAGTGACAGAAAACCAAGAGCTGGACAGTGATGTGTCAGGTGACATTTCCCACAACGCACCAGTCACTGCTCACTTTTATGTGTGCAAATGTGTGTGTGTTTATATGCTTTTATATTACATATAAATAACAAAAATATGTGTGCTAATGTGGCCCAACAGGGCAACACTGATTATTCACTAATTGTGTAGCAGAAAGCTACAATGTTGCAGGAAGCTGTACATCTTTTCTGCTGCACACAAGACCAACTAAAAACATTCCCTGATTTTCTGGGCTGGTGTGATTGGTGCAGATGTATTTGCTAAAAAAACAAGTCAGGCAGAAACTTCTAGGGCAAGTGAGTTTGGTCATCTCTCATCTCATCGCTCAGCCTCTCGGTTCAGGTGAGACAATAGCCCCAGGTGAAGGGGCAGGCAGGTTGTAATAGACGCACACACACATGGTTCATACACATTCAATGTCACATCTTGGGTTCCTGCGATGTGTGTCAGCACCTCTTTCTACAAAAAGGCTCAAGGTGGCTGAACGACAGAAAGTGGATTACTTGCAGAATTCACCCAAGCTTTTACAGTGTGTGACACTCTCACTGTCACTGCCACTTCTGCTTCCTCCGTTTCTCTTTCCGCCCCAACACTGTCTTTCGTCAGTTGTGTCCTCATCTCCCTCCCTCCCTTCTCCCTCCCTCCCTCGCTTTACGGCAAGGTCAGTCTGACCTAAGCTGAGGCTGAAAATCGAGCGCGAGCGTCAGAAGACTGAGACGGAGAGAGAGAGAGAGCGAGAAAGAGAGGGATGGAATGTCCAGTTTCCTCTTTTATATTGAGCTCTTTGCTTTGAATCACTATATCTTTCTCTGGTTAAATCTTCTCACAATGTACATGTCCACTGTGTGCTTGCTGCCTCAGAGCACAAACGTTTGCACAGCAGGTAATGTGAAAGCCGAGCTAGGAGGGCATTCAAATGGAGGAAAAGCAAAAGAGGATAAACAGAATGGAAAAAAAACATAGTGATACAGAGACTATTCAGTAGCCCCTCTCATTCCATTGTCATTCTCCATATTAACTATAATGTGGTTGCTGCAGGAGTTTAAAAATTGGCTGTTATGTAACTCGCTATAAACCAGTACCGCAATTCTCATTCTTTCCTCTGTCTCTAGGTGGAGCCACAACAGATCTGCTCACGCTACCACAACCGGCACTCCGATTAGCCTGCCCTGGTGCTGGAAAGTGACATGACGTCCCAGCAGCATCGGCTTCCCAAACCGGAGCGGGAGAGACAACTCGTCTCGTTTCAGCTAATAGCTTAAGGGTCCGGCCATTTTGGGTCAGCACCGCGCTGCATGAGCGCAGTTTCTCTCATGTGGTTGAAGTTAAGGCTGTGCAGAAGATGCTGGGTTCGCGGCCTCAGGAGCGCCGCTGGTGTGAAGCCGGGAGCCGGCGCACACACTTGATCAGAAATTGGGGTGTCAGAGACTTGCCTCTAATTCTCACTGGCTTCATAAGTTGAGGTCCAGCTGTATAATATCATACATTTTGCAGATAAACACTGCTGCTAATCCATCTCTTATAATAACATCATTATCCAAGCCTCTTCGCCCCCCCCCCATTCGATCCTTCACCGGCCCACCAACGATTCTCAGTCAAGAAATCAGGCTAAACATAGGATCCAGCACCGTGCCTCATTCTGCCAGATTTGTATTTCGTATTTTTTATTTATTTTGTCATTTGCCAGCGCACTTTGACAAGTGGGAAGGGATTGGAATGATTTTTTATGAGAATATAAAAACAGAACATTTCGCTTCGCTCATCTCTGCTCTAATCGGGCCTTGGGTAGTCTAAATTTAGCAACCGCTACCACAGAATCATTTCAGTAAAAATTTTGTTCATGAAAAGGCAATGCATATTCCTTCATATGAGAAAAAACTGGAAATGAATACAATTTACCCCCTGGCATCTACAACAAAACACGAGCACGTTACATACCATTTGCAATTTCTTGTCAGTCTTTTCACATGTAATCTCACAACGCCTTACAACACGTAACATTCACATACACGAGCGTCAAACTCCATCTACCTACAATGCATTGGCGCTAATATTAAGTCCTGATGATGATCTCTAAGAAGCCAGTCAAATATATGACAATAAAAAGCGATTACAATAAAAGTGATTACAATAAAAAGATGCGTATCGTGTACAGAAATCTTGATATCTTCTGGATTTGTACTTTACTTGAGTATTTTAAATTGTTTCTTCTTTCACTTCGCTACATCTCTGAGCCAAATAACGACTTTTTACTGCAATATATTCTGCACGACCATCGCGGAGGACGATGCTTTTCATCGCTAATTCACCACTTTCAAGAGGCCTAAAAGTACCGGCCTGCAAAATGTTTACAATGTATTATTGAATCTGGCTCGTAGACCGATATTTCATTTTCCATAGAATAATAAACACAATCTGCTAATCTGCACCAAATTCACAATCGCCAAATTCCACTTTTTCTGAATAAAAATAAAATAGGCGACTCAGTTTTCCTTACTGTGCTCCACTGTAACAATGCTATATTCAAACTTGTCTTGAATGAATTTATAAGGATAGGTTGTTTTTAGTAAGATCGATATGCATTTAAATCTATAGTATGTCTTCTTTTCACTTAAGCACTTTTAAAACGAGGTATTTTTTACTTTTTCCTGAGTAGTATTTTACTGGATGACTTTCGTAACACTTTGGTGTGGTACCTGTATTTTACTCATTTATGAAAACTGAGTACTTTTTTTCACCACTAAAAAACCGCTAAAAGCAAATCATACAAACCACTACAGCTAAGCTTATTGATAATGTGGAGTCTAGGTAACAGATGTGCACGTGCTGTAGGCGTGTCATGCACTTAGCAACTGACCTTGGATCAGTTTGACTATTTACTCTTGAAGATCATGGCAAGGATGTTAACAAGAGCAGAATTAATATCAGCACCCGGGTCCAAGTTTGGCCCAAGTTTGATTAAAAATGTAATAACAGCAATAGTGATACTGGAAGGAATGGTTGATAAAATCTGTTAAAATTGTACACAGTGAGTATTCATCTCATATGTCCTCTAAACAAACGGTGGAGGTAAACATATTTACATTTATCTAGCATTTATTTGTTTAGCAGACGCTTTTATCCAAAGCTACGTACAATCGAGAAAGCAGGGTCAGGTCAGCCAGTCCCTGGTGGAATTGGGATTAAGCTTCTTGCTCAAGGGCCTGATGGTGGGCTCACTCAGCCAGTCGCGGGCCTGGAACTGGCGACGTTCAGATCAGAGCTCCTAACCCAGAGAGTCGCACACCACTCCATACGGGCTACTCGAGAACCTTAAATTATGCCACTGCAGCAAAACAAACAGCTAAACGGTTTAGAGTACAAGTCAATGAGAAAACTTGAGTGGATCAAATCCTTCATACATTTATGGTAAATCCTGTAGGCCTACATTCCTGCACTATTGTTCATTCTGGTTAAACGCAGGAGCTTCCATTGTTAATTTCTTTTGTGTGACCTGTTTTTTGGAAACCAACCAGACGTTTTTTAACATGATCCTCATTTTTATATCTGTGGTTTATTTATTTTGGCGGAGTGCAGTTTCCTGTAAATGGAGGGATGCATTGGCGTTGGGATCTGCTTTCGGACTGAGTGAACCTTAGATCTGACCAGCGATGCGTGCGATCAGTGTCGATCTGACCCAGGACCCAGTCAGCCTTGCCCCGGATCCGGCACTGTTTGAGTTTATTTATGGGGGTGCATTAGTTACTGCTCTGATGTCTGCCTCCAGCGAGAGGCCTGCGGCTCTTTCAGCAAAGGCTGACGTGTGCAAGAACAAGCCACGACGAACTGACATCTCGGAACGTCACGCCTGCTAACGCGCCAGCCACCGTCACATTTGCATTAGACGCATTCAGCTACGCGACCATAAATACAGAACAAAGCGGCTCAAGGCCCCATTTACATAAATGATACGAGGGAATTTTTAGACTAATTAAAAGATGCTCGCGTTTGACTTCCAGCGTCAGCAGGGATGTAGTGGATCGCGAACAGATTAATATGTTTTTGCAAATGACATTCTTGTAAATATTTTGCAAACTGCTGGCGAAGTGACAACCGACAGATGGAGGGCCTTCCACATGACTAAGTTAATAATAAAATGAGTCAGACCTACACTGGAAGAAATACTGTGATGATGCTATTTATAGGACTAACTTATACTTGGTTATATACGGTATATATTTTATCTATGAGTGACTCATAGAAAAGAAATGTACGACAACTATTTTCTAATATAATGCCTTCACTACTCCAATAATTTCTTATATCATTCCGCAATCTTTGACCTGTCTCGGCTATGAAATACCACCCATTCATGAGCTTTACCTTTCCTCCGTTCCTATTAAACGCCCCACCCTCTTCTGCTGAAATCAGACTGTTTGACTTGTTCTGTAAAAAGAGTCTGACTAAACAAAACTGGCTAAATGTTGTTGTCCAGGCTCATTCATTGGCAAGACACGTCCAGACTTGCTGAACACAGCGGTTGGTATAACGATAGGAGGGTGTTTAGAGATGGGGTGCCAGATTTGTTTACAAATTGCTATTAGGAAAACATGCGTTATTAAACATAAATATCAATCTAGATCTGAAGGTTTTCATTTCAATTAACCTATTGTGCTATTTCCACACTGTCAGGAAAAAAGGGTACAACCCTGGTACAGTTTTGCTCCCCAAGGTGTAAAGAACATTAATGTACCCCCAATGGTACAGGAATGTTCCTCAGAGTCCATTCATGTACCTTAAATTAGACCAAAATGTACATTTACCTACAGCTAGGGTACAGCTGGCTGACCCTTAAAGGGTACAGCCCCAGTGGCGGCCAAATCAGTACACCTAATCCAAACGTACTATGGTGAATGAGTCCACCAATTGCCAGAATAAAATTAATAGGCGGTTCACGTTAAATGTAGATAGCTCAAAATCAGAGATGATGTTCAACTCATGACCTTCATATGCAGCACCTCAATTCTGTTATTCTTCTTAAAATTAGCATCCGATAGCCAGAAGTTTGCATTAGCCTCGTGTGGACGTCAGGTCCTCAATACCTGGCATCACTTATGGCTGCCCTGTCAATAACTTAAATATAGACACAATATAAAAGATCCATAAATAAATATTCACATTTTTTTGATTGGGAAATACTACTATGTACCCACGTGTTGCATTAACCATTTCTGGGAGTGAGCATGCTGTGTGCGGTACATTTCTTTTAACATAATTTGTTAACTTGAATAGCTTGTTGTTAGAGCTTTCTCAGAAAACCGAACACATAAACAAAAATTCTCCAAGACCACAAGCTGTCTGCAAAGCAGGCTTATGTCATTCGCGTGTTCTTGACACTTAGTCTCAGATGAAGTTCTGGGTGTTAGTACTGACATCGTAATGAGGCAATCTAGAAAGTTTAACTCTATAGTCCTCTGTATTCCTCCTGATTCATGTCACTACAGCTACTCTAGTATTGTACTGTATCATTCCGTTTTGTATTGTATTGTATTAGTATTGTCTATGCCGCTGAACACTGTGCCACCCACACAGCCTGCGCAAAATAACTTGAATTTGGTCACAGACGGGTAATTCATGCTGTAGCCTAAATAGAGGTGGGGGCTCGCTCGGTAAGATCCATGGTATGTCTAAAGCACAGCCCATGGAGTGTCCGACTAAACAGCTTACAGTAAACAGAACATAAAACTGTGAACGAATTACGGTGCCCCAACTGGATTTGTTTGATCTCAAATCCTGTCTTTGCAAAACCGCTATAAATGTAATTAAATATTAATAATGCATCAGCTCTCCCAGCGTGAAACTTACTTGCCCAAACACCGAGTTGACGATGGGGTGCAGTTGGGACTCTGAGAGAGGCGAAGCCGCGCTCGATTTCCCCGATTTGCTGCAGGAGTGACGTGCCGAAGCGGACACGGGAGAGGACGAGGCGTCAGTGTCGTACGTGGTCGCGGTGCCCGAGTCCCTCCTGGTTCGCACCTTGGTCTCGAAGAAGAAGGCTGCCTCGTCTAATCGGCTGGACAGGGACGGTGTCGGGGACGATGTCCCGCTTGACCGGCGGTCGCTGCAATGATGCACCGGAGACAGATCTGGCCGCGAGTTTTTGTGATGGTGGTGTGGATGCCTTGACCGCACACCGTTCTCACTGCCGGTCCGTCCGACACCCAGTCTTTCTGGCATCTTCTCCCGACTGTACCCGGGGGTCAGCTGGGTGTACGGCTGTTGGGACGGCTCCTTGCTCCCTTGTCTGGCCCCGCCATCTCGGAGTTTGGGGTGACACAGTGGTCGCCGGGCACTTGCGTCGCACTCGTCCGGCCAGCATTCGTCCTCAGTTGCGCCGCTCCCTGCGTGCGATGTCGCCCGGCGCTCGCTGCGGCCACCGGCGATAACGCGCTCCGAGCGTTGGGCCACCCTTGCGCTCACCGCAGATTTCAGCAGGGATGTCGTGGAGTCGCTCTTGGGGAACGTGGAGCTCATCGCTGCCGTGCTGCGCGTCTGCACACTCGCTGACCGGCACTGCTGTCACCTCTCAAAGGAGGTATATCTTCTTACGTGGGCTTCGTGTGCAGGTGCAGATCATCGCACCGGCGTGCGATCCAGCGTCCGGTTTGACTTCGTTTGCAGCCTGGTAATAGAACTACGACTAGTAGCGTCTACCCTTTAACTCCATAAGGATCGGCTGCAAAGTTTGAAACGGCACCTCCAGGGTTGGCATCCAGTTGCCTCGATCGTTACGGAGAGCGCCTCAATTCCAGCCCAGTGCAGGTGGGAGGCATAGACAGCACATAATTACCGTCACTGCAGACACTGTAGGAGTCGTCGGTGAATTTTGGTAGGCCTGCCTACCTTCGGAGCGGCTTTATATGTGTGCTGGGAGTTGTCCTTGCTCAGCGCACTTTTCCATTCAGTCCCATGTGACTGCAGATTTTAATGGCCCGTTTAAAAGCACAAATTAAAAAGGAAATTAGTCAGCTAGACGCAGGCTCTATTTCTGAACTAATTGAGAGAGCCTCGTGAGATTTAAAGCCACCTTTCCGTGTGTGGCCATCTGCGTGAAATAACTTTTAACTTTGTTAAAAATGAAGCCTGCTATGGCATGGAGAATCTTGTTTCCATAACGTTTGTCCTTCCGTTTCAAATAATTATTAAACTTAAAGACCTACGGCCGAACTTTAGCCTAAACCTCGGAGAAGTGTATAGAAATCAAGTTAATTAGCAATAACCCTGAGAGGACTAGACCTGTCTCATAATTATATATGTTTGGAAACAAAAAAAGTATGTAAAGACCAAACTGATATTATTGACTCTTGGAAAAACAACACTTTTTGTATATAAAAAGGCAATATTGCCTATCTTTGTATGTATCATCAGGGATAGCATGGGGGTTGAGGTATTTCATCCATCCAGCACAGGGGAGAAGGCTGGGGACACCCTGGATGACATGACAGTTAAACATGCATAAGTTCAACATGAACACCGGAATGACGGCCCTTCCACTGGTAGGCTAACAGGTCTGCTTACACACGGCTTTAAGCAAACACTTAAAATACTGGCTATAAATGCAAGTATAAATGACCACGATTTTTTTTTACCATATATACACCACTTTATTACCATAATGAAGATCTAAAGTTAAAATTAATAAAGTGTAATTAGGCCTAGAGTTTACATGGTGGCTTTTGGTATTAGCGTCAATTCAAATCACTTTATTTACCCCCAATGCAGTTAAAAAGCACATGAAGTAGCACAGCAATCAATCACACATGGCAGTAAATGTAGAATAAAAAGGACATACACATATAAAAGGCAAGGTACATTGTTGTCAGGCAAAACCTTAATGCTGTGTGTTCTTATGAAGTTCCATTAATAGTAAATAATAATTGATATTCTATTGATCCCCATGGGGAAATTGTCCTTATGCTTCAACTTGTTCTTTTGTGAAGTACGTTGTCCATGAAGGGCAGCCATCTGTTGTGGCACCCAGAGAGCTGGGGGTTAAGGGCTTTGCAGAGGGACCTGCAGACATGCTGAGGCTGGGTTTGAACTAGCGACTTTTTTATTATAGGCACACGAGTTTAGCCCACTGAGCCACACACGGTACCCACATAAGCTGACAAGCATGGCTCTTAGTGAAGGTAAGCTGTGCCGTGGGGGGGCAAGTCCTATTGTGAAAACCAGTTTGAGAGTCCCAGGAAGAGCCAGTATATGATGCAAGCAAGTCGCCTTGGAGCCGCTTGGAAGGGGTTCCTCCCATAGGCCGCTCTCCCCCACGCCCACTGCCCCCCCCATTCTCTTTCTCTCTTTCTATCGGCAGATGCTTTCAGGTCCTGAGTGAGTATTATATAACAGCAACCTCCCAGAACTTCCCCATCTTTCCACCTTATTTTTACCACCTAGTTTTTTTTATACATGCTTGAAAAAAAACTTCCATTTAGTGACAGTAGCACATAAATGATTTATACCTTTCACTATAAAATTATAAATATACAGCTATATGCTCTGATTGTGACAGAATTTTAGTTTTAGTTTAGTAGAAATACTTGTATATGTATGAAACATACAAGCTTTAGTAAACCAGACTGAAAAGGGGATCTCCTGTTACCAAAATTTCAGAATTGGGTTTTTTTTTTCATTTATCTGAGTGAGAAAACTTCCACAATCTGAATTTATTTCAGTTAATGTCACCAGTGCATGTGGAAATGTAGTAAATACTAATCGATTCACTTTAGCCTTGTTTTGCATAGTTCACAAAGATGTTTGGTTTATTAAACTCAATCCATCTCATTTTCTGAAGACTAGATTTCTTTGTGCTAAAATACCAAATGTCCCATGGAAGCTTGTAAAGATAAATGACCTTTCATTAAGGCGTTAAAGATTCAGGCATCCAGGACAAAAATGAAATCAACTGCAAACTTTAGTAGTGATTTGCACTAGACTTTAGGCCGGGCATTTTCTGACCTCCCCCCAGGCAATGAACCAGGACCCGTCAAAGGACATAATGAAACAACAACAACAAAAACATAAACTATTCCAACTTTGCTTCAGCTGTTTTCTGTGTCCCACATCTCCCAGCTGCCACCTTCACAGTTTCTCAGTTTTTGCTTAACTCTCTTGCCCTGACAGCTGGGTACAATTTCCATCGTCAGACCCCAAGCCTAAGACACCGTGATACCATTTGCACTGGCCTTTCTGTACAGCTGCAACCAAAACCTCGAGGTCCAAAAATACCTACTAATATGATTCATTTCATCACTGGGTCGCATATCTTTCGTGCGCAACCTTTTTACATCCAAGTCTAAATCAATGCCTCAAAAACCTACAGGCTCAGACAAGATTGTATAGAATTTGGTCCTTGTCAATACTGCATTGCACTGGTGCTGATGGGATGCATCAGATTTCTACAACAACCCTCTACAGCTACAGTTCACAGAGACAGTTTTTCTACCCGAATACCAAACAGACCACAGTTGTTGGCTCAATGGTTGTATGTGATGAACCTAGAAGGACTAACATGAAAAGGCTGCAGATGACATCATCCAGCCCAGATGTAAGGTCTCGGTGGACTGCGATGATCCATCTTCCTAGCTCTCCATTCCATGCCCCCCTCATAAGCCCGCCCCTCCCCCAGCACCCATCCCGTATCAGCTATCCAGGTAAAGGGTCACATTGGCTTGACCTATTGTTCTCTCTGTATTGTAAAACACAGGGTAACGATCTGTGAAATCATAATGGACTCAAACTGGGTTCAGTAGTGCTGAACCCAATTGTGCATTTGGATCTGAGTACAGAAATGGATGGAAACCATTTTATGGGAACCTTTCCCTGTCTACTTTCTCCCTCCCTCCTTTTCACGTCCTTGAATGCTGATATCCTGCAGGAAGGCATTTGAGTAAATATGTAAAACAGACACAGAAAAATGGACATAACAGAGAATGGCAGTGAACACATCTTTTTTGAGAACCTTGATAAACTTTCTTTCTGGGTTTGTCCATCTGATGGTGTGTATACTTCTCACAGGATATGTCTATCTGCTAAATGCTTATCCTGGTCAGTTGGAAAGCCTATCCCTAGAAATACAGGGTACCCTGAGCAGGAGTGGCAAGTCTAGGCAACCACCTGGGGCCCCTGAAGACAGAATTTTCAGAAACTATATTCATGGATATAAGATAATTTATCATTTAAATTCTAGCAACCTGTTAGTCATTTGCATTTTTACCAAGAGTTTTGAGGATAGACAATGTTGCCCCCTGTCACATCTGTAATGAACTAGTCCTACTTGACAGCTGGTGGAAGGCTTCTGGTTGTTTCACTGCCAAATGAACCAGCACAAAGTAGCCTAACAGAAAAAGATAATGGCAGAAAGATACAAGACTAATGTTACATCCCCTGTGTGTCATACTCTCCCACTAGAGTGGTAAACAGACATGGAGAGAACAAAATGAATCGAACATAAGCAAAAATACAAGACTAACCTTAGACTCAGGGTAGACTAAGGAGACAAAGGCATAAACTATCGTAGGATACAGCCTAGGACCATGGAAAAGAAGGAACGGTTCAACAAATTTGGCCATCTGCCCCCCCAATCAATGAATTTTACCAATATACTTCCGCCCCCGCCCTGATCAGTAAGTTGTACCGCTGGCACCCTATGCTTTGATTAGCATATTAGTGATGTTCCATTGTTTAAATTCACTCTTGTTTCTCTTTTGGCTTCAAAGAGTAGCTCAAATGCCCCCCCCCCCCCCAATAGTGGGCGGCCTACCGCAAATCACTCTAGCTCCCCCAGAGAAGTTATTCCACCCCTGACCCAGAGTGGGATACCAGTGTATCTCAGGATCTGGCATAAACACGTGCGACGGACATCTAGTGAACATGCAAAGGATAAATAAATAAATAGGGGTAAAACTAAACATGACCGCTTCTCCCATTTTTTAGGAATGGCCTGATGCACAGGTGGCTATGGACAGTCAGCTGTTCCTGCAGGGCGCTCTGCCTAAGGGCATCGCTTTTCGCACCTTTCCCGCTGACCATATCGTTCACCTCAATTAGCGTCTTTGGAACAGTTTGTTAGTTATGAAAGATTAATCAGCTGGAGTTAATAATGAAGGAGTCACTCATCTGTAGCTAATGAGGTGAGCGAGGCTTTTGACTGCTTTAATACCTCGTGTTGTCTGAGTGCTGCTCGAAGCCCATGTGGTGTCTTGGAATATCTTCGCCGTTAGTGCTCAGGCAAACTTTACCACTGCCCTTGGTGGCATTCAATAAATATTACCCCCTGACAAGTTTTTTGTTCAATATCACAATTTTACAGACACAACAATGTAGCATATAGCCTACTGTGCACTATAATTACAGGACAATCTTTTTTCAAAATGTAGCCTACACTTCTTAGTTAAGCACTGTGGCACAATGCACAGTCGATAGTGTAACCTTTCATAAATTAATACTGAAAACTAATTCAAAGCTCATTTAAAATTTATGACTTTCTCCAGTTCTTACTTTCAATTCTGTTTACCATACTCATCTCTTATATTTCAGTCTGTCTCACCTTTCACTATTTGTATTGCTTCTTTGTTTCACTACCCATCTTTCCATCATCTACCGTTTTCACATTGTTTCACTTTCTTGGTTCCACGTCCACTCTAACCATTCTATTTTCTGCGCTGTATTTAAGCCATTTTTAAATGACTTCCACCCACTGGGTTCCTTACTTTACTCAAAGACCTGCTTGAGTAACTCCTGCCATAAAAATAAGCTTCAGAGTATTTTTTTTGTAATGAAGCTGATACTTGAAACAATGAAACAATACTTGAATAACCCGATAATGGAGGAGTGCATAAAGGGTGGAATGTCATGTGCAGTAAACAGAGTTTAATCGGCGCTGATGAATGGACCGCAGAATGAGGGTGGAAGTCTTTTAAATAATCTGCAAATGCTCAAAAACAAATGGAAAGAAGAAAAATGCATTGCGTGTAAAGAGAGAAAGAACGGTGAAATGACGCAAAAAGGGCAGAATAATTGTTCCTATTTTTAGCAGCAGAGATATTTGTCTTCCCCTCACCACTTCCAGGCTGCCTCACCTTCCTTCGCTTTTTTTTTTATCTCTCTGCCACTTTCCCTCAGCAAGCCGCACCATAACAGACAACTGCATATCACCACAGGAAGAGTGTGTCACTAGGCAGTTAATGTCATCCATGTTGTCTTTGGATCACTGAATTACGGTGTGATGCAAAGCATTATCGGTAAGGAGCGTTAAGGACAGAATACAAATCTCAGAGAAGCAGAGAAGATACAAAAAACTGATTGCATGATAATTGTCATCAAATCTATTAATCTGTAAACTGTTAAGTGCCTTACATGTAAGTAGGAGAACTTTGAAGTCAGTCCTGAACCTAATATCATCGGCATAGGAGTGATAACTGACATGATGTTTTCTCAGTATGTCTAATGGCAGCATGTAGAGAGAGAACAAAATAGGACTAAACACTGATCCCTGTGGTACTCCATGTTTGACTGGTGACACTGACGATGGAGTAGAGTTATTTGATATTTGAACATATTGATATTGATTAATCAAATAGGATTTAAACCAATTCAACATCATTCTACACAACCCAACATCAAATTCAAGTCTATGTAATACAGTAGAATGGTCAACCATGTCAAAGGCTGCACTCTGGTCCAGAAGCGTTAGCACAGTCAGATTGTCAGCATTAATTGCCATTGTTATGTCATTTACTACTTTAGTTAAGGCAGTTCTGCGCTGTGTCCTGGATGGAAGCCGGAATGGAAACTATGCAGTATGTTTTGTGTCTCCAAGTATGAGTGAAGTTGAGCAGCAACTATCTTCTCCAGAACTTTGGATAAAAATGGCACTTTAGAGACAGGTCTGTAATTGTCGAGCTCCTATGGATCCAAACTTGGTTTCTGCACTTGTGGTCTGATGTCTGCTACTTTAAACTGGTCAAGCACATCGTCTGAAGACAGAGACATTTCACTTTGGCAGTTAGAGGTCTTGCCAGAACTTCCAGGGATTCTTTAAGAAGTTGAGTGGAGATTGGCTCCAGTGGAGAAGCGGTCAGATTGATTTTAGTTATTATAGTTTTTAACTCTGGTTCATTGATTAATTCAAATACATTAATGGCCTGTGCTCTATGTGAGTTATTTGTGAGCCATTTGAACATGTTTGAAGTCTAATGTTTGTAATTTTATCAGTAAAGAAGAAATGTTGGCTACTGAAATGACTCCATAGCAGAGGTTCAGCCTTATTTGTTAGCTGAGCTATTGTTTTAAAATGGTAACAAGGGTTATTTTTATTGCAATCAATGAGGTTAGAATAACAGGCTGATCGTGCCCTATGAAGGGCTTGCTTGTGTCGTTGCAGGCTGTCAGACCAAGCCAACCTGAACACTTCTAAGCCCGTGGATTTCCATTTGTGCTCCAATCTGCGGCACTCCTGTTTGCAAGAGCGTGTGTGATCATTAAACCATGGGGTGTGTCTGGTGGTTTTGACAATTATATTTTTCAAAGGTGCCACTTCATCCAAAACATGACTAAACACTGTATTAAAGTCATGTGTGACGTCATTGACATCTGTACTAGACATGAAGTTCACATTACTTACTGCATTAATAAATGAAGGGAGTTTCCATCATTTAGGTGACATGTCATAATAGTGTTCTTTGTCATAGTCAAAGAGGGCGGCTAATTCACGAAGGTAATTAGAAAATGGTCGGAGAAGGACAGACGTACATGATGAATATAAACTCCGTGAGTCTAGTCTATGATTGTGAACTTGTGTTGGTCTTGTTACGTGTTGGTGACATTCAACAAAGTCCAGGAGGGACAGGAAACTTTTGTTGAAGTCATCAGTCTCTATGTCCACATGTATATTGAAATCTCCAAGTGTTAAAATATTCTCTAAATTAGTGACTAAGTCAGTAAGAAGTTCCCCAAAATTAGTTAGGAACAAAGTGTATGGTCCAAGCTGTCTGTATACTATAACAATGTAGATGGTCGAGCACCATGTGAATTAGCATTGCTTCAAACGTTGTAAAATCTTTTATGATTTTGGGTTCTATTTTTAACAGTGAGTTAAAAATAGCTCTCAGGCTGCCTTCACAGCCAGAGCCTGCAGTTTCTGTACAAAACTAAGGCCATCAGGTGAGGCTTCAACGAGAGGAATAGTGTCTGTCAGGTTTCTGTTAAGAAACACAGGTCTGCACCAGTATCAAGCACCATGTCATTGACAAGAAGTGATTTTTTTGCTAAAGAGTGAATGTTCAGTAATGAGCATTTTATGGTGGGTTTACATTGTAATCTTATCAGTGGGATTGATATTAAGTTATCACACAGGAGCCTCCAGTGGAATGTTTAGGTCTGAGGGTATGTTTACACTAGGGAAGCCAAAAAACACAATGAAAGGCACAACATGTTGTACTGCATTTATAGACTTTTTTCACATAAAAATGTATTCAGAGCTTTTTTTTAAGCTTTAGTGCTCATAGTGGCAATTATACACTGCTGAAGGTCTACCCGCGGGTTCCGGGTCCATGCCCTGCTGACTGAGAGAGAAGACAAAGGCCAATTTTGGACCCTGAATGAGGATTAGAGGAATGATAGAGGAAATGACATCACAGGATGTTGGCCCTAGTGTTAGTAGGGGAAAGGGGGAGTAAAAAACGTGTTTGTATGCATTTTTCATCGTCATCAATGGGAGTGCACAGCGCAGAGAAGTACGTGCAACAGTGTGTTTTCAAAACGCACTGCAGTGCAGCGCAATAGTGGGAACATCGTACATTGAGAGTAGCCTACTACCCCTCTATAAGGAGATGTAACCTACAGTAGGGACCAGAGAGAATCAGACCGAAGAGCATCAGACCAGAGAGAATTAGATTCCGACACTTTATTTCAGCTTTAACACACATAAAAATTAAGTTCCTCTTTAATACCTCGGATTGTAGGCGCTTTATACCATTAGTCCCAGTGTGACCAAGCAAGGTGGAGACTTTGCTGCAGAGCGAATCCAAATTCGCCTCAATGTCGGAAGACATTTTACAGGAACTGCTGCTTTACAATTGTTAGAAATTATGAACACCTTTTCCCGCTTTGGCAAATGCACTGCTGAAAGCAGAGTACCTGTTGCCAGATGCAACAGCTGACTGGTGTGCAGGAGCTCCTAGGACCACGTCTGACCGTGACCCAGGGCTTGCGTGTGCTGGCTGCAGGTGCTGGCACCAGACTGGAATTGTGGCAGGAGGGACTATGGCCAGTTAAAGGCTGGCTGTATACTCCAATTGAGCTGTATCAAAAAATCCCTCAATCTGCTTAATCTCCACCAAGGTTCTAATGCACCACTCCAATGCATGAATCCTGTCCTCCAACTCTACTATGACTAAACCCTTCTGGCATATGAAATTGTCAGGAACATTCAAAGGACAGTCTGCGCCGTACCTCCGGCGGGAAATAATCCATAGCCACAAAGATGTAGCAATTCCCAGAGCCACTACAGGAAAACGGACCCAGCACATCCACCCCGACCCTCTCCATCGGCACCCCCACTTAATACGTCTGCATTGACGCTCTGGACTGGTGATTTGGTTGCTTCTGGGTGGTGCATGCATCACTGCAGTGGACGAACAGCTCGGTATCTTGGCTGCAGTGGGGCCAATAGAAATGACTCTGCAGCTTCCTCAGCCTCTTTGCCTCAGCCTGCAGTGCCATGCACCACCCACAGGACCATGTGTCGAAGGCACCAGGGCACCAACAGCTGCAGAAGGTGGGAGTCACCATCCGGGGACAGCCTGTCATGCTCCTCGAAGGGGCCTTAGTGCCTGTAGCCATTCCTTGACTCAGGCTAGCACAGGAATGCACATCTGCTCCATTCGCAGATGCTGGTGATCTAACTAGTCCCTTGCACCCCTAGCTCTGCTCCTCATTGTAGCAACAGTGATGCCAGTCGTACGTCTAGCAGGGGCAACAAGAGAAGATGTCAGCGGTGCCATGAAGCCTGCCTGGCTGGTGCTGGATCTCAGAGTTGTACCCCTGGAGGACCTCCAGCCAGCGTGCCAACAGTCCCTTGGGGTTGCGGAAACTTGGCAACTAGGTGAGGGATACATAGTCGGTACACAGCTGGTAGCACCATCCACAGAGCTACGGGCGGTAGTGGTGAAAGGCTTATATGACTGCAAAGAGTGTGTGCCGGGTCATGCAGTAATCGCGTTTGGGGCAGTTGAATGTTCAGATGAAGTACGCCAGAACCCTTTCACCCAGAGGTCCTGCCTGTGACATCACTGCGCTGAGCCCCTCGTTGCTGGTGTCATTGTTAAGGATGAAAGGGTGTGCCAGATTGGGGTATGCCAGCACTGAGGCCTCCATAAGTGCAGATCTCAGACAATTGAAGGTAGCGGTGCAGTCTCCAGATGACTCAAAGGGCCACCCTTTTCAGTGAGTTACTGGCGCAGCTTGGCAGTGCTAAAACCACCGGTAGTACAAAGTAAGACGCATGAAAGTGTGGAGCTTTGCGATACTTCATTGTGTCAGCTAGTCTTTCACTGCAGTAATCTATCCTGGATCCACTGCCACACCCGCACCGCTTACTATGTGACCCAGGAACTCCGTCTTTCAGGGAAGGAAGGAGCACTTACAGGGGTTGAGACACAGGCTAGCCTTGTGAATGGCAGTGAAGACAGTCCACAAGTTGTTAAGCGGCAGCATGGGTGAGCAGAACAACCAAGTAGACAACGCACTGGCTCTGTGGTACATGGGCCAGCTTGACTTGCTAATAGGCCTAAGGAGCAAAACCATGTCGATCCGGTGATGTCATTCAGTATGTGGTCAAATCAGGGAAGCGGGTATGAGTTCTTTTATGTCACAGTGTTCAGACACCAGAAGCCCACAAAAAAATGCCATGACCTGTCCTTTATCTTCACCAGGACTCTCAGCGCAGCCCTCTGCATTGGTGCGCGCACACTGGCGAAGGATACGAGTCGAATCTCCATTGCTCCCACCCCAGTGGGGTTAGCTGATCGGTGCCTGGGAATATGCCCGGGCTGGGTGTCCTTCCAGGGCTTTGCATCGGGTGCCCTGCATGATGCAGTCCACGTAGAGGCCCCGCTCATGACTCAGCTGACCCACTTCATGACACGAGGGCAGAAGCCCGTTGATGGGAAAGGGCTCTATCACAGTGCAGCTCACCTTGATTCTCCTGTCGCGGCTCCTAGAGTTGCAAGTGCAGATTCATGGCAGGCTGTCTGGTGTGGCTGGTGGTTAGTGTGTGGTTGCTGGTGGAGACAGGATTGCTTCAGCCCTCTCTGCCTCTGCCAAGGCATCAGCCAGTCTGACGTGCGCTTGCAGCTGGATGTGCTGGTGACACCACTCTGGTGGTGATGCCTTGACAAAGACATGGAGGGCTGGCAAGTTTTCCCCAACACATGGGAAATGTGGGTAATCTTGCCATGCATAG
Organism: Mormyrops attenuatus; assembly: GCA_026777985.1. NCBI lineage: Eukaryota > Metazoa > Chordata > Actinopteri > Osteoglossiformes > Mormyridae > Mormyrops > Mormyrops attenuatus. The sequence goes on along the minus strand of JAODKC010000117.1, from coordinate 24,391,046 downwards.
ATGCAGAGACTGACAGCGAATGCTCCCAGGCTTCTCGCTCTCCTGTCTCCACTGACTTGACAGCTTCTTCCTCATGGTCTCCTCCAATGGTTGCTGGTGGAAATGCTGCTCCGGTGCTATGACTGGAGCACCGTAATCCTGCTGCTCATCTCAGGTGAGGCTTGCAGTGCCAGGTGGACCACTGTCTCCATGGAGTACCAGCTGTCATACCACATAATGAATTAATGAATGAAAGTTACATTTCTATAGCACTTTTCAAGACACCCAAAGTGCTTTTCAGAACCAATGGGGAGCCATTTCAACCACCACCACTGTGTGGCCCCCACCTGGATGATGTGACAGCAGTCATTCTGCACCAGTACGCTCACCACACAGTAGCTAAGGTGGTGAAGGGGCAGGAGAGAATTCACCAGTTAGATATAGGGGATAATATCGGAGGCCAGATCTGATAGGATCACAGTGGGCAATTTTAGCTAGGACATCAGGGTACCACCCCTACTCTTTTGAAAGATGCCCAGAGATCTTTTATGACTTCAGAGAGTCAGGTCCTCCATTTTACATTTCATCCAATGAGACGTACTTAGGCATAGTAGGGCTTCACGGCTGTCTTTGCCCCACTGCACACAAAGCACAGTGCAAGGTTCCTGGGGTCTCCTGCTGCTGCTTCCTCCCTGCACTAAGTGGTCTGTAGTGCTAAAGTTCACAGATCAAATCATCGATTTCTAACTAAATTTCAACCTAAGATCTCAGTTTTGACACAAGTATCACAGGATTTGTGCAGATCATGGATCACTTCAATAGAAAAAGAGAAATCTCTTTCTTAAACCTAAGAAAGCCCCCCCTTTATTAACCACACACTGCACAGACAAGGCAAGTCAACAATTTACACAATAAACACAGTCGGGTAACCACTAGTCACCAAACACACTTTAGTAAAATTATTACATTTGATTACAACACTCACACTTACAACACAACAACATTTCCTAATTACAAGCCAAACGCACAATTATACACATTAATTAGCAGACTATTTACAGTGACAGTGTGGCGGAAAGCACGATGGTATATCGAGCCTCTATTGGCTGGCTTCGCGTGTCACCTATGTAATGTCCTAGTGAAGATTTCGTTCAACATACGGTGTAATACTGTGGTCCACTTAATATCCAAGGTTACACCCCTAATATATTTAGTATTTTTATGTCTTCCATGCCTATACAAAACAGGCGCAATTATGAATCTACCCTTACAGTATACTCTCACGATTGCCTCCTTGAAACTTGCGGGGCGCCTGTTTGACAGATACACCGTGTTCCTAATCTGCACTCGGCTATTCTGCATGGGGCGTGTGACTCAGCAGCTGTCGTTTGGTCGTTTCTAAATGCGCAAAACTTGTGGTTGTATCGAAAAAAACATAAAACCGTGTCTCCACACAGAGGCGTTGAGGCTGTTGTTGAGGCGATTAAGTTGTTACAAAATTGAGCACAATAACTTTCATTTAACGGCACGGATCAGTATGGTAGAACATAAGAGGTTAAAGTTTCGTTTAATTAATGAAGAATTGTAGAAACACACTGGAAGTGATGTGTTCTTTGTTTTAACAGTACATTTTTATTTTGTTTTCTCTCATCCTCACATTTTATTCTATTGATAGTAAGATTTCATGCTTAAGGAAAGAACTCCAGTCGTCTAACCTCTGGTTTATTTACTTAAGTTTAAGTAAAATTAGCCACGTCCATTACGTTGGATTTACATGCATTAACACAGCCTTCCGAAATAAGCTTGAATCATCTGACACCCTCTCCCGCAGAAAATCCAGTGTTGCCATATAGTAAAACCCATGGATTAATGACACAGAAGTCTGATACATGTATATTCATGTCATTTAAAAAATTCCTTATGCTTCTCCGCATATCACCAAGATACTGTATAAATACATTCAATACAATCTTCACTCACTGACTATTGATAGCAAATGTCACAGTCCTCTGTATAAATCCAGACACTGGGGACTGTATGTTCTTAGGAGATTTTTACGAAAGTGATTTCAGCTACAGACATTTTGTGCAATAGGATAAGTTTAACAGCAAATTGAGTACAGATGAGGACATTGAAGATGGAGTCCTTTCCCCTGAATAGAAAACAAAGCTCGCATCTCTAACACACAGATCAATAAAACTGTAGAACAGATGAGAAATTAGTAATAGGTCAGGACAGTACACTCTGTTCTCTGTCTTTTTGTTCAAGGACAAATCTATAATTTTGCTAAGTGTAGCTCTGCTTTAAGGGCTGGGAATGGCAGTGCGTCAAGCAATATATGCAAAGCAAACCAATTTCAAGACACCAATACAGCTTAAATGCATGTCTTTGAAGAGTGGGCGGGAGCTCATGTAAACACGCCAAAGACATGCACATTCTACCAACAGAGCCAAGGGCAGGAGAGATGTGTATCAATCTGTCACGCGCTCAATGGTTCTGGCATCTAATGGTTTGGCATTAAGCTCCCCTGGATGGTCTCCCTGGAGTTTATGGTCTTGCTCATGCCTAAAAAAGGATGAAAATTCATTAATTATTCAGGTGTGCATGTCCAGTGAAAGACTCAGTGTGTTATCCATGATGGTCTGCACAATCTCTACAGCTTCATTTATTCTGTCGGGGTCGGGTGGGTCAAGATACCAAAGCCATCTTAATTAGTCATTTCACAAGTTGGTCTTTCCCCTCACATTCTGTATTAAGGACATATGAGCTTCTGCCACTAAGCACTAGCTCCCCTGCATTCTATTGCATTGGGGCCCTGTAACATGTAGCTACCAGACCTCATCAGTCGAGGATTTGCGGGGTGGGTTTGGTTGGAGGTATGCAATAGAGTCTGTCTGCACAGCAGAAAAATGACTAAAATAGGGCCAAAATCAAGTTATATCAAGAAACAAGCAACTTTTATATTCAAGAGAAAAATGGTTTAAAAAACGTCACAGTTTATGCGGAAAAACTGCACTGCGGAGACACGCACTGAAGGGCCGCAGTGGCACCACCTGCTGATCAAACCCCTATGCTTCGCATTAAAAGAGATATAAATATCACAACGACTGACATTCAGCAATTGGCTGTTCCTCATCTAGTCAACACCCACTGCCAGAAGAAATAAAATTAGCACTTTCGTCTTTCATGATTTTAATGCAAATGTAAATTTATTCATTTTCTTAGTCTAAACTACTTTCTGCCGTAAAATTGCACCAGGATATTATAGGAAACTAATGGTTTGCAGAAAGCATGAATTCTCCTCCCCACACTCTTGCAGCGCTAATTGAATCAATTACGTCTCTCGGTAGTACCAAAGAATTACTGTCATAAAGATCTTTTATTTTCTGCTACACACATTTTCTATTCTTGGTATTCGTCAGGGTTAGGATTTTCAGATTCTATGCTCACCCCCCATCTAAAAAAAACCTAAAAGGGTGCAAACGTATTTCTTCTCCCACAGGAACATCCTTATATGGCATTTACGTACTTTTTTTGGGGTGGGAGGACCATCATACGTTTCGGTATCGGTACTTACTGACGTACGCTGGCAGCCGCGTTGTTGCTGATGCGTGTTGTACACTTCAGTAGGTCCAATGAAGTCATTTCCGTGTATAAATAGGTATAAATATAAATAGGTATACATAGCCTACGCAGGTATTGTGCGTTTCTGTAAATAACATCTGGTAAGAAACAGCAAACATGTAGTGGGACAACCAACACAGCAAAAGTATTTGTGCCGATAGCTTTACCAACTGCGAAACCTTTATGCCTGTAGTTCATTTAATTTACGACAGAGAAATGACATCACTTCAACAGAACAATAGTCAAAATACAACGTAGACTGTTATATAACGCATGTTTATGTATTGTTATGTATTTTTAGATATAGGCAGAGCTTGATTTTGGCAATTGGGGGTAGTGGTAAAAAAAGCCTCATCTTGCTTACCGTATGTGTTAACACAGGTATTGGATGCGGCCATTACCTAATATTTCATCTACAAACTACTTATGCAAAGGTGCAGAGTGCCAGCAGAGAACATTATGCTATATTGGTCTTGCCAGTTAATAGCAATTTTGATTTAGGCGAATGGGGGGCACTGCCAACCCCCCCCCCGCTCCCCCCCATACTCCCCCCATGACTTTAGAGCAGATGTATTCATTAAATGGCGGGGCTGTATATTGAAATACACCAAAATACACAATTATATATATAAAAAATATGGTTTGGATATATGCCAACAACTGTAGTAAACACTATAAATCAAAATGATCCCATACATTCATTTATTTACAGCACACTAGTCAGTTTTGCAACTGTGCAACCAAATTTAAGATCTTAACCAAATTTTCCACCTAAAATGAAAGCACCGCAAATATTCTTAAACTCTATCATGTGGTGAATAAGTACATTTCTTCAAGCAATCAGTATCAGCCATGGTGTTTGGGAACCTGTTAACCAACTGAAGTTACGATTCGTCAGGCATATGAGGCCACGTTCCTGGCTGGCTCAGTAGCCTGCAGCTTCTGCCCCCCTTCTGGTTTCCGACTGGGCCTCTATGCAGGAACCCTCCATAACCACAGCATTGACCGCATTCTTTACGTCCATCTTTTTGGCTTCATTCCCAAAAGTCTTCAGTTTCTGCAGGACGGTCTTAAGGAGAAAGAACAAGCAAAGAACAAACAGGAAGATGAGCATTTCCTGGCATCAAGTCAAGTCTAAAGTGCCTTATTTACTTCTGAGGAAATGTGTAACTGTGCTGAAGCACAGTGAATTTTTGTCATATACAGACGCTCTTCTACTTACGAACGTTCAACTTACGAACTTTCAGACATACGAATAGGATCTTTAAGTCCAAATTGTGTTCACTGGGCTCCTGTTTCCTGTCCGCAAAATCAATTTTTTTTCTGCGCTTCAGTTCCACCTAGTACAACTTCTGGCCGCTACTGCCGCCATGCAGCAGTGTAGCGTGCGTACTCCTGGCATGCTAGTTCTTAGTACTTGTGTATGCCCTTAAAATGATGTTGAATAACGACTTCCGAACATTTCAAGTTGCGAACGGCCGTTCGGAACGTATCTCGTTCGTGAGTAGAGGACCGTCTGTATTCAAAATCTTCTGTAAAAATGGGAGAATTAAGTAAAAATTGTAATTACTTACAGTGCCCTCCAGAATTATTGGCACCCCTTGTAAAGATTTGTAAAAAGGGGTTTTGAAAAAATGCACCTTTTATTGAAGTAGCTTCATCTCACACTGAAAAATGAGAAAAATCCAACCTTTCATTGAAATAAATTTATTCAAAGAAAAAAAAATCCTTCATCAAGAAATAATTATTATTAACAAAAATACATGTGCCACGATTATTGGCACCCCTGAAAATTATGGTGTCCAAAGGCCCTGGAAACCTTGTTAAGGTACATGGCATTATGGACTCCATGGAATACCAGGACATTTTAAATCAAAATTTGGCTGTTTCTGTCAAGAAACTAAAACTGGGCTGTCACTGGATCTTCCAGCAGGACCATGATCCTAAGCACATGTCCTAATCAACACAAAAATAGTTAGCCGACTATAGAATCAAACTTCTGCCATGGTCATCTCAGTCCCCTGACCTGAACCCTATTGAAAACCTGTGGGCTGAGCTGAAGAGGACAGTACACAAGAGATGGCTTAGGAACCTGGATGATCTGGAAAGATTCTGTAAAGAGGAATGGACTTAGATGTCCTGCTTGGTATTCTCCAACCTTAAAAAATATTATAGGAGAAGATTCAGTGCCGTTATACTGGCAAAGGGAGGTTGTACAAAGTATTAAATCCAGGGCTGCCAATAATCGTGTCACACGCGTTTTTGTTGAAAATAATCGTTTCTTGATGAGGGATTCGTTTTTTTTTTTTAATAAATTTATTTCAATGAAAGGTTGGATTTTTCTCATTTTTCAGTGTGAGATGAAGCTACTTCAGTGAAAGGTGCATTTTTTCTAACCCTTTTTACAAATCTTTACAAGGGGTGCCAATAATTGTGGAGGGCACTGTATTTGCTGTATAAGGCATTAGATAATGTTAATCAGCCAATGATAAATCCCTGCATCTGTGTAGGCATGAGGAAGCCCCGCATTACCTCATCAAAACCCTGCTCATATTCTTCTGTAGTGTTTTGTCTCACAAACAGCACAGGAGCAGTGATGGCATGTTTGAGGTCCATCCCAAACCACAGGTGGTTCATCAGGGCCTGGGTGGGTAAAAAGGCCGCAGCCTGAGCTGGGTAACTGGGGTTTCCGGTGACAGAACCTCAAAGGCTGCATGACAACAGGGGACAATGGGATGGCCAAGGGTCACCAGCACTTACCATGGCTATTCTCGTGGTGATCATGGTGCCTCCTGATGCTCCAATAATCATTGTCCTATTCTTAGCCTTTGAGTAGAGTATCGACGGGGCCATTGAGGAAGGAGGCTGTTCTCCTGAGAATGACACCCCCACCTGGTATCTCACACCATGACCATACCCGTGTTTACACACTGCAGCACTGTGTTATACCCATATTTACGCACTGCAGCACACACTGCAGCACTGTGTTACTGATATAAATCCTATGTTTGCTACGGTATTTACATGACCGTATTTGATTCTGTTGATGTACTTTGCTAAGATATAGAGAGGATCTGCAAACTGTCAATGTAACCTGAGTAAGTACTTACTGGTGTTCACGTTGTCCTTGAGCCCACAGAAATCAGCAATTTCGTTGTTGAGGATTACCCCTGTTCTGTGTGAGTACACGCCAGAACCGAACCTGTGTGGAAAAGACGACCCTGTACAGATAAACCTTAAAACCAGCTAATCTACTCAAAAAGGTTCTTACCATACTGTCGAAAGTAATTGGAGGTCATATTAATTAGCTCTTTTGATCCATGCACAAGTATAACAGTGGTTTAAAGGTTAATATATGTGGCTGCATTTAAAGCAAAGATTCATTCATGGTGACCAAAGCCCTGACAGAACAAGTGGGGGATGAAAGAAAGAGCCAGGGATCACAAGAAGATTATAATATAACAATATAATAGAGTCATGCAGGTTTCTTTATGCATGCAGTGTGGCCACCAACTGAAGTGATGGGATGAAACGGAGTAGGCCTGCCTCGCATTATTCCCAGGCCCAGGACAAAATTACTTCAACTGGGTCCCAACTTGGGACTTATGCAGTTGCCCCCCCAAGATGGTAGGCCTCATGCAGTACCAAGCCATTTGTTCAGTTGTGATTGTGATTGGGAGTCCCGAATCATAGAACTGAAGAAAAATAATGCCCATAAGTGAACAATATGCCCCACTCCCATTCCAGAAAACTGTAAGAGTAGGATTATTCAGCACAATCTGAAATTCTCTACAGAGCATCGAACCCAAATCTCAAAATTCAGCCGTTTACCAGGTAAGCTTTCAGCCATAAACTGGATGCCTGTAGCAGGCTACAGAGAGGAGCCAAAATTGTCACATGGTACTAAATGTGGGAGTGTCAGAGTCACCTGTCATTGATGGTGCTGGTGACTGATACCGCAGTGCCATCAGCAGCTAAAACTGACGCGTGGGTGGTACTGAAGCGGTCCAAGGAAGGGGTGACATTGTAGTAATTGGGGTTGTAGGTTCTGGTGTCGCTGATCATGGCCCTCACTCGATCTGCAAACGCCTCTTTAATCAAGTGAGCGGCTGCCTGGGAAAGGAATTAAGAATTAGAGTCCATGTCCTTAATAGTGTGATTAAGCTGGTTGGGATGTGAACAGCCTTTTGCTGGAAAGCATGTGGACACTTTAAAAGGCACGTCTTAGGAATATAAAGTAATTGGACATCACTGTGCCTAGATGCCAGTGACAGGAGCCTGTTTCAGAGCTTGGTTAGTGAAAACCACTCCTTACATCTCCAGGATTGAAGTCAGGGTCACCAGTATTCTTCCGTTGAGCATTTGTGAATTTGAGGGCCTCGATGTAGCGGTGATAGGTTAGTGCTTCCTGGTCACCCTTAAGGGAGGAAGGGCTGAGTTTGTACCCTGATGAGGAAGAAAGATTGAAAAACAAATGAAATGATTATTATAGCAAATAAGTGTAAGAATATTATATATAAAATGGCAATATCTGGAACAAGAAGGTGATTGTAGAATTTAAATGTATATAGCTTAAAAATTATTACGGAACCATGAAAAAGACAACTCACCTTTCATGATATTCAGGAGGAAGGCAAGAACAGCCCCCCCTGCTGGTGGTGGTGGGAAGTGCATGACATAGTCATCTATTGGAACTGTCCATGCATCAGTCACTTTTGCCTGAAAGGACCTCAGATCTTCCATTGTTAATGTTCCCCCTAAAGGACCAGTGATTAAAAATATTAATTTACAAAGAGTGCTTGGTATATTTAAGGTTTTAATTTGCTGAAAATGATTCTCCATCCTTTCGTCTGTTATTTTACAAATTGAAGTTCCAAATTACAAGTCGTTATCTTAAAAATACACACGGGACAATGCTTATATGTATCCAGGAGGACTTCAAAACACTGCTATTTAAACTACCTGCTTCTTTTATGTCCTGGATCAAGTCCCGCGCGATTCTGCCTGTGTAGAAAGCATTGGCTCCATAATTTGCTATGGTCTCATAGGTTTCTGCCAGCTTTGGAAACCTCATGATGGCTCCTTCCTGAAATAATGTCTTGTTCCCGTAGCAGAGAATGTCACTGTAATGGTAAATAAATGAATAAGGTGCCCAGGTCATGTGACAAGAATCCCAGAGTCTGGTTTCCTGTCATTATAAAGGAAAGAGGCCATAAGAGTCAATGACCTATATAACTACTTTCTAATCACATAGTAAAGATGATGAACAGTCAGTCTCATGACCACACACTAGAAAACGCCTGTGTTTTTATTGGTGGCTGTCTATAAATTCCTATTTTTGGTAGATTCTCTGGCACAGAGGAAGTTCTCAAACCATCACAAACCTTCAAACAACAGATTGTAAAGGTGCTCTCTGTTTCTAAGGAAACAATATGAACCAATGAAAATGAATGCATCTCTGCATGGGATATTCTTCCTGTACCATAGGTGGGATCCTTCCACTCGTTGTTTAACATCATCCCTCCGGAGCACTTCTGCAAGGTAGGCGGACACAGGGACCCCTTCTCGGGCCAGTCTGATGGCAGGCTCAAACAGCTTAGCCCATGGCAGTTTCCCATAAAGATTGTGAGCCTGTTCAAAGGCACGGATCTCCCCTGGCACGCCTATCCACTGACCGCCTAAAGGGGGCGACAGAGAGTCTCATAGGTCACAAAAATGTATCATGCTTGAAGATTAATTTCACAGTCTGGTCCTTGGAATTAATATATCAGATTCAGTTTTTTTTTATTTGCCCCAATAATCTCTATCTACTATTTATGTACAAACAATTGAAATGTGATATATGATTTAATAAATAAATTAATAGATAGATAGATAGATAGATAGATAGATAGATACATGAACGAACAAACAAATAAATAAATAGGTATGTATTTATTTACAAGTATTTTCGTTCTTGTCTTTTTTCTGTACCTTGTGAGCCCTTTGAGCAATCCTGCAACAGATCAGGTTTTAACACTTCAGGGACCGTCTCCCTAGAATTAATGATCTTGACCTTGCCTGAAAAAGAGGAAAGAAGAAATGATCTATAAATGCACACCTAAGAGCAGCACTCAGCAGAGGCCGTGTAGCTAGGGAACTATCATTTGGATCATTCTACTGAAGACAGTGAGGCTTCCAGTTGACCCTATAAACTTGGGAAATTGAGAAACACAGGGTCTTTTTTTAGACTTGGGTCTTCCAGGGGTTGGGGGAGGTCTACCATTTCTCCTGTTTGTAACAGCTCTTCCGCTCAACACCCTATAACCCTCAAATGTCATTTTATAAATAGTAAGTTAGGCACTGTAAGCTGTCAGTGGACTTTCTTATATCCCACTGGGTTAGACCAGAAGGCACATTTCCCCAGCAATTTGAAGGGGATTTGAAAGCTGCATTTCTGTCATTACTTGTAAAAAGTAAGGAAAATCATAGATGTGGAATAAACACAATGCAGCCCCAGAGATGAGAGAGTATGAGATACTGGGCTGTCACTCTTTAACAGTCTACGTTTTTGCTCCCTCCTTGCGCCTGCTGCAAAATGTGAACTGTCTAGCAGGGAGCAAGGAGGGAGCAAAAACATGGACTGTCTTTGGGTCCCTGAGGACCAGATTGGGAAACGCTGCTCTTTAAGATCCATTACGGCAGGGGTGGTCAATCTTATCCAGAAAGGGCCACTGTGTGTGCAAGTTTTTGGTGCAACTGCCTAATTAGATTACTAATTAGAGGACTGATTGGATGAAGAGTACTCACACCTGGGTTTGAACAGCTGACCTAAAGGTTACCTCAGAAACCAGCACACACACCGGCCCTTTGCGGATAAGATTGGCCACCCCTGCATTACTGGATTAGAACTCAAACCCTGGGCCCATTTTGGGGCTGGAGCCAAAGCTGTTGCACTTATAGCTCAACAATGTTGTACCGAAGGACTTGATACATGCTACGACTCTCACTCAGCAACATGTCAAAAGAGTGGCTGAAGTGATGAAGGGAGTGGCTTCCCCATCAGGAAAGAATATAAGACGCTGGTATCAGTCCTCAGATCTGCCACATACGTAAAAAGCCCTCTATGCATCTTGTAAAGTGGAATGAAGAGTTGACTGCATTTCACTGTAACCGTTCCAGGCACATTCCAGCTGCATTCCTTGGTACGGCAGTGAAGGCCAGTAGTACCAACTGATAATTTGTGCAATATACAGCAAACCAATGAATACAGCGGTCAATCTGGCTGTGAGTGAATCAGCCTGGTCTGGGAGGGTGATGGATGGTCATACCTGTCTTCTCCATAATGGTGAACATAGCCCCTCCACCCAAGCCTGCGCTCTGTGGGTTCACCAGATTATTGCAGAGCAGTGCAGCAATGGCGCCATCTACTGCGGAGCCTCCTTGCTTCAGGATGTCCCTGCACCAAGGCAGGAGAAAGAGTAGGTTGCTTTGGTTATAGTAGTTTATTCCTCTTGAACCAGAAATCATTCAAAACCTTCTTGATGTGCACAGATAATTTGTGCCAAATCTAGGAAAATATGCTACCTCGGGCAAGTCAATGTAGATGCAGCAGTAGCTCTGTTAATTTCACATCTATGTAGAAGAGCTGGATAAATTCAACCATAGACTCCAGACTCCCTCATGATCTTGAATCGGATAACTAGTTTTAAGATGGATGGATGACAAAAATGTTGATAACATCCTGACATCAGGGCTAGACTGACCATCTGACCTACCAAGCATTTTCCCAGGGAGTCGATGTGTGGGCCAAGAAAAATATTCATAGGGGACCCCCCGGTCAGCAAAATTGATCACTAGGCAAAAGTTATCACAAAAACCCCTGTCACTCAGCAAAATGCATCGTCAGACACTCCACCCTAGTCCAGAATCAATCATGGGGAAACCCCCGCCCCACTCAGCTGTGGAGAACCCCAAAGTCCTCGCCTGATTTTAATTCCAGTCCAGCCCTACCTAAGACGCACATCACTTATTCATTACAATCTTTTCAGAGAAAAGACGACCATATTATGGAGATGATTAGCAGACTTGGGGTAGGAATGTAAACAATATATGAATCTCAGCAGACTGATAATATTTGTCTATTTTTTTCTATATTTAACACAGGTCTACCATGAATCTGCAGGCCAGGTACTTCATATTTAGAATTAATATTTAATTTCTTTGCATTGCACAGCAGTATTGGAGCAATGCGTTAACTTACCTGCCGACCACAGAGCACATGGACGAGTCTGAAGCCACCGCCGCGTTTCTGAAGCATTGACGCTTAGATCCAACACTGGACACAATGATGATCACAACAACGACCACGGCGATAGCGATCACACCGCCGATGACCAACCGCTCTCGGGACACCATGCTTACACGTTACACCGAGGAAAATTAGATGCCTGTCTCGATGCGACTACCCCTATACCTTAAGAAAAAATGTAGTTTTACGAGATTCTCAAAAACGAAAGTGATATTGCTTTAATCATGCTAATTGCATGAGTATGACAGCATTCATTTTCATCCATTTTCAGTAGCTCTTTAACTCTTAGGTCAATGGAAAACTATGTCTGTTCTTGGGGTCAATATGGTATAAAGGTATGGACAGAGAGGCTACACCTGTCCATTACAGATCAATAAGATCAGGGCCAATATGGCCTATGAACTGGATCAAAATTTGCGTACTACACATATACCGTGTTATACTTGTACATTTCACTAACATACTCCAAGTCTGAATGCACCCCCCGCGCTATTTGTATGCTGGCATTCTCACTCATGCCGTTTCCATTCTAAAAACGTGCCTCAGTGTTTGAATGCATACAGATATGATATAGCTGCCCTGGGCTTCCGTTAACCTGAAGAACCAGGTCTCCATGTTGAGGAGACTCAGCCACTAGAAGGTGACCTCACCCTTGTATCAGACTCACATACAAGCACAAATAAATATCCAAAGAATTCAGAACAAACAAGTAAAATATACCGATTTCACAAGTTTAAAAAAGATGAAAAATAATCTCTATAAAACTCTATAAAACTATAAAACTCAGTAAAATTCTCAGTACCTCAACCACTGAAAAAACAGCATAGCTGGTTACCAGTATGACCAGCATAATGCTTGTGGTTATACCGGCATGTGTTTGTTTTTTGTGCTTGTGGACAAGTGTTATGCCGAAAAAGGCATCCCTGCCGTAGAATGCATCCCTGTGTCTAAATGATCGGTATGTCGCTGATCTGAAA
>JAODKC010000117.1:24365478-24378076 GCA_026777985.1 Mormyrops attenuatus | reverse complement strand
GAACCCCCCCCTACAACCCCAACCCCCAAAAACCCCCTAAAAGCTCAACTCGTCAGAACACTGGCATGCATTCTATGGCAGGGATGCCTTTTTCGGCATAACACCAGCAATAATATTATATTGAAAAATTGAATATAATGAAATATTGCTGGTGGACAAGGAAAAATACACTTTTTTTTACAGGTTTTAATACAGTGGTACCTCGACCCACGAACAGTCCTGTTCACGAACAAATCGGGTTACGAACCATATGTTTGAAAAAATTTTGTACCGGTTCGCGAACCGTGTTCCAGGATGCGAACACACTCGAAACATGCCCAAGAACGGTTGTGGATGTATAAAAAGCTTGTTGTAGATGTATGTCTTTACTATATCTCTTCAGAGGTCGAATGCTGAAGAAAAAAATATATATATAGAGAGAGAACGTTCTGTTAGAGAGCTGTACCTTTCAGTGATTGATAAACAAGTTTCTAATGGGTTTTAACAGTCACATATCTATACATAAAATTACAGTACTGTACTTCATTAATAACATAAATTATTACGTAACTCCTATTTAAGTGTTATATTCTCCATTAACGCATATTGGCAACTGCGTATTGTGTGTTTACAGTACAAACAAAGAAGTTCATCGCCATACAACGCGTGTACAGTATAATAATAATAATAATAATAATAATAATAATAATAATAAATCAGTTTCAAAATTACTGTATTGTCTTTGACTGTTATTCAGTCTTTTAATGTTAATTGTTCAGTTTTTCTCTTTTTTCTTTTGGGGGGGGGGGGTGTTTTATGGTTTTTTTTCCGTGTTTTGGCGTCTTTCGAGCGACCAGCCTGCCAACAAGCGTATACGCTCAGTTGTGTATTGGTCCGCCTTCCGTAAACGTATTATTTGAAAGAATTATTTGTATTTACATTATTTTAAATTGGAAAAATTCATTCAGGTCGCGAACTGAGTCCTCGAACGAATTAAGTTCGTGAGCCGAGCCAATGTATTTTAGACCTATTTGTACACCACAATTATTGGCCTACAAAAAATTTTGAAAGAATGTTTTACTTCCAGTTTATAATAACCAGCTGCTGTTTTAATGTTGTGACAGACTGCAGGTTTCTGAGCCATATTTTAAATAATACAGACACCCTCTTTTTGAAACGCAAGTGGTTCCGCTTTCTTGCTAGCATACTACCCAAGAGAACAAGCAGAAGATCAGCCAGAGAAGCCGACGATTCAAACAACACTCACAATCACGGTAAATGTTAACATGAAACACACGCACAGCACAGTAAACCATTACATTACAAGCACTTACATTTACAGCATTTAGCGGACTTACTATTTATAACAAATTTACACGTACTTACATTCAGTTTCAGTTTCAGTTTTATTTGTCATATGCAATTAAGTTAACACAGGGTCAACATTGCAATGAAATGTGATTGAGGAGAACAGACAAGTCTCTGAGCAATATAGTAGAAGAAATAACAATATAAATTAAACCGGTACTGAGATGGGGAATAAAAATAAAAATGAAGCGCAAAGTGCAAAGTGTACTTGAGCCTGTATTGTAGGACAGTTCGTGTGTGCATCCAGGGAAGTGTGGTGTGTGTGTTCAAGTGTTGTAGTTGAGGTGACGAATGGCTTGATGATAAAAACTATTTTTTAGTCTTGTAGTCCGAGCAGACAGACTCCTTTATCGTCTGCCGGACGGTAACAGGGAGAACAGCTGTCGTGCTGCATGGCTGTGGTCACAACAGGCACCAGTTGTACAGTGCCATCATCTCCTCTCTGTAGGCCGTCTCATCGTTGTCCGTGATGAGGCCTATGATGGTTGTGTCAGCCTCAAGCTTGATGATGTTGTTGGACCTGTGTTTAGCGACACAGTCGTGTGTGAACAAGGAATACAGGAGGGGACTAAGCACGCATCCCTGCGGTGTTCCTGTGTTTAAGATGAGTGATGAGGAAGCGTGTTTACCAACCCTCATCACTTGGGGGTAAATTTTAGTACTATTTAGTACTGACATCATCCATGCATTTGCCAATATAATCTATGACAGAGTCTCTGAGTTCATTGATGTTGCCCTCAGCTGCATCCTCAAATATTTTCCAGTCAGTTGTCTGCAAGATCCCCTCAGCCTCACTGTCCCATTTGTAAATGTCCCTGGAAACTTTTCCTTTTTAAGTCTTTGTCTATATGCAGGCAGCAGCAGTATGGAACAATGGTCTGCCTTACCGAAAGCTGGTTGGGGGAGGGGTTTGTAGCAGTCCTTGAATGGAGTGTAACAATGATCCATTGTTTGATCACCTCTTGTAGAAAAGGAGATGTGTTTGGTAGTATTTAGGGAGAACTTTCTTCATGTTGGCTCTGTTAAAGTCTCCCAACTTTTAAATTATTATTAAATTATAGAATATTTACAACTAATGGTGCAGTGCAAGGCATTCAGGTATGTAAATAATTATGTCTCTGCTGACCAGAATCATAATATTTTATGCAAGTTGACAATGGAAAGAAAAGAATGGACAAAACTTTTAATCTGACATAAAAAATCCAAATAAAAAAAAAATCAGATTTTATAAAAAAAATACATTTTATTTGAAAATAGGCCCACATGTCTTTAAGACACTGACTGTGGGTAAAGGTATTTGTGTATGGAAACAGAGCATCATCCATCCATCTTCTAAAATATCTTAAATTTGTTATTTTTAGGTTTGCTTTTTCAATCTGCTTTTTCGACTCCCCTTTATCGTGGCAGGTAAGACCCCAAAATTTACTGTCAGGGACTGGGGGGGTTGGCCATTACATAACACAGACAGGTGGCAATAATTTTATCTATATAAGGGACCCTGTAAAGTTTTCACGGGGGGCACGTGCAAGGAGCAGTGACATTACCAGAATGACATGGCGGGCGGAGGGTAAAAGTTGACGTCCTTGGGTACAAGTTCTTAGCAAGCAGCAGTTATTTTTTATTGGGAGCACAGGCTTCCATTTGGTGCCTCTCTGTTGCACCAACACTAGCTGGGCCACTGAATCAACCAGGGTTACCCATGCCCCTACTACATATCTGGTTATTTTACTGCCTTTATAAAAAGTAATACCCACAGTCAAATCTGTGCAATTAAAAACATTAGTGCAAATCTTCAGCTTTGCTTCTGCTAAAGAAAGCTGAGTGTTACTCAAGAATGTAGGGAAGGAGGGATGATCCATAGGGCAGCTTATAGACAAAGGGTTTTTATAAGGAAATTAAACACAACTAACACAAGAAACCAAAGGACCACGAGGGGTCATAATAAAGGCAGGTGGGTGAAACAAGAACTAACAAGGGTTGGGACTAGACATAGAGAAACAGGGGAAACACAGGCAGGAGCAACAGTACTAACACAGTGAGGGATCACGCAGGAGACTAACACATAGTACTAACACTTTGAGGATCAAGCAGAAGACTAACATACAATGACCAACAAAGGAAAAGAACAGAGGCGGGTGCATACAACTGGAAAAAATTAAGAGACCACAGCATAATTTTTTGTTTCACTCATGACTCTTTATGGGTGCGCGTCTGTGAATATAAATATATATATGTATTTTGCAAACTGCAGTCTGGTTCTTCTCTGTTTCTCGTTAATGAAGGGCTTCTTCTTTGCTTTATGGGACCTTATTCCTGCTTCTAGGAGCCTGATGTGAGCTGTCCTAGCCCTTAATGTTTCCCATTCCATTTGAAGGTCAATTGAAGTCATCCTATGATTTATAACAGTCATCTATGGCATTAGAATGTTGCTTCTGCCCTTTACCTGGCTGGTTTTTGGCCATTCCCAGTGTCTCCTGCTTCACCCTATTCCTGTGTACTGCTGTCTTAGAAATTTTGAACCTGGAAGCAACCTGCTGCTCAGTGTAGCCTTCTGCAAGTAGAACCACAATTAAACCAGGATTTAAAAATGCACATTTGTTTAAAAATATAGAGTGGTCTCTTAATTTTTTTCCACTGCTGTATATACACGGATAATAAAGACTTGGCGAGGGACAGATGTGAATCGTTGATAACGAGCCAAACACTATGTATTACAGGCAACAGGAAACAGGTGTGGCCGATCAGGAACCAGAAGGGGAGGAGATGGAATGGCCAGTAGAGACCTCTGCTGGCCAAATGTGAACATGACACAAATGGATTGTGAGAAAAAGTTTAATGCAACTAGATGATTTAAAAACAGTGAATATTAACTGGCATGGTAGGGGGTGGACCTTCTCACATGGTATTCACTCAGCTGCCACATTTGGCTCAGAATCCTGCCGCTTTGCCACCCATCCTGGCATCTGACACGGCAGAAATATAAGATCCCTCCTTCAACACGGCATTGACTGCATTATACACTCTTTCCGTTTCCTGCATGTCGTGTCCAAAAATTTTCAGCTTCTTGACAACAGACTGGGGAGAGAGAGAGAGCGCATCCGCTGAATATTACCCATGTTACAGCAGCCAGGGAAATTCATCAGTTGCTATTTTTTCCAGCACTGAATGTGGAGTCGAGCAGGTATCGCCATCAGCAGTGATTACAATCAGCATGGATACCAATCAGTAGAAATCACAACGAGAAGGCTTGGACTACAGAATTGTGAAAGGCTGATTCACTAAAGGTTGCTAAATAAAGACACATTTAATTTTAAAGTTAAAAAGCAATGGCTGTGTAGCTGAAAATAGCAGAATTCTGGAACTGTACAAAAATTTCTTGACATTTGAATAAAATAAAGATTAGATGGAGGAAATGCCGACAGACAGCTGCAGTGCCACGCTGGGAATCATCTACATAAATGACCCCATGCGAGAGAGCAGTCACGCATGGCACTAATTAGGTCTTTTGCTGCTGTGTTTTACGTTATAACCTTTTCCTGGAACACTCGCTCGTGCCATATTCAATGTGTTATTGCGCACAGTTTATTTGCACACAACACATTTACATTTATAATTTAGCTGCATAACAGATACTTTCACTCAAAGCCTCTTGCAGTTACCATCTGGCCTTTTACTGGAGTAATACTACTTAATTTCCTCTCTTGAGCACAGTAGCAGCCTTGATGGGACTTAAAAACCTCAACCTTTGTATTACAAAGCCCATTCCAATTTACTTAATGGTGTGTTTTCTCCATCATAGTAAAACAGCTAACTGAGTTGATAATGTCAAAGGCATGTGCAAATTAAGATCTTTAGGTTGTGTGCATGCTGGTGGGCAGTCCTTAACTCATTTCCCTGGCTTAATCAGGGTGATTAATCTGCTAATTGCCTGATCTATTTATATTAAGGTGGTTTCCACAAAATACAGAATTGAAATTCAGCAGGCATTTGAGATACATGAATACCACAGATTTGCCGTATTCAATTACTTCTCCTTCTTCATAGTGTGTATCAAATTATAGTGTTAAAATAATTAAGGAAGGCAAACAGGAAGTGGGGGATGCGTTTGAAAACTGCTGATGAAAAGGCAATTAAAAAAAAACAAAGTTTTACCTCATCAAACCCCTGCTCGTAAAATACTGTACCATTCTGATTCAGGATCAGCACAGGAGAGGAAATTGAATCTTTCAGGTTCTTTTCAAACCAGAGGTGGTTCATCATTGCCTGGTAAAAAGTAGTTAAGGTTGGTTTTATTAACCACTGAAGCAGAGCCAAATGTGGTCATTTGGTTTAGAAGCAGGATTTCATAAGAGGTACTAGAAACATATGGTTCTTGTTGTTATTGACAATGTTGTTATTTTGATAATGAAGTTGCTTCCAGTGTGACTGAGACAGCACACCTACCATAGCCAGTCTTGTGGTGATCATGGTGCCCCCTGATGCTCCAATAACTAACATGTTCTTCTGGGACTTTGAATAGACTATCAATGGGGCAATTAAGGACGGAGGCTCATCCCCTGAAATAGAAAACCTCACCTCATATCTTGTATACATACACACAAGATCATACCACTGTTTATACACTGTAGCATGTTTATACAAGCCGTTCCTAATGTTGCTATGTTCAACAATGAACAATTCCTATGTTCGACTCTTAGGATGCAAGGGTACAAATGTTCACTGGGAAAAGAACTGAGGCGTTATCTTACCAGAAATAATGTGATTCGTTTTCCAACAGAAACCTGCCAGTTCACTGTTAAGGGTCACCCCTGTTTTCCGTGAATACGCAATTGAGGTAGCACTACATGGGGGGGAACAAAAAAGCTTGATGGCAGCTGACAGAAATGCAAGAAATCATGACTGCATCACACCACAGTGGCTTAGCACAGGCTTCACTGTATGCTGACACCAGGATATTGAAATTATACTCCTAGATAACACACTGGACTGAAAGAACCTGAATCCCTTTCTGTTACAACGTCAACTGAAGACGACGTATCACTGAAACAGGGGTAACAATGAAGCAGAATGTCTCGCTCTCACTGTTGGTTGGTGGTGCTGGTGACCGATGCTGCAGTGCCATCAGGAGCCAGCACTGACACATGGGCGGTGCCAAAAGGGTCCAACGTGAGGGTAATGTTGTCGTCTTGGTGACCTTTGGCCATTGTGTCGCTGATCATGGTCCGAACACCGTCTGCAAACTCATCACTTATCAACGGAAGTTCCTTGGAAATTGAGACAAATATTGCTACCCTTATCTGATGTCTGTTCTCCAGATGAGGGTGATAAACATTAGATGACTTAATATATTATACTACTCCCTTATTAGACTAGTGTTCATGGACAATAGAAGGAGCAAATATACCAGGTAAATGGTAAACTAGTGCAAGCACTTTATATATATAGCACTTTATAAAACATATA
This sequence comes from Mormyrops attenuatus, assembly GCA_026777985.1. NCBI lineage: Eukaryota > Metazoa > Chordata > Actinopteri > Osteoglossiformes > Mormyridae > Mormyrops > Mormyrops attenuatus. The sequence continues at coordinate 24,371,266 of JAODKC010000117.1, read as the reverse complement.
TTTTTAAATATATGTTTTAATATATTTTCAGATTTAATATTATAATAGAAATGCTGGTACTGCTGTAACTCAATTCAATGTTTTAATAAATCAATAAAACTTCATTAAAGTTTAGTTCAAGATTATTGTTTTGAGACATTCAGGTAGATCGATCCTTGTAATAGAAAATAAATTGAATCAACAATGTACTGTATGTAAAAAAGGAAGGATTAAAGGTTAAAAAGAAAAATAAATGGATCACTGACGATGACAATATATGAAAAGTCATCCAAAGCTATACCACACCTATACTTATACCACAGCTATACCTATACCACACCTATACCTACACCACACCTATACCACACCTATACTTATACCACACCTATACCTATACCACACCTACACCACACCTATACCTATACCACACCTATACTTATACCACACCTATACTTATACCACACCTGTACCTATACCACACCTATACCTATACCACACCTATACTTATACCACACCTATACCTATACCACACCTATACCACACCTAGGTTAATAAAACAAGCGAATATCATCCCACTTGGTTTGCAGTAAGATAAGACTGAGGCCCCAGTGTTGAGAGTCTTTTGCAGAGCTTGATCAGCAACAATTACTGTTCCTTACTTCTGTAGATTCAAAGTCTAGGTCACCAGTCTTCTTCCACTGAGCATTTGCGAATTTGAGGGCCTCGATGTAGCGGTGATAGGTTAGTGCTTTCTGGTCACCCTCAAGGGAAGAAGAGCTGAGTTTGTACCCTGATGGGGAAGAAAAGGTGTGCAATAAAAAAAAAAGCTTTAAGTAATTATCCTCATTGCAATTATGAAGAATCTGAAGAATATAGATATGATGGTTTACAATTTACATGTCTACACATTTCATGAAATCCCAATGTTCTGAAGTTATTCTTCTATTTATTTTATTACTATATATGAGAATCAGATCTGGCGTTTTTCAGATCAGCAGTTTATTGGTGACATGTCTTACAAAACTTAACTTGATTGAACAACTCACCTTTCATGATGTTAAGAATGAGGCTAAGAATACTACCCCCTGCTGGTGGTGGTGGGATGTACATGATAAACTCTCCTATTGGAACTGTCCATGCATCTGCTACTTTGGCCTGAAAAGATCTCAGATCATCCATTGTTAAAGTTCCACCTAAAAAAAATATCAAATTATTTTGTATATTTGCTATATTTAAGACTACTTCGATGCAACATGAATCCCTGCACCTTCATGCATTATTTTGAATACTGCAGTTTCATTAAGCCATTAGTTTAAAAATACATGCATATACACAACAACGTTTCTACATCTACAGGGGACCAGGACTGCAAAACACTACTATTTAAACTACCTGCTTCTTTTATGTCCTGGATCAAGTCGCGCGCGATTCGGCCTGTGTAGAAAGCATTGGCCCCATAATTTGCTACGGTCTCCAGGGTTTCCGCCAGCTTTAGAAGCCTCATGATGGCTCCTTGGCGAAACAAATTCTCCGTCTTATTCTCGTGGCAGAGAATGTCACTGGAATGGTATATAAATGAATAAGTTGCCCTGGTCATGTGACGGGAAACCCTACAACATGTTTATAACATCTGGCCTGACTGAACAAAGGAAAAAGAATTCATTAATTTCTGTTTGTCTTTATTCTCTCTGTTTTATGTAGAAATACAACATATATTACAGGGATGTGGAGAGCACAGTGATTAGAACCTAGATTTGTAATCCAATTCTTATGAGTTCCCTGCCCATAAAAAAGCTTATTCTTGCACCATAACATAAAGTAATTAGCCTAATTTGCACCACTAACTCATCTTTATGTATAAATTGGTCAAAAGTGTAAATTGATTGCATCAGTTAAGAAGCCTGAAGTAAACAATTTTGCAGCATACTTATCCTGTACCAAAGCTGTGACCCTGTGGCAGCTTTCCTGACAAGTATTCCGTCAAGGTCAGCGGAGACAGTGACCCCCTCCCGGGCCATTTTGATGGCGGGCTGAAAGAGCTTGGCCCATGGCAGCTTCCCGTACAAACTGTGAGCCCGCTCCATCCCACGAATCTGTCCGGGGACACCTATCCACTGGCTGCCTGAGGGGGCGATACAGAGTCATGTGTCTGAGTTTGTTATTCCACAGACAGCAAGGCTAAAGTACACCAGAAAAAGAAGAAATAAAAACATCATCAGACATCATACCAACAAAAAAATAATCTAATTGGCCCGCTGGGTTAAAAATTTTTCTTCCAGGTCTATATGTAATACAAATAGTAACAACTTCTGTTCTCCAAAATAGTTATTTTTTGTTGGATGTCTAGAGGAACATCGCTTTGGTTCCCAAACCTCTCCTCAGGGGCACCACAGCTCTTCCATGTATTTGTTAAATTTCACCGCCAGCTCAATTACTTAATTTAATTGAGTAGTCAAATAACAAAATGAGGTGCTGATTACCCAAACATGGTATGGTAGTGGTCGACAAATACATTGGTACACTGGATGGTTGCAAATACTGGCGTGACATTAGGAGGGGGTTTGAAATGGCTAAGCTGACACATTTTAACAGACATACAGTAATATCATAATTTTACACCAGCATGATGTTCTAAACATCATTCAACTCTGACTAGCTCAGACTACTGCACACTACAGGACCTTCATTTCTAAAATGTATTTTGTTTAAATTTTATGTGAAACTCATCTTTTCTACCTTTTTCATGATTTGAGCAGTACTTTAACAGGTCCGGTTTAAACAGCACTGGCACCGTCTCCCTGGAATTAATGATCTTGACGTTGCCTACGAAGAAGTTGTAGTTATACATCTTAGTTAAAGTAATATAAAAGACTGTGTTTGGTCTATATCTGAGTCAGTTTTGCAATACAATTTCCGCCTTCTCCAACATTTGAAAAATCCAAATGTCCCCTTCATGAGACTTCTGCTCCAGACCACCATCATTCCCCACCTAGGGTACTGTACCCCCCACTGACATTTCGTAGGGTCTTCACCAGGCATGTGAGAAGGGGCTGAGGGCGCCTGGGGACCTGCTGCCCCTTCTGTCCAAAATATTGTAGTGGGGCACTGACGATCACACTCAGTTTACAAAGGGGGACCGCCACCACACCCATCCCCCCTGAGCCAGTTGAGCACCCGTCCCTCAAAAGTCTCTGCATAACACTGGTCTTCACAAAGGCAGACACGTCAATTGCCCTGTCCTTACCAGTTTCCTCCATCACAGTGAATATGACACCCCCTCCAAAGCCAGCACTGTGCGGGTTCATAACAGAGGTGCAAAGAAGGACCGCAATGGCGCCATCTACTGCCGAACCTCCTTTTTGCAACATGTCTCTGCAAGAAAAAAATCAAGGACTTAATTTATCAAAACTTCATTGTGAAAAAAATGCATAAGCATAAAAAGGAACGATGTGTCTGAGCAAAAAAATCTGATTCTTTAAACCTGGCATAGTCAGGTGCGCACAAATTCCCCTTGATAAATTGGAATTATCTTGTAAATGTATGGATGATTATATGGATGAGCCTAAGTTCCTGTCCAGTTGCCACCCACAAATAATGGTCCCTGCCTTCTGGTATGGAACTGCCTTCTCATATAATATGCAAATCAGGCCTTTCTGTTTACATAGCCTGACTGCAAATAACAAACCAAGAAGAGAAATGGGATACCAGCAAGGGAAGAGGAGAAGAGTGTTACAAGTCAAGGCGTTGCTGCAATAGTTAACTTTACTGCTGCACTTTATTACTGTGAATTTGCACACACACGTTGCTGCTTCTACAACCAGTGTTACATTTTTCTGAGCATTGATTTTGCACAGACGTCAATAATATCTTCTGCACTCACGCTGTTCACTTTACACTCATAGTCGGAGATATTCTCCTAATGTTATTATTTATCCTGTTATTTATTTGTATCTTATTTTATTCATTGCATTATTCTTTTGGATTTTCTTTTTATCTTATTATTGTCACCTATACCGGGACCGGAGTACCTCATTTCGTTCCCTTCATGTACAACATGTTTTGGAATGACAATAAAACATCCGTTATCCTTTAATTAAAGGTAATCAGCCATTTTATGAAAATGTAAGCAAATACATGAGGTGGGCCTTAACTTCCTTTAATTGATACGGGTGCAGGTTTGGAAGATGGTCTGAAGTCCTTTATTACTTCAATAGTTTAACAGTTCATCACGGTTGATTCAGATCAGCAGCGCATGCGCGACTCAAATCCACGGTTGACACATCGAAAATCGAATATTTTCCGTCACTTACCTAATATTTTTTTGCAATGACGGAAAAATATGAAGGAAATCCATCATTTTGACATTTTCATTAGATGAAAATTACATGCTATTAACTATGTCTTATTATCATTTAAAATGAACTTTAGGATGAACGGTAATAATAGGATAAATTATGACCGATTTTTGCGACCCTGTGCGTCAAAATGACAGTCTAGAAAGCCTAACCCTTGCTCTGGACAATTCGTAAAAGTCCTGTTTGTTGCCCTTTTAGCTGCGTCGCGCGCATCCATGACACGAGCCAGAGCCCAACTGCCTATTATACACTGACGTTGTAGAAATGATTAACAACGAACTATCATCATTTTTTATTAAATGAATTAAAATCTTCATAAGTCCGGCCTCAGTTTCCCACACAATGACTTAATTAATAAAGAAATGGTATATTTTTCAGTTCTCCATACAGTCTGTGTGATTTATAATTTTTTTTTTATCGGTGGAGGGGGTGCCATTTTTTCAGGTCAGAGCAATGGCCCCTTAAAATTCCTGTGCACGTCCCTGTTACCAGCATTCCTGACATTTTAACGTGATATAAACTTGTACCAAAATGCATGTACATGTATGCAATAGAAACATACATTTAAGGAATAAAGTTTTTATCATTGTGTCAATCTATTCTATAAATCGTTTAAAGATTTATTTAGCAAAAATAAATATTTATGTTAGAGTTTAATTTTTAAGGGTCACGGTCGTTTTACAGCTTAGAGTAATTACATTAGAAGCCAATTATCCCAGTGCTTTTAGTACTTACCACACTTAATAAACAGGTTGAAGGAGCAAGTATTTGTATGTGAGATGCATTCTACCAGAATTATTAAGGCAGAGAACGGACCAAGGCTCTCACCTGCCGACCATGGAGCATATCTCTGAATCTGCTGTAACTGCGGCGTTGCGGTCATTCCTCCTGAGGACCGTACAAAGCAGACTGACAATCACAACCATAGCCAGGATACAAAGCGTCTTCGCCCTTGCATTACCCATGCTTCTATAGTTGTCTCTCTGTTTATTAGAGAAAGCGTGTTTTTAGCCAAGAATATATATTATATATATCTTGTATATATATAAGAATATAGATATTACTGCCTCCGTACAAATTATTGTGCCGACGCATACTTACTAGCCTAGTGGATTCTCAGGAGAAATGATCATTATCAAGGAAACTATTGCTTGTGTAACACATCCTGTTCCGAAGTACAAACAGATTTCTACTATGCCGTTGTTTGAAGTACATGCACTGAATTCTAATCTAGAACAAAACTGTTGGGCTTTAGATACTCTCGGGTAGAGGTCTCCGACGGGAGACCTTTAATTCAGGTCTGTAGCCTGTAGTTTTTGGTTGTATTTTTTTGTGGAAAACTGGTTAGCCAAATCCAGGGGCGGTCCTAGCCTGTTTGGTGCCCTGGGCGAACACCCCCGGGGGGGGGGGGGGGGGGGGGGGGGGGGGGGGGGGGGGGGGGGGGGGGGGGGGGG
>JAODKC010000117.1:24348935-24365378 GCA_026777985.1 Mormyrops attenuatus | reverse complement strand
ACAAACCATAACAGATGCGGGCGGGAGCGGGTCGAAATATTACACATTTCTGCGGGAGCGGGATGAAAAATCAGTCCGGCGCAGACCTCTACTCTCGGGCAGGGCCAGATCTACCTTTTAAAAAGCCCAAGACAAAGTTTGCAAGAGAACCTTACCAAGAATTTCAGACGTTTCTCTTCCTCCACAACACATGACTATATGTACATTTATGAAGGTTGCGTGGTTGTCAAGGAAGTTTACATCTAGACGGAAACTTTTGAGCTCTTAATTATAATTGTTGTCGCAAAATGATGGTACAGTGTATCTAAAATTAATTTCACATTTATTAGTTAGATACTTTTAAAGCCATATTACGCGCGTGTGTTTTTTTTTTTTTTTTTCCCTCTCAAGCCTTCAGTATGACTAGTGTCACAATCTCTCTGTCAATCCTGTAGTGTTCTCTATTTGGTCAACAGAGGTCTCTGCTGGCCATTCCGTTTCTCCCCCCTCTTCCTTATTACGTTCCCCTGTTCTCTGTTAACGTCGGGTTAATTGTCTATGGCCCGCACATATCCCTCATGGAACCCTTGTTATCAGAATATATGTGCCTCCCCTTGCCCTGTTCCTTGTCAGTCATTGTGGATGTTCTTGCTGTGCCTGTGGTCCTGCTTGTGGTTTGTTGGTTTTGTTCTATTACCGTGACCCTAGTGTTTAGGTCTAGCCCTTGGTTCTTATTCTCTACCTGTATGTTTTGACCACTTGTGGTCCTTTTGTTTCTGGTTAGTGTGTGTTTTTTGTTCTTTAATATGGTCCACTTTGGTGTCTAAAAGCGGCTTCATGGATTGTCACTCCTTCCCTGCTCCCCATCATTACTAATAGGAACAAAACTATGCACATTTCAGTGTTGTTGTCTAGTTCATTGCTTGTCTGATCCTTTCCAAAAAACAGTATTATTCCTTAATTGCACAGTCAAAATTAACACAAGTCTGCCGGCAAAAATGGAGTATTCAAATTAGGAGTGTGGAACTTGACAGGAAAACTCACTCTTGTATTGAAACGTGATCTAAAGGTTTATTTGAATTCTTCATCAACATTGTGTTGATGAGCAGCGTTTTGAACTGCCAAGTGTGACCACGACACTTGGCTGATGCATGGGGGGCATGCAGTCCCATTAATCATCTAGGGTGTTTCATGAATTTGTCTAATGTGTAGACAGCATGTATGTCACGTTAACCAGTGCTGAGCTCTGAGTGCGTTCCTCTCTGAGGGGGTCAGTTCTGTAATACTGACTAATGCCCCTCCTGGCTCTGTTCCATTAAGGAGCAATGCATTCCAGGTACTGTGCTTTGCCAGTATCCGCTAGGCCGTAGCCTATACTCTGAACTGCTGGAACTCCAGACATGGACTGCCAGATATGAGGAATGGTTTACTTACAGCAACCAGATGGTAAAAAAGCCTGATGTTATCCTGCTTTCTAGGGTCCTGTCAGACTGTTTTTAAGCAAAACTGGCTCCTCATTCACCAGGTTAACATTTCCAGTCAACTGCAACGACTTTCCTGTTCAATGTTTAACACAAATTGCAATTTCAGAGTATGCATTTCTGCTCGCTCCTGCTCCTTCCGAATGATTAATTGTTGCCTTGGTTACGCTGACTTCACAATAAACTCTATTGCTCTGAAACTATTGACAAATTGAGTTGCCTTGGTCACTAAAATTCCTTTCAAGAGTACCAACAATCACCTCCTCTTTAAAAGGTCTCCCGTTGCAACTACCCATCTATCCCATCTGTCTTCCCTAACGACCTATCTAGAACAAGGTCTGTGTCTTTGAGTTATGCTAGCCATGATTTACAACATTTTATACCTAACCCTAAGCATCACAGAAAATCATTAGTGTCATGAGTCACTGGGGCACGGACCAAGGAACAGGACTCCAGGAATCGGGTGAATACAGGGTTTAATTAAGGGAAACGAGCAGGACCACACAATCACACAACATCACAACATTAACGACCGGACTGGGGAAACAGTCTAATGCAGACTTAAATACACAACAGCTATTAAGAAGACTAGAAACAGCTGAAGACATCGGGATTCCACATGAGGTAGCGAGGGGGGCGTGGCACACAGGAGGATCGGCACAAGCACGGCATGACAGAACTCCGCCCCAAAGGCACGCACTCCAGGCGTGCCTAAAGGGACCATAGGGATGAACCTGGGGACATTACAGGATGCTGGGCAGAACAGGACAGTACCTGGGGAAACAAAAGCAACAACATCAACAAACCACGGGAAACAGCAATGGCACAAGGGACAGGCAAGTCAAGAGCCAGGACAATATCTGAACAAACGCAGACACTAACAGGAACACCAAGGATGGGAACACAGAACCCAAGGAGGGGAACAATGAAGGGACAACACCAGGGGGCATAAAGCCAAAAGGATTGACACCAACGAAAGGAGCAAAGGGACCAGGAGGGAACAAAAGTAGAACACAGGGACAGGGAGCAAACACAGGGGGGACTATACCAGGGGGCATGGAGGCAAAGGGTGGGGAGAACCAGGGAGCCAGAGGGAACCCCAGCGGGCAGAAGGCAGGGCCTACAGGGGCCACAGGCGACCGTGAGTCCGGAGCCTGAGGGACCCTCGGCGACCGCGAGGCAAGAGCTGGAGGGGACACTGAAGAGGGCGAGGAGGAAGGCAGAGGGACTGCTGGAGGAGTTGAGGAGGGAGCAGAAGCTGCAGCAGGCGAAGGCGAAGCCACAGCTGGTGAAGGCGCAAGCGACCAACGAGGTGGAGCTGGGGATACCACAGGCGACCGACGAGGCAGAGGCCGGACTGCAGCTGGCCGACGAGTCACCGCAGGTATCGCAGGTGACCACTGAGCAGGAGCTGGAGGAACTGCAGGCGACCACCGAGGGGAAGGAAGGGGGACCGAACGCAAGCCTGGGGGCAGGGCGGGTGGGACCCGACCCTAGCGCAGGTGTCCTCTTCCTCTCTGGGAGACCAAGAGATGGGGACCCGGCTGAGTTCTGCCATGCTGGAGAGGTGGTCGGGGTGACCCACTGGATGGGCTCCTCAGGGCAGTCAGGGTGATTCCCGAGGGGTCCCATTCAAGCTCCTCCTCCATATCCACCAAAGCGGGAGGAGCAATGGTCTGATGGTTAGGGACCTCCTTGGGAACAGGAACTGGGGGCATGGGAACTGGGACAAGAGCAGGGTCTGGATCAGGGACTGGAACTACGGAAGCTGGAACCGCTAGGACAGGAACCACGGGGGCTGAAGCAGAAACCACGGGGGCTGGATCTGGAACCACGGGCGTTGGATACGGAACCACGGGCGTGGCCGGGGGTTGTGCCTTGGGTGCGGGCGCGGCCGGGGGTTGTGCCTTGGGTGCGGGCGCGGCCAGGAGTTGTGCCTCGGGTATGGGCGCAGTCTTGGGGGAAGCAACGTCTCCTGCCGAGGAAGCCTGTTCCGTCCTCAAATGGAGCAGCTGCCTCAGGCTCTCCGCCATCTTCTCCAGCTCACGAGGCGGGGAAGTTGGGGTGAAGGCGGCGAACTCCCCTTGAAGCCGTCTACGGAGCTTGGCGCAGGCGAAGCAGCAGGCAATCCCGGTGAGGCAAACACAGCCGGGTTGAGAATCACGAGGGGATCCCCTCGATTCGCTGCCGGGGAGAAGGCGGGGATCACGACGGGTCCCAGAGGGATTTCAAGCATGCCTGCTCCCTTGTAAATCTTCCACTTCTTTTTTTCTGCGTGCCGACGCAGCGAGGGTTGTGGGACGTTCGGGCTGCCCGAGCGGTGGGAGAGGCGACCCTCCACAGTCCAGGTACACCTGCCGTATCATCCTTTCTGCTGCTCTGCTCGCTCCACCGTGAGGTGCAAGTCTTCGGGCGGGGAGATCCTCTCCAAGATGTCCCTCACCCAGGTAGCTAGGGTTTGCACTGCGGGACCCTCTTGGACCTCAAGCTGCCGCAGCCAATAGATTAACTCGTCCGATAACTCAAGGTACTCTTCCTCTTGTAGAGTCTGGTCATTCTGTCGAGTCACCGGGGCACGGACGAAGGACGAAGGAACAGGACTCCAGGAATCAGGTGAATATGGGGTTTAATTAAAGAAAACAAGGAGGACCGCGTAATCACCACACAACGTCATAACATTAATGACCAGACTGGGGAAACATAGTCTAACGCAGACTTAAATACACAACAGCTATTAAGAGGACTAGAAACAGCTGAAGACATCGGGATTCCACACGAGATAGCGAGGGGGGCGTGGCACACAGGAGGATCGGCACGAGCACGGTATGTCAATTAGCTTAATTAAAACATATATTTAGTATCCTGTTCATGTTCTATCCAAAACACATAAGATGTACATTTCATTGCCCTATGTAATTGCCCTGGTGAAAGTAAAATTAAATTTCTTTTGGTCAAATTTCAAATTTAGAATTTAATTTCTTACCATGTATTAGGTAGTTTTAAGTGTTTCGAAATACAACCAATTGTTTAATTCTTACAGTTTTTCGAAATTGCTAAATCACTAAACCTCATTCTGGGAACAAAACCGTCAACTACCAAAAATCATTTATTGAATCAGTCACTCATTTGGTGAAACTTGAAACAGTGCTCACCTAGTTAGACACAATTTGAAGATCTGAGTCACCTTTTTTGCATTCTCATTCATCTAAACACATTTTGCACTGTAGTGAACTTTGATGCAAAACAGAAAACACACAAAAATTAAACAGCCAGCACACACTAGTCAGCATTTAAAGGTGATGACTTAAAACTGTTCACACATGTTTCTAAGCATGAGAAGAAGCCAGAGAGTGAACAGAACACAGAATGTTTGTGCCGGATGAGAGTGCAAGTGCCATAGGTGAGTTGAATTTCGGCGTCAAGGTACAAATGGGTCACACAGAGGATTCTTCCCGCATCGTCCAGCAAGGGAGAGCATTTCCTGTGATGTAGACAAAGTTCTCTGTCCTGACCCAGCCGTTAGAAATGGTGATGAGGCAGAATGAATATTCTTCCTTGATTCTGGCTTGGCAGTTGCACAATATTTTACTGTAATATGCCTCTCATCTGGATCTTTTACTATGTCCTTTACTTTTTGGAGTACTGAGTACTGCAAACATTGCCTTAGGCTTGAAGTATAATTGTGTACAATATTTTTTTGTTTTTACTATAGATATTTGGTAACCAAATTTTCAACTCAAGATGCAAAAGCCCATATTGACAGTAAACATGTTTCTATGTCAGTAACAGTTTTGACTGGTATTGTTTAAATTTTTTTGCTGCAGCCTGTAATGACTGCTGAGTAGGGTTTATGTACTGACTAGCCTAAAGTGTGATTTGAAAGCTGTTTGGTTTTGAGCAAAGTGTTCGATTTTGCAAGGCGAGCCAAAGGTTTTGTTAATGTAGTTTGAATGGTGGGTTTTGTGTTTAGTGTTTTGAGAAAAGAATGGAAGGTTTCAGGAAATGTGCTTTAGCGATGCAGAAAAACCGTAATCGCCAGGTCAAGTGTACGGGCTGCTTTTTGTCACTAGATGGCAGCTCAAACCAAAAAGTCTCTTTAACCAATTACCTTCGCAGAAATCCGATGCATGAAATAAAACAAAACAAAGCAACTTCAGAGGTAAATCGTTGCTACTGCGGGTAAAAGATTTTCGCAATTTCCATATCTATGAATTTATTGTATTGTTGAATGAGTGTTTTGCCGATGGAATGAAGCGCGACATTTTGCACAGGAACATATATGACTTTCATATACATTACACAGATGAATCAAAATAGTAATAAATATTTTCTACAAAGTATGCACAATCACAAATTTATTTATTTATTTTTTTTAAACAGGGTCAGACAGCCCCTGGAGCAACAGGGAATTTCAGGCTGTTCTCAGTGGCTCAACTGGTAAATAACTCTAACACTGGAATTTAAACCAGCAACCTTCCCATCGCAGGGACTGCTTCCTAACCTGCTGAGGCACATACTGTCCCAACAAATGATGTTCAGATGAGACCAAAGCTGACACCAAATCCATTCGGTCAGTACCGAATGAGCTTTATGAAAGATAGAGGGAAGGATTAACACCTTCCCATCTGTGTACAGTTTAATGGATCGGACACAGACCTCACCACTGCACCGGGGGAGGACGGAATCTGCTTGCTTCACACTGAGATGCTGGCCTTCTTGGATAGAGATTAAGTTTTAATGACATCATCCTCCTCTGTTAGACCTAGTTCTCTGACCAATGATCTTACATTTAAGGAAGAACTCAAACAGTTTTTTCTCTCATAAGTCATCACCCGAACTCTAAGACCAAGAACTTGGAAAATAAGGGCAAATATGTCTTTTTCGGTGTGAAACTGAGGCACAACTTATGTCTTTCCTAATTATTACATTGTTTCGAAGCAGTCAGCCCCAAACCAATTTCTGTTTTTTGGAAAATTTTTGCTCTGTTACAGCTGATGGAAAACCCAATTTAGTAATAATGATCTCACAGTACAAAAGTAAAAAACATTTCTTTGGAGCTTGAGGCAAATCAGACTTGGTAATAAGTCTTCCATTCATGGCTATAATTACTTTTTAGGGTGGCACTCTTAACTATCCCTGACAGGCAATAGTTTTTTAATTGGATTTTGGCAAAAAGAAAGCAAGAAATCAGGCAAACAAAGATAGTGTGAGGAACCAGGACTAGCCTGGAGTCATACTTGCCATCTTCGCCAAACGAAGCTGTATCTCGTCTGTTGGTCGAACGATACAAACATCATGTGACGGTGACATGACCAACCACATCCCCAAAAAATAGCTACCGACTCTACATGAATCGTAATGAGCACACACCCTCCATTCATTCTGGCTATAATTATGGCAAAATAAGAATGTGGGTATAATGTTCTGCCAGCTGCTTTCCTGCCACTGATATCCAGACTACCTTACCATTTGTCGCCTTTTTCGATTGACTAAATGGTGTTGTGTAATACCTAATACACATAAGTATATTCTTAACCTGCCGCCCATATTGTACGTCCGTTATCTACACTGCTCATCCATATTCGCATAGCCTACTTCGATTTAAAAAGAAAGAACAGAGATGTTAAAAACCTTATTAATAAGCCCATAGATATCTGAGACAGCCGTCACTGATAACTAAATCGTCAATATGCAGAGTACAGCGTATGACAAGTGTGCAATTAATATAATTAGACGAACACCCCAATCAGCGTGTATGAACAGGGCTGGCATAGTCTACCCGGCATTTTCCCAGTAGACTGATTGGCTTGTCAGCTGGCAAAAATCGTCGCGGGGGACCCCCTCAGCTCTCAAAATTTTTCGTGAGGAACCCCAAATTCCAGGGCCGGGTTTTAATGCCAGTCCAGCCCCGCATATGAACGTAGATTTGAAATGTAGGCGGATCTTGGAGGGTTCTTAACGCCGGCTTCATAAAAGGAAGTCAGTCGCCCAGCGTGAGTGATCGTGAGCGACTGCAATCATGAGCAAATCTGCGACCTTCAGGCTGTGCTGCTGTTTGAGCTTTCTGCTGCTCGTCGTCGTCGCTGCCATCGTTTCGGGCATCGTGCTTTTCACGAAGGCGAAGTGCTCAGACGGATACTTCAAGCACGGAGCGGTGGCCGCCGATTCCGAGAGGTGTTCAGTAATTGGCAGGTAAGATACGATGTATGAAAAGGGCTCTATACGTTTATTTCACTTTGTTACTCATACGGGATGGCCCTCTGCGTGGATGATATGTCGGTGTAGTGCGCTGCACTGTTGATTTTTGCCTCCAAGATTGTCGGTTCGAATCCCATCCGCGCTCCTTGCGTGTTGTGCTTGCTTGTGCCCCCCGTGTAGCTTGGCTTTCCTCCCCCAATCTCCCGACATGAAGTTAGGTGAGTCGACTGCTCTTGAGTTTCTTTGGCTGGATACACTCCTGACCACGTGAACTGCGGTTTTATGCAGCTCAAATATACTGTAGGCTAACCAATTTGAGAACTTTTTCAAAATTGAACTTAAACCTATATGTAATGTCTGCAAGGAAATTTTGGTTTCTGTATTAACACCTTTTTACACTGGGGGCGCGGGAGGAATTTGCTGGAAAAGATTAACTCATTTTAGCGCATAAAATTAGTAACACTGCTCCTAAGTAAAACTGGCAAGTCTCACGGGCTCATGGCGAATTGGTAGTGAAATTGTAGCTGCAATATATAATTTCCATTATCATGCCCGTATTTGTGAAACATAACTCAATATAGAGTATACTCTCAGAAAAAAAGGGTACAAATTTGTACCTTTCCTTGTCACTGGGGCTGTACCCTCAAGGGTCTGGCTATATATAGGTAATTGTACCTTTTAAGGTACAGAAATGGACCTTTGTACCCTTTTTTCTGAGAGTGTATGTATAGCGAAACTTAGGAATTCTGCCTACTGATAGCACGACCAGTTGAAGTCTTTTTAATTCCCCTCGGTCTTTAGCTGCCGGGTGATGACAATGCTAACCACGGTCTTATAGGTCCCCCTCGATTGATTTTTCTGACCAGGGCGGGGCCCCTCCTTAGATTTTACAATCTCCCCCCAACACCAAGACGGACACCCCCCTCCGTCGGCATCCCCTGTGAGACCCCTCGTCCACCCTCCCGTCTGCTTCCAACCAATGGGCTGAAGCAAATTTTGAGGTTAAAACTCGTAATTGTATGTAACAAAAATTGGGGAAGGGAGTTAAACCTTTTATTTTAACACGTGGCTCCCTGCCTGGTGGTCCACAAAAACTTATCGTAAATTGCTAAGAGGCAGGAATAGTCATCTGGTTTACGCAACGCCAGATTTTTTCATGGCAACTAGAAGATATTAGGGCCGCATGGCCCGAACGATGGAAAACGCCTCTCTTTTGAGGGTCTGAGTACCGCTTTTCGCACACCAACGATCACGCAATACTTTTGCCCGGAAGGCAAAATGTATCAAAGTGGACCCCCCGGTCAATTCCTGCCAACATTTAGGTTTCAAAATAGTGTTTTTGGCGGGGGGTGGATAAGTGAGTAAGTAAGCAAATAAACAAACAAACAAACAAATAAATACATGGCCAGATTTATTTACATTTATATTTATGTTATAACCAAACATCAACTTCAATTCATCACAGAAACACTGCAGTGTAATACTGTGGTACAAAACACATATCACTTTATATAATTAGCTGATTCATTCAGCATTCAACTGACTGCAGAGAGCGCCTACACACAGGTATTAAGTCCAGCTGTTGGTTGCCAGATTGCAGTTACAGATGGGTTGAAATTCTATGTAGTTTGTGGATTGTGTATCCGGACTGTTTCATAAATGATCTGGCAACTTGTGTAACACCAGACAAACATACAAAATGTATCGATGAATAATCATATGATTGTTCATAATAAAGTTTGAGGGCTATACAAATTATGGGAGTTTCCCTGGAGAAACACGAAAACAGGAGGACGTTGCAAGATGACCTTGAAATACAGGAGAAACCGGGGAAAAACCACAGTGTTTGTAGGTATTGTGTTTTTTTCCTTCTCCGCCAGATCAGAAGTCAGAAACCACTCATGTAGATCCAAATTCAGTCTTAATTGCAACAATGAGGTTACAACCAAGGCCGGGCACTTCCTTCAATTGTAAATCTTCAGCCTGTTGCACATTGTCTAACTGGGTTGATAATATATTTGTCCTTCAACATAGTGATAAGATATAACACGAATAAAGGTGGATATTCGTACATTCAGGGTCAACATAAAGTAGTTAACAGAAACTTTTAGGCTAACATAAGGTGCAAATACATACTCAGTTGGTTACATTGTGTTGATTACATTATGACTACATTGTAATGATTACATCTTGAGTATTTGGCATGCTTCCTAATAATATCATAATGATTATGTTCTGTGTTGTATAGTGCTAAATAATATTCCATAGTATGCCCTGGTCTGTGAATTTTACCCATCACCGATGATGATGTGAAATTTACCAAGCGAATACCTCATCCCCCAAGTTGGCATAATTTACCAAGCCCCCCAACCTCGGGTCGAACACCTGCCTCTCAAAAAGTCAAGTCGCAGGTGCCAAACACCACACTGCCCCTGGCCGAATACTTTTGCCGCCAACCATCCAACAACTTTTACTGACAGCTTGGGGAATGTTTCGTATTTTGCCCAGAATGCCAAGTATGCCATAACCACATGTGCTCATGTAGATAAACCAATGTTTTCACTGTGGTTGTACATGAAGAGAAAGACACTTCACCAACCCTGGGTCAACTTCAGAGTCTCACCTCCCATGTTAAGGTTCTCATCTTGCTTACAAGCCTGGTGTGTTGCCTTCCCTGCGAGGCAGCTATTGCAGGACAAACCAGGCACATAGCCACAACGAAGTAAGGTGAATTTGAACCCCCCCGCCAAAAAAAGACATGTTAGCTACCTATCAGGAACATTGCCAGTTAGTAAAGTGACAGGTTTGAACATAGCTTGAAATGTGTTTTGGTGAAACCTATTGAGGGACCCCCCCCCCCCCACCAAAAGTTGTTTCTGGCTATGGGCCTGGCTCAAATACTAGGGTATAGGCCAGATATAAGCAGCGGTGTAGTTGGTTTCCAGTTTATACAACACTGGCTTATGTTTGGCATTCCATACTTTAAGTATCCTTAAGATTTAAGATGTTATGTTTCCTGTCATTTTAGGATAATTAGACAAATGTCTTACATTCCAAAGACAATGGCAGATGCATTTGTTTCATAATGGATGGGGAAATATTCATATTTCATATTCACATTCATAATTTGTCCATCCATCCATCTTTTTTCTAATTGCAGTTAATGTCTTGGGGGTGTCTGGAGGCTTCTCCAAGTATCATCAGGAACAGGGTTTCACTACTTGAGGAACAAAGGACTCGAGGGCAGGCGTTGCAGCAAAACAAAAGGGGGTTTATTGAACTGAAAGAATAGAGACTGGGAATAAGCAGGGCCATGAGGGATCTAAAATGGGAGGAGCAGAACAAGGAAGGGCACAGACAACAAGAGGGTCCGGCGTCAATGACCGGACTGGGGTTGACGACAATTATGGACTTGTTACCCCTTGTTAGTCCTTGTATACAAGTACCAGGTGTGGCTCATCAGGGCCAAATTAGGAAAGAGACATGAAGGACAGGAAGCACATTGCTTTCACAAAACTAAAAAAATAGACAAATTATCTTGTAACTATGAGATCAGGACCTCATAATTATGAGAAAAGCGTCTGCTTTTATTTCCTCTTCGAAACGCAACACAGGGAAATAATGTTACTGAATGTTTGTATTAAAGACTAATACAAAGCAATCACTAGAGTAACACCAGAGAGTTTAGGGCCATAAGAATATACAGAAACAATAAACCACAGCAGAAACAGGGAAACCCTAAAAATAGGAAAATGTACCAAGTGAAAAACACTAGAATACAAAACAGGGGGGAAACAGGCCCCAAGCCATGCTCAGACCCGCAGCTGCAGGGTATCATCCTGCTCAACCCACTGAGGTATGCAGTAGCTCAAAAGCCAAGGGAACACACAGTCTACCGGGGGGGGGGGAATGACCAGCAACCCATGATGGCCAAAAACAGGACATGGAGGACCAGGCCGGACAGGCGGCGACCCTGACAGATTTATCTTTGTATTGACTGGTGCTGCCCTTCCCTGACATTTGACACCAGCTATATTCATAATAAATATATTCAGCTTTATTCATACACTGTAAAAAGTGAAAATTTAAAAAATTGCTTCAATTGGTAACACACACATGAATTAAGTTTTTTTTCAAATCAAGTTAACAAGTATAAAGAAGTTTAACTTGTTAACTTGATTTGGAAAAACTTAATTCATTTGTAATACATTCAATAAAACAAGTTTATCCAGCTCCTTGATTTTTATGAAGTGTTGTCAGCCAGCAGAACAATCAACCAGTTGACCCTGGGCTGCTTGTGGATGTCATGACTTAATCTTGGTGAATATATTACACAATAAGGTGATGAAAATGAATATATTTCAAATGAACTATTTCTCCTGGCAATAACATGTACACTATATGGCCAAATGTATGTGGTGCCCCTATCAATTAAAGTAATTGACTAATTAAGCCACACCCATTAGAGACACAGGCAGATAAGTAAGCGCACAGACTCACGATCTCCTACTACAAATATTAACAGTAGAATGGATGGTTGTACAGAAGAGTCTAGTGACTTTCCACCTGGCACCATCATAGGATGCCAACTTTGCAACAAGGCAATTTGCCACATTTGTGCCCTGTTAGTGCTGCCCTGATCAACCACAAGTGAAGTGAGGATGAAGGTCAAAATGTCTGGGAGCCAGTTCAGCTGTGACGTGGCAGCCACACCAACTCACAGAAAGGAACCGGATCACCCAACATCAGTATCAAACACAAATGGCTGTAAATTCCCCCATCAATGTTTCGAAACCTAATGGAGAGCCTTACCAGAAGATTAGAAACTATTATAGCACTTGGGCAAACATACTTCATGTTAATACCTTTGGTTGCAGAATGGGGGTAGCACGATACTCAACGTCACTTCATTTTGATACCTTGCTCTGAATCTGTAATGCCTGGTTTGAATCAACATAAAAATACAGTAATAAAAAATAAGCCCCAAACTAATTTCAAACATTGTCAATTATTTATTTGGAACAAATTCTTCCTGAAACTTCCACACAACTGTGACCAGAAACATTTTAACAATTCTTTTTAAGGAAGACAAGCATGTCAACCTTTTCGGGTGAAAGTCGGATTATTGTCGGTACAGGCGCTGTAGCTGTGGCTGTAGCTTTAACTGTGCTGCTCCAGTTATGAAACACCGATCATTCATCCGCCCGTAAATATATTTTATAATTAACGAGGTGTTTCCTCAAGTTCGACGTATTGCTGCATTTTGCGTGGCTAATATTGCATGTCGCGCCGTCTGCATCAGTTTTAGTGAAGTGTAGCCACACCATCGAACGCTTTCGGCTTGCCGCCATGTCTTCAGATTTCAACGCAGTTTCTCCACGCATGAGCCTTCTTCCCCTGGCAACCATTGTCATGGTAAACAAAACTAACACGATCGCTTAAATAGCAAATTGAAATTTAACTGCATTAAATATCTGTCTATCCTATTGCTGCTTTAAATGTAAATGTGTGAAGCACTGCTTGATGGTTTCCCAGAATCTTTTCATTGCCTGTTCAGGCCCAATGTCTCCAGCCTCCATCAGATGGCACGAGAAGTTCTGCCAGAGGTGCAAGTTGAAGATCTTCCAAGCAGAGGCCTCAGCTAGACGCTCCCAGCACACCCTCACTATGCTTTTGGTTCTGCCAGGTCTACCTTGCATTTCCCCCCTGCCATCTGATTTAACTCATCACCAGATGGTTATCATTTGACAGCTCAACTCATCTCTTCACCTGAGTGTCCAAAACATGTGCCCGCAGATCCCAGGATACAATTACAAAATCGTTCATCAAGCTGTGACCTAGGGTACTCTGGTGCCAGGTGCAATTATGAACACCTTTATATTGAACATGATGTTTATTGTGGACGAACTATGGCTAGCACAGAAGTCCAATAGCAGAGCACCAGTCAGTTCAGATTCTGCAGGCCATTCCTCCCAATCACACCCCTCTAGGATTCTATGTCATTACCCAACTTGAGTTTTAAAGTCCTCCAGCATCCCATCCTAGGTCTACAAGAAGGCCAGATACTCTGAACTGGTGTTCGGTGCCTAAGCACAGGCAACAGTCAGAGCCTGTCTCCCAACATGAAGTCGAAGGGAAGCGGCCCTCTTGTTCAACGGGGTGAACTCCAACGAACTGGCGCTAAAAGGGGGGTCTAGGAGTAGACCCACACCTGCTTGGTGCGTCTCACCGAGAGAAACTCCAGAGTGGAATAGGGTCCAGCCCCTCTCCAGGAGCTTGGTTCCAGAGCCTGTGCTGTGCATTGAGGTGAGACTGACAAAATCTGGGCAGTATCTCTCTACCTTCTGCACCAGCTCAGACTCCTTTCCCACCAGAGAGGTTACATTCCATGTTCCTAGAACTCGCTTTAGTAGCCAATGATCGGTTTGCTGAGACCCCTTTCTTCAACTGCCCCCTAACCTGCATTGCATGTGACCCCCACAGCTGCTTTTGCAGGTGGAGCCCCAAATGAGGGCAGACCCATGTTATCTCTTTGGACAATGCCCAGCTGGGCCCCATGGGTAGAGGACCAGCCACCATGCACTCGCTTGAGCTCCCCCCCTCAGACCTGGCTCCAGGGTGGGGTCCCGGGGTCCATAGTCTGGTGCGGGGTCAGTCCTATATGTTAGTATTCATAGGGGTCTGTGTGAATCGCATTTTGTTCAGCTGCTCAACTAGGACCAATTTGCCTTTAGAGACCCTACAAGGTCTGACTTGTTCAAGAGGAGGGGTTCACCCCTGTATTGGCTTGTATCCCTGTTGGTTTCCTCATACGGAAACAGGTGCTATTCACTGATGCCAATCTCCCCCTCTTCATTTTGAAGAGGTGCCTCTTAGCGATCAGGCCTATATATCTGTTAAAATTTTCTCCACCTTCAGTAGCTCTTCCCAGGGGTAACACATGACCTTCCTGGTAGGATGGTTCCCTGCATTGTTCTCCTGGCATCAGGAAAAGCTTCCCATGCAAAATGGGCCAGCAGACCTTCCTTTGCATCCTTCCAAATGGCGAAAGTATTGTCTTCCTTTAAGTCGCAGTGTATTAAGAGACCCTCTTCCTCATTTTTCTAAAATATATTCATGAGGAAGCAAACCAGCACCCATAGGTGACATATGTGGTACTACTGGGGGGCCCCGATGTCGACAGCCAGTTCCACCTTGTCATTTTGCCTTGGACGGTGCATACTTCTCACTGGGGGGGGTGGATGCCTGGGGGTCTCGGGCAGTGAACCTTGACTAGGGATCCATGTGAGCCTCCACTAGCACTGAAGCCAACTACTGTTTCAATCTGACTTGTAATAACTAGTAGTGTTAGCCTATCAGCGTGTACCCCTGTGCTGGCTTTGAAGGGCAAGCACAGACCAAGCCTTTTGTCAATGAGATCTCTCACTGACAAGTAATGCTGCTTAGTTTATCCATCCCCACGAAAGGCAAAGGAGCCAATTCTTCCCTGCCTACACTAGATACAACATTCATGTGTTACATTCCCTCTACAACTAAAGCCCACCCTCCAGTCTAGTGGGTTTGATACCTGCTCTGCTCCTTTGTTCATGTGGCAGGTATCTGTATGTGTCCGGTATTCTGATTTCTTCCCACAATACAAGGGCGTGTTGTTTTAGACCTCTAAGTTCCTGATAATAATGTATGTGTGTCCTGTGAGGGACTGGTTCTTCTGTCCGTGGTGAGTCATGCCCTGTGTCTAGGATAAGCCCCACACTCACAGTGCCCCAGTGGTTATGGAAAATGGAGGGCTATGCTCCATGAAACCAGTCCCAGATGACAAAGGTTGCACCTTTAGCTCCTTTTTCGACTTTTTTTTTTTTTTTTTTTTTTTTTTTTTTTTTTTTTTAATAAAGATGAGAGATCATTTTACACTTGGTGAAATATTTGTGAGATGTGTTCGAGCAAGTCTCTTTGTTAGTATAAATATAAAAAATGATAATGATGATGCAGGGTAGAATCAATTGCCCTAGAGATAGAGAAATACTGACCTGATGATTTTGATGTTGAGCAAGTTGCTCCATATATTAGTTCAGCACCTGAGCTACTGCACTTTGCATGTACTTATCTTGGCTGTAGCCCTGCCTTGACCCCATCTGCTGCTTGGGACAGGCTTCTGGTCCCGCTCTCTGTGATCCTGTATTGAATAAGCAGCAGGAAGATGGATACATGGATGGATGTTCTTTCATTAGTGGTTTAATGGTTCTGAAACCGAGACCAAAACCACCCAGTTATTTTACTAATGCTACAATTATTCTTATGTTTAATATTCTGTTTAAAATTAGGGCAAGCTGTATATTTGGTAAATTTTACTCATTACACCTATTTTACTGTATTCCACCTGCGTGTGCCAAAGTTCTATGTACCGCTGGGAATAGGCTACTGTATCTGACTCTTTGCTGACCCAGCGGAGCCATTGGCTTATCATCATGGAGTCTAATCTCCTCTGATCCTGATGTAACAGCAGAAAAAGCCTCCTAATCACCAGCAGTCCACAAGACAGGCATTGTTCAAATATAGGCACTGAGTTATTTGCAGTTTTAAGAAAAAACATGTCAGTTGGTTAAATTGATCTTCCCATCTTTTCTCTTGGCCCTTTGGGATATACAGCATTAAATGTTCACATCCAGGTGCACAAAAGAAAGCTATTCATACAGTTAGGTCATTCGGGGCCTTTTTGCAGAATCCTGCTTAGACCAGGCATGTCTGTCAAGGTGAAACGGATATTTTTCCTGCAGGTAACAGCATG
>JAODKC010000117.1:24319996-24332669 GCA_026777985.1 Mormyrops attenuatus | reverse complement strand
CTTTAGCTTGACTGTAGCTAAGTGGAAGGAAACCTCATGACATGAGGAGAACATACATACTCCACACAAAGAGCAGAAGTAAGATTCAAACCCTCAACATTGGATGGTTTATTGATTCTGTAAATGTTTTTCTGGGTATCTCTCCTTACATTCATTGCTAAAAGTGTAATTTACCAAGGAAACTAGTTATTAACCTGCAGCAAATTACAGCACCGTTTCATCTTGCATTGTTTCCTCCATGCAGAAGCCAGAAAACATTTCATACATTCCAGTTAAACCCTAGCTTTGCTGTAAGGCGTGTAGAAATTGGCATCATTTCCTACTTGTTTGCTCACCCTGTCAACATGAAGGTGTTTCAGGGGGATCTTATTCCTACTGGCCTTTGTGCTCTCAGGTTTTCCTATCAGCCCCTCTGAGGGGCCCTTTAAAATACAGACGACAAATGTAACATCACGACCCCTTCAGGTCATTCGCTGGAGGCACAGTGGAGTCTCTATGCTTGGCAGAGCATCCTCAGGTTATTTTTGTACAGAAAAGCACGATTCTGTATTGAAGCTAGCTAACTGGCATTAGCAGAAGGTGCTTCTTGGCACAGGAGCCTGCATGCACTGCAGTACACAGGAACAGGAGTTGTGTGGGCCACTTTGTGACAGCTTTCTGTAGTAAAAACTGCACGAGAGCCCCCTACCTTGTGGCATGAGTCACATTTCAGATGGCAGATTGTTCCCAACTACCTCAGAACATTTTATAGTACAGAGGCGATGGGGCCTCACCTTTACTCGACAGCTGTTCATTACCGCTGTACATGTCGTCAGATGCGTTCAAAGGTGCCATCCCTCTCGCGTTGATGGTTTCCACCTTTCCTGGGTAAATCAAAACAAAGGGCAGCCTGTGTAGCCCTGTCAGATATTCTGCAAATGTGGGAGGTGCAGAGCAGGGGGCAGACCCACCTGTAGTAGCATTGTAGATGGTGAAAAACAGCCCCCCCCCAATCCCCAGGCTGTAGGGGGTCAAGACCCCCACACACAGCAGGGTGGCAATAGAGGCATCCACAGCAGAACCCTCCTTCTTCAGAATGTCTCTGAGTATGTTGGAAAAACACACACAATCAAATGCAGTCAAAAGCTCTTTAATGGATGGTGTGAACAGGGCCGGATTAAGGAGGGTGGGGGCCTCTGGTCCAGAGACATTTTTAAGTCCCAACCTACACATATACAAATTATAGATTCACATATACAAAGTACTATGTGCTAAACATATCAATTCAAGGCTTCAGAATCAACTTGAGTAAAGGAAATGACATCTACAGAGTTTTGGCTTTAAAATGAAAGCACAGAAAACACATAGGCCTACAATCTGAAATTATGAGAGACAAAGTATACTGGATCACAGTTTATATCCATTGCTGCATGACCAGAAGTAGCCCTGAGCTGTTAAACCATTACAAAGCCCGAAACAAAGTATGTATGTTTTTCATTAAGCATGTATTTTGGGAGTGAAATGATGACGAGACAAAAGTGAAAAGACAGCATAATGAAAAGCCATGAAAGAGTTCGCCATCCATCACACACTGTGGCTTGCAAAATGGCCAAGTACCATCACTAATCTGAAACAATTAACTATAGTATCTGAAAACAATTAACTATAGTAACTACAGTAGTAAGCCTATTGCAAAAGCCTACAAAAGCAGGAACATGAAATACTGCATAGGCCATAGTGCAGTGGTGGAAAAAGTACTCAAGTGCAGACACTATCCCAAAGTTACTCAAGTAAAAGTTATCCAGTAAAATACTACTTAAGTATTTTACTGGATAACTACTACTGGTTTTAAAAGTACTTAAGCACCAAAAGTGAGAGGTACTACACGTTGAAATTCTTTGACATTGACATTTCCCTTTAAATACAATCAAGACAGATTTGAATATAGCATTTAAAGTGCATCACAATAAGGAAAACCTGAGTGGCAGGAGTATTTTTTCTTTTTATTCAGAAAAAAACAGTTAAAGTTGCTGAGTTTGCTGGCACATATTAGTGGACTGACTTTTTTATCCTGTGGAAAACGAAAGACGGATGTACAGGCCTGATTTAATAATGAAACATAAATGTCTTGTGGCCCAGGACTATTAGACCTCTTATAAGTGGTGAATGAAGCGACTAAAATCTAGTATGGAAGAAGGCTAATTGTACTGAACAATCATCACTAGGGGTGGGAATTGGCAGTGACTGTCCGAATCGATATTATATCGATGTTTGTCAATTCGATATGCATCCCAGTATTTAAACAGTTTTTACCGAAGAGTATTTCGGGTCTACATTTAAAGTAAAGACAAGGGCTCTATCAGTACATGTATTCATCGTGTGCCTTTTGGTTACAGCATTTTCAGTTTAGAAGGTGCAATGAAATTGCACATTTCTTGCTATTCGGTGAAGCCTATTTTCACAAGCAGATGTTCAACATAGGAAACATTTTGGAAAACAGCTAATTGGGGCTTTGAATTGGTTAGGGCTAGTGTTAGATAGTTCAAAGACCCTCCACCATCACTTAAATCAGTAGTTAGGGGACATTTTGGCCTCCTAATAAATTATGGCAACACCAGAGAGAGAGAGTGGTTTATAAGACTATATATCTCTTATACCGTACTTGAATATATTTCGGGAAACATATCCCGCAGGCTAACTCATGTTATATGGCATCATCCCAGTCTGTGCTTTTGCCAGGAAATTCAGACCGGACTAAAAAAGTAACTAATGCTAAGATTTTAGCCTCGATTTTCTGCTTGCTGAAAGTTATGGCGAACAGCAACAGAAGCAGCAGATCGGAGGCAAATTGGTGTTCACTTGGAGCTGGCAAATCAGCGCTCGATTACTATTAGTAGAAAGACACAAAAGAAAGAGAGAAAGAAAAAAATGTACAGGGTGTTGGTGTGTGTGTCCATACCTCCCAACCTCTGAGCAAGGCCCCACATCCGATGCCACTGCAGCCCTGGAGAAGGAGTGCCTGTCACCCGGAGGCGTGTAGAAGTTGCACAATGCCTCGAAGAAGATTGCCAGAAGAATCATGATTGTCTTCCAGACCATTTTCCTGCCGTAATGCATGGACAAAGCATATTGTCACACATACACTCCACCACTCTCACGTCTGTTGGGGTGTTCTTCTAGGCTCTGTTCATGGTACACAAACTTGGGCACCGCTACGCTATTCAGCTGTCCATTCAAGCCTCCTGTGAACCTCAGCTCATGTCGAGACGTGCTCGCCGAGGGTAGACCAGACTGACCAACATTCCCTGTTTGTCCTGCCAGAGGCTATATAGCCTCCGCTGAAGACCAACCCGATTAACTTAGATGACATTTGTTATACACACTGAAATGCAACGGTAGCCTGAGTCATAGCTGTAATTATACCATGTTTGCAAGCCATACATTGTTCCTGCCTACAGTCACATGTGATGCGTCCACACAGGAATTAATTACTCCTCCAGCACAGATGCTTACAGCACACGTGTGTTATAACAGCTAATCAATATGTAAGAATCTATTCCACTATCCAAAATATCCCTGTTACTTGTGATGCAGATGGCATGGTAGCAGCAGAAAGAGGCAGCAAAAAGGTTCAGATGTGACGTGTGTCAGCCTGAACAAAGACAAACTAAGTCCCGAGATCCTTAAGGCTGTGGTAATGAATGTCTGTTCACTCAACACCAAATCTTTCATAGCAGGCCTGCTGTTTCAATTCCCGAATCTTGATGTCGTCGTCCTTACTGAGACCTGACTTGATAGTAATGGCTCTCCAATACTTAATTAGGGTGACCAGATAATCCATGTCATGGAGGACACTTTGACCTACTTCAGGTTTTACAAACTACTTTCAAACTGAAAGGCTCCTGTGCTCGGCTAAATAGTTCAGCTCTTCTTGAGTTTTTACTGGTTCGTTTCCTTGACTGAAAGACTCATCCAGCTGTTTCACATTAACATTAGTGACACATTCATGATTATAGGAGACTGACCAATCAGCACACAGCAAGAACTCAGTGCTAAAGTGAAATCCCGGTCTTTTTAATTGAAGTGGTAATTTACAATTCCTGTCCTAGCTCAGAGTGTCCTCCATGACATGGATTATCTGGTCACCCTAACTTAATAAAACATGTCCTCTCAATTTTAGTTTTTTCAGTGTGTCTAGGTTGAACAGAAAGGCAGGTGGTGTATCATGTTTATATTTCACAGTACTTAATGCACTAAGCAAGTTACTTTTTTACATTTGAATACCTTGCAGGGAGCTAGCAATATCAGTTAGCATCAGCTACCAACAATAACAAATAGCAACAATGCTATCTTAGTTAATAGTACTAATAGCTTGATACTGCAAGCTCACCTAGCACCACTGAGCAGGCTAACGTTAGAGCTCAGTCGAGGAGGACGCATTGTGGTTTACATCCAATCACGTTAACAGGAGCATGAGCACCCCGATGCTAACTTTTGTGCAGTGATATTGTTGGTGTGTGGAGTTCGGTAGAATGAAAAGAGATTCTACATGAAATTGCTCACTACAAGGTCTGTGTCACAGCTGTCGGGCGGCGAGCGGGTGAAGGAGGCGAGCGAGCCCAGGATACGGGAAAACGGGGTTTATTCAGGGTAGACAGGGGAGCATACGGGAGGCGAACACAGGAACATCGACTAACAGCAGGAAACGTTAATGACGGATCTGGGGAAGACTGACTAGAACGCGGACTAAATACACAGGGTAACGAGCAGGAAACTGACAACAGCAGGTAAACGGGAGGATTCCACACGGGGTTAATGAGGAGGTGTGGTCCACAGGAGGGTGATCGGGGCTGGGCGTGACAGTCTGTGGATTGGCTTGGGTAACAGGGTCAAAATCTCTCATTTTTGAAATGTAATTTTTTTTGGCGCTTTAATCACCACAGAAAGAATGCTATGGGGTGCCAGTAGCTGTCAAATAATATATGCAGTTTATGAAGTTAATTTTTACAATCCAATCACCTGAATTCAGTTCATTTACTTTCGCCTCAAAATAAATTCCAAGAAACAAATTCAGTTGGGAACATTCAATATGTTTTAATGCCATCTTCATAATTCAAGAGGTATTTGTAGCATCCCTGGATGAATGATGGTGAAACTCTCAACTGATAGTTCATGAAGGGGTTTTACTGAGATGCACATAAACGGTGTAATGAGAACACGCCCTATGAGCCAAAGGAAAAGGGGGAAGGGAAACAAAAATAAAATACACGTTATATCCCCTTTATATTATGACCTCTAGTCCTATAAGATATTTAACGACAATCTCTTACAAAACGCTGTAATAAGGAAACAATGCAAATGCCTCCATGAAACGCTCTTATTAACTGAATAAAGTTATGCAGAATACCTGAAATTAAGGCAAGGCAGACGTACGGAGCGTCGATCCAAAATAGCAGTTTGCCAACATAACATTTAAAAGTTTAAAACTCATATGAACAATAAAGAGGCATTTAATATTATACAAGTACAACAAAATATTGACAGACCTGGCGCCCTAATCAGTCAGGTACTAAAAGAAAAAGGAAAAACCGTCTTTTCTAACTTAGTAAGTGCCCTTTTCTGCTCCGCTTCACCACCGCTGTACTGTTGTGCAGGTCCGTCGTGCAGGTCCGTTATGCTTACACTACAGGCTACACCAGTGCCACAATTTCAAAATAAAGTCTAGACATTCGCAAAGAAAACCATGAGTTCGCTCCACAAAAACCCCAAATAAAACAAATATGGTAACAGAAATATGCTTAGTTGCGACAAACCAACCCTAAGGTCATTTACAGCATTATTTAGTACTTTTCCGTCATCCGTATGTGTGAGTGTGTGTTTAGCTTGTTTTGTACTCTCTCCCTGCCTCCCCCTTCAGCATCTGATTGGTGGTGTGTGAAAACGATGCATCTTGCCCACTGGGTAGATCTTGGGTAGCTAAAGGGTAGCAGGGTGGGTGGGTTTCAGTCCTTTCATTGAGCCCCTCACACCTTTCACACACTTCACTCAGCTCATGGTTGGGCACTTATCAGGTGGACAGTCACCGCATAGGATGATGGGAAGGGGGGCCAGGTCAGACTTACCCAATCCCATAGTGCCATGCGCTACAATACTGAACACTACACTAAACATGTTCCTTTTGCACAATAAAAACTGAAAGAAATGAACACTTATTTACAGTATATACAGAGTATTAGCTCCAATAATCAGGAACAATATTTAAGTGAAAGAGTCAAGAAAAATACTTTAATTTGTGGAGTATACCAGTTCTTCGCCCACAAAACAAGAAATATTCCTGAAAACATTTTACTGAGTCCCCAGCTCCACCTGTCGCTTTGCGCGAGGCCCCGGCTCCGCCCGCCGCTTCGCCCGAGGCCTCGGCTCCGCCCGTCCTTGCTGCGCCCAAAGCCCCAGCCACGCCTCCTGCCCTGCCCACGCCTTCGGCTCTCCCCATGCCTAAGGTCCCGTCTCCCGCATCACCTGCTTCCAGAACCCCAGTCCCGGTCCCTGAGGAGGTCCCGGAATGTGTGACTATCGCTCCTCCTCCCTTGATGGAGGGAGAAGAGGAGCTTGAATGTGATCCCTCGGGGTCTTCCCTAATGGCCCCAAAAGAATCCTCCAGGAGGAGGACTCCTCCGCCATCGCCCCAGAAGGGTCGATCCCAGCCAGAATCCCGCTTCTCAGTGTCCCGTAGAGGGAGAGGACATAGGTCCAGGGGTCAAGTCCCACCCACCCTGCCCCCCGGCTCGCCTGCGGTTCCCTGGGCTCCTGCTCGTCATTCTCCTGCAGGTCCCTCCACTACGGCTCGTCGGTGGACGGCGCCTCCTCCTGCTGTAGCTGCGCCGTCGCCTGCTGCGGCTTCCCCTCCCTCCTTGCCTTCGCCGTGGTCCCCTTCAGCTCCCTCCTCGCCTCCGCTGGTGCTCCCTTCGTCTTCCTCCTCGCCCCCTCCGGCCTCCTCCTCGGCCCCTTCGCAGCCGCCCGGGGTCCCTCCAGCTTCGGCCTGTCGGTCACCTGCAGCCCCTCTGGCTGCCACCCGTCGCCCGCTGTGGCTCCCTAGGGCTCCCCTTTGCCCCCCGACCTATCCCATCTAACCTCCTGTGTTTGCTCCTCGTCCCTCTTGTCTCGGCTCCTCGTCCCCCTGTGGTTCCTCCGTTCACTCCCGGTCCTTTTGTCCCTTCTATTGGTGTTTCCCCCGTGTCTCCCTTCCTGGTCTGCCTGTCTGCGTTTCCCGTCTTGTGTCAGGTCCTGTCCTATGTCCTATCTTTGTTCCAGTTCTGTGTTTCCGTTCTCTCCCCGGTTCTCCATTAATGGTCTTGTCTTGTTTTCCAGGTTCTGTTCTCACGGTCCGTCTCGTCCACCTCTTCCCTTGAGGCGC
This sequence comes from Mormyrops attenuatus, assembly GCA_026777985.1. NCBI lineage: Eukaryota > Metazoa > Chordata > Actinopteri > Osteoglossiformes > Mormyridae > Mormyrops > Mormyrops attenuatus. The sequence goes on along the minus strand of JAODKC010000117.1, from coordinate 24,325,276 downwards.
GCCCGGAGTGCGCACCTTTGGGGGGGGGTTCTGTCATGACCAATCGTTCAGCCCTCGCATGTGCCATGCCCACCTCGTTACCTTCCTGTGAATCCCGCTTGTTACCCTCTGTTTCCTGTTGCATGACAGTCATAACAATTAGGTAATAATGCCGCATTACGTAATAATTTGACAAAGTCTCAATGAAGGCATCAATCTTGGTTGTTTATTGCATAATGCACAGTATTACATTTTCATCAAAAAGTGCAACTCCCACATTTTGTAATGACTGCTGCAGTATGTAACAATTTTTAACAAAATGCAGGGAATTGTATCACATATTGCATACAAGCTGTCTATTACAAAATGTAGCAGATTATTACAAAATGAAGGTGCTGTTACATATAATGAAGTGAAAATTTGTTATACTTTGTCAAGTTATTACATAATGCAGCATTATTATGTAATGTGTTGTAATAAGGTGTACATGTATTTACAGTAAAGACAAGGGCTGTAACAGCACACATAGCTTTCAGAAGCCAGCTACGTCCACTCACTTTGCCTAGAAGTTTATTGAGTGGAAGTGAATAGCGTGATGGCGAAGTAACTAGTCTCAGAGTGAGTCTGTAACGTTAACATTACTGCCATATGCATTTCTCTCTACCTTACATGAAGCGTTTTGGGTGCAGGGCAATGGGCCATTCAGGGAGCTGCGCTAAGTTGTCAAGCTGTTGAGTTGCTACTGTATGTGACAGAGCTCCGCCCAGCACGGCAAATTAAAAAGCATTTTCCTGACGAAGATGACTTGCACATCTTTTTTCCTCTTCGCACAGCAAAAGCTCGCAACAAAATATATATAATATTTTTTAGGAGGGGCAGCTTGAGTCAAATAGGGCAGGCGAGCAGTTGCCCGGGCAACCTTAGCCCTGCCCTGTGCCCTGTTTGATTTAAGTCCAGATTTTCCACTTACTGAAATACAGATTCCAGATATCTATAAATTATAATTCAATTTTGACTAGTACCAATCATTTTTACTAGCAAGAACTGTATTGTTACTAGCAAAAGATCATATTAAGGATATCTAACTCGATTTTTACTATGTTATGAATATCTACATTAAAATGTACATATCTTCACTATGAGTTTATATTGATAAAAAAATAATTTTGGATAAGAGAAGCAAAAATTCAATGAAAGTCAATGGAAATGTATTACTAGTAAAACTGAGTTGTAGATAATAATAGATACTTTATTGATCCCCATGGGGAAATCCTCTTTTTACGCCTCCCTCAACTTGCTCTTTGTAGAATAAGTTGTCCGTGAAGGGCTGCCACCTGCAGCGTCGCCCAGGGAGCTGGGGGTTAAGGGCCTTGCTCAATGGCCCGCAGACATGCTGAGGCTGGGTTTGAACTGGCTACCTTCTAATTACAGGCACACAGACTTAGCCCACTGAGGCACACACTGCCCCAGATATCTATAATATAATTTTTTACTAGCGACAATATGGTTCTGAATCGTAAAATGATAATTGGTACTAGTAAAAATTTAATTTTATATATATGTGTGTATGTGTGTGTGTGTTACTAGTAAGAATTGAATTTAATCAGCTACCTGTTGATAGTGTATTACTACTTTCACTAGTAGATATCAAGGTTATAAGGCCTAAGCCTAATCCTATTAAAAACAATTTGGCTTGCCACAGCAACCTCCGTCATTCATACAATTGATAGGAAGCACGTGGCAGGGGAGGCCACCGAAGGAATACTAGTCTGTCATTGGGCAATTTAGAGGCACCAATACACCTACCGTCTTTGAACTGTGGGAAGAAAATCGTGCCAACATGGGGAGAGCATACATGTGGAATAGGTTCCCCTAAACGAGCCATGGATGGAAATTTTATTATGGTTCTCATTGATACCATAATGTGGCCGGGAGGACAATTATTGGCAGGCGGTGCACTTTGACTGTCCGTGTTTGCATTCACAGGTCATGCTGACCGTAATGTAGATAAACACGTGAAGCCGGTCGATATGGCGAAGCAGCATACAGGAACATTTGGTATCAAGTAATGATGAGCGAATTTACCGTTGTAACGTGGAAACCTCGGGGAGCGGGGATCCAAACGCAGCGCAAACGATTATATGAGACGAAAGATGGAAGTCGTAGTCTGAGGTACAAGATGTGTTCGGTACGCCAAGAAGCCGGTCCTGGTGGTGCAGGGAAAGGCAGTCACACGTGTAGACACGGGAAAGCCGAAACTCAGTCTTGCCAAGAAGGGTATGCTCTCCGGGCACGGGATCCGGAATTACAAGCATACAGAAGTACGCGGGATAGAACGAGAATGTAGCGGAACCGCTCGGTACCTGCACATGAGACAAGTCTTTGCACCTAATAACCGGTTAGACCGGTTACAAAGAGCTAGACAGTCACGGGAACGACAATGATTCGCAGCCGCTAGTACTCCGGGGGCGTGCCTGCGATGCAGGTGGCGGAACAGAACCAATCGTATTTTAAAAAGTTAAATTTTTTAGATGTAACCGTTTCAAAACCTCTGCCAGCATTTGCAAAAACCGACAATACACCAGTGTATTTTTGACTCGACCACTAGGACACCTCGTATGGCCTCATTGCCTTTTTAAACTATTTTAATTAATTAGTTTATTGAACTTGTGGTAAAATTTATGGAATACATGGAATGGCTGAGGTGCCCCTGAGGAGAAGTTTGGAAACTGAAGTAGCCATCCAGCAATTAAGACACCGGTAACTTTTTGGAGAAAAGAAGAAATTACTGTTAGTTTCTCATTGTGTTACTCTCAATATGCATGTATCCTTATGTCAAATTGTGTTTTGTTCTTTGCTTGTATATTTACTACTAAGATATATACCTTTAAATATTTCCTTTGACTGGCTAAAATTTTGGCACAATACTGTATATAGGCCTAAATAAGTAAATGAATAAATAATTATTCCAATAATTATAATTAAAAAATTAAATAAAATGAATTACATTTCATAATAAGGATATTATTTTACATATGATCTTTAAATTGTAATAACGTTGCGATTTAGACTCATTATGAAATATTATTTCGCAGAATACAAATGTGGTCATCTAAATAATTCAAATCATATTTCACAATGAAATGCAACTTTTCACATTGATATACTTCCAAATAAAGGTTTTTTTTCATAGGGGGTTACTAGGTTTATCGGCGAAATATTCACTTGAATAATGATAGAGGTAAGATTTGGATCAGACTCAGACTTAGACATCCCACCAATATGATTTAATTTTGCATCTGTAGAATGGGTTTAGCAACACTAAATTACTCGTATTGCCAGACCTAATATCAATAATCTTATCAGCGTTGTGCAAGTTCACACTCGACAAGAACTAGCTCAAAGTTCAATTCATACAGATTAAAATTAACTAATTTACGTTCAAAGTTCAAAATTTGAATTTTGAACTACGTTCACAGTTCCAAAAATGAGTCATTTCACGTTCTTGTCTTCCATTTTTTTGTTATATAAGCTGCTTTGAATCCAAAGTGAAATTTTTGATCCGCAATTAAGATATCACTACTGTCACCTACCACTATAAAGCTCTTTGAATCTACTTTATTGATATAAACCAGGGGTGGCCAATCTTATCCGCAAAGGGCTGTTGTGTGTGCTGGTTTCTGAGGTAACCTTTAGGTCAGCTGTTCAAACCCAGGTGTGAGGACTCTTCAGCCAATCAGTCCTCTAATTAGTAATCTAATTAGGCAGTTGCAGCGAAAACCCGCACACACAGTAGCCCTTTCTGGATAAGATTGGCCACCCCTGATATAAAGAAATCGTAAGTTTGACTGCCAGTGCTTTGGAGCGCATAACCACTGATGAAGATAAGGAATCCCCTTGATGTAGAAGTCCCAACCTCCGAATCCTGCCTTTCCTTGCCGGATCGTGACACAAATATTTACCCTACAGTGACTACATCCAATTTCATTCAAGTTTGGATTAAAAAAATAGTCCAATGATTGATGAATTAATGATTTAATAAATCAAACTCTATAAAATGACAATCAAGACATGGTGACTATGAAAAATCCTTCTACCAAGAAACCTTAAACAGAACTGAGGAACAGCGGACTTAGATTAAAACATGTAATGTCCAATTGTCCAACATTACGATTATATGAAGTGGCAGAATTAAGAGATTGTTGGATATTTGAATTTACAATTGTTATGGATCGCTGATTTAAAGACGATGCCGTATAGATTACTGTAGATACCTCGATAATGTGTGTTCTGATAGCTACTTACAACTCATGCCGCTTTAGTACCAGTTGTTGAACTTCCGCTGAAAAATAATATACTCTTGCATTAATTCTATCAAATGTTATAAAACTAAGCTGTATACTACGAAGCAAGATTAGTATGCACCTTTCAAATCCCATTCAATATTCCTTTATCCACGTCACACACACAAACCCGCATACATATCTAAATGGGGACCGTCCATTCATTTCTGTGGGAAAAACCCTAATCCCAATCAGGACACTCTTAACCCCTACCTGTCACAACTTCGATCAAGGAAGGAGGCAGACCCCAAAATGCAGGAGACCGGTTTAATGAGACTGACACGGCCGAGAGCGAACAAAGCCAAAGGGGAAAACCGGAGGAGTAGTCGGGTCGAGCGCGGAAGGACCGAAGCCAGGGAGATCAGTCCTACGGAGAGGGACAGGACGAGGAGACGAGGGGATGGAGCGGGCAGGCAGGGTCGAGATGGCAGACAGGGCAGGCGAGGGAGGCAGGAACCGGGATGAAGGCCGGGCGAGCAGGAACGGGCAGGAATGCAGGTCAGGTGAGAGAGCAGAGAACGAGGATACAGACACGGAGGGGAGAAGAGACAGGTAAGCGCTCAGTAAAGGTCCGGTACATGGCAACAATACTTCGCAATGCCCTCTGCGCGGTCTTGCTTTAAACAGGAGACTGATTTGAAGCGGCTGATTGTTCTCCGCCGTGCTGCCCCACCCCTTTGGGCGTGACACTACCCAGCCTTAACCTTAACAAACCAACCAAAATACAAGACATTTGGCTTTTTTACTTTTTTGATTGCATCCACAGATTTTTATAAAATTGAGGTTATCCGAATAGGGACCTGAAAATGTCCCCAAAAATAAGGAAGTTTCAGGTTTTACCACACCTGTGGGAATATTTTGGTCCCCAAAATGTGATGTAATCGACGGGGGGGGGGGGGGGGGGGGGGGGGGGGGGGGGGGGGGGGGGGGGGGGGGGGGGGGGGGGGGGGGGGGGGGG
>JAODKC010000117.1:24285907-24301361 GCA_026777985.1 Mormyrops attenuatus | reverse complement strand
ACCCAGCTGTCTCTCAACACACCTCAGGGCCCGGTGCAGACCCAGCTGGCTCTCACCACACCACCGGGCCCGGTGCAGACCCAGCTGGCTCTCAACACAACCCGGGGCCTGGAGCAGACTCTGCCGGCTCCCGACACAGGGCCCGGTGCAGACCCAGCTGGCTCTCAATACAACACAGGGCCCGGTGCAGACCCAGCTGGCTCTCAACACAACACGGGGCCCAGTGCAGACCCAGCTGGCTCTCAACACAACCCCGGGCCTGGAGCAGACACTGCCGGCTCCCGACACAGGGCCCGGTGCAGACCCAGCTGGCTCTCAATACAACACAGGGCCCGGTGCAGACCTAGCTGGCTCTCAACACAACCCGGGGCCCAGTGCAGACCCAGCTGGCTCTCAACACAACCCCGGGCCTGGTGCAGACACTGCCGGCTCCCGACACAGGGCCCGGTGCAGACCCAGCTGGCTCTCAACACAACACAGGGCCCAGTGCAGACCCAGCTGGCTCTCAACACAACCCGGGGCCTGATGTGGACACGGCTGGCGCTTCATGTGATACACTCCTACGTCTGGCTTCCTGCCCTCGAGTGAATAGTGGTCCTTGGGTGCAGGATGTCCCTTGGACTTAAATCAAACAGCTCGTGTAGGTCTCTGATTCAATCACTGCACTACATCCACCAGTTTCAAAATTGCTGTAGAGGGGCTAACTGGTATGGTGATTAAAACAGAACCAGCCAGAGACGGGTGGGTATGTGTTCTAGTCTTAGGTGTTCGACGGGTGAATTTGATAGCAGATCACTCGGTATAACTGGTGCCTCTAGTGGCTAATTAAAGCTCTCAGAGGCAGGTTTGGTCATGTCAAGCTGGATGATGTTCCAGTTGACGGTAAGAGGAAGTTTCCCCCTTGAGTGGAGCCCCTCCCCCCTGAGGCCCTGATGTGATTGGAGAGGCTCTCATCTAACTGAGGGCTACACGACCATCTCTGGTCGAGAACGCAGGCTCCTCTTGGCATACTGCCGCTATCACTCCTTGCTGATTTGATATGTTTCAGGTGAAAGTGACGAGTGTGACATGGTCAGAAAGGGATGAACAGCCTTCTGCCGGTGTCCTCCTGATGGCTAGGGTCTTCCTGGCTTCTGTCCCAGCACCTGCATCTCTTTCTGTGTCATGCTGTTTGTGAAAGCATTCGGTTCAATGGCCTGACATTGCTTCTCACATTTCTTTTGGTTTCCTGTCAGAGCCTGTCTGGCACTGGGTCTCGGTCGATGGTCATTGACAAGGTCAGCCCAGCTGCACGGGTGGGGCATTTCGTACCCCCACCAGACTCTCACATGCTCTGTCCATGGACCTATCATGGTGCCATGGGTTCAGAGGTGCAAGGAGGAGTGGGAAGTTTAGCACCAGTAAACAGACCATGTACGCTGATCATGGGAGTCCAAGCAACTAGAGCAGGCAGGACCAAGCAATCAGATGTCTTGCTCCCACTTCCTCTAGTTGCTTGGACGCAGCTTCTCTACAATCTGATTGGTTATCTCTCTGATCCAATCATTTTTCATTCTGCCCTCAGAGCATTTTTTGTGTAAAGCTCCCACGAGCATGTACGATGTGGCTGATGTTTTTTTTTGGGGGGGGGGGGGTTATCTCATGACTTGCTTACATGGTCAATGGCAAAGACACCATTGCTCAATTTTGGCAGATAAACTACCACAGCTTAGCAGTACTATTAATCCTAAGAGTACTGTAGTACGAGCTCCTTGCTGCTGGTTACTTATGCTATTAGGGACAAAGCGGGACCTACCAACATTTACAACAAGATGGGGGGAACAAATCAATGCAGATGATTACCGTTCTTGGTGTCTCTCAGAAGTCGCGCCCCCCCGGGCTCATACGAGGGATTTTCCCCAATAAGAGGTTAGTGACATTAATGGCTCTTAGCGTTTATGTTTGAAACCTAAGGAATCCATACCTGACTAAGTTGACAAACTTACCTTTGAATAAAATGTGCATTGAAGAGGCAGATTGAAGAGGCAGATTGAAGAGGCAGGCTTCCACAGAACCACTGCAGAAAGTGCAAGGAATAATTTCAAAATGTTTTTTTCAGCCAACAGCTCTGCAACTTTGTTTAAAAACTGAAAAACCTCAGTCTGACCAGTGTTACCCTGAAAGTACTGGTTATTGAATGACCACAGCCTATTTGGATAATGTAAAATCATTTATATATTTTGTATTAAATTACACTTAATGTTATATAATTATTGTGTGGCCAAGATGTAATTTGTTCTGAGTGAAATGAATGCTTGTTCTGCATTTCGGGAAGCATTGTGTAAAAAAAATACCATAATTGAACTGACATTTATAGATCATTATAATCCTAATTTGATACTTTTTATCTTTATGACAGCTTTCTGGGGGCTGCCTAAGAAGAGCTTTTGGCTGCTTTCAAATTTGGTGGGGGCAGGGCTTTCTTACACTTTTATTATACACATCTGATCATAATCATATTGTACATCTTTCAGAGTGGGGGGGGGGGGCAGGGCTCTCTTATACTCTCATTGTATAAATCTGCTCGTAATCGTATTCTACACCTTTCCTCTTGCTCACACATACATGTTTTAAATTATAGTGTACCATGTCATTGTTCGCTGCGCCCCCCTGAGAAGGTGGTTGGCACTGCAGTGGGCGGCAACCTGCATAAGTCACCGCGGCCGGGAGGGTCATAAATCAGGCAGAGTGCGATGCCGTCCTCTCGGGATGCAGCTGCAGCGTGCCGCCACCAGGAGGCCTGAGGGGCATTGGAGGGACGCGGGGCTGTCCTGACTTGCATGGCAATTCGCTTTTTCAGTGCTAGGAGGTAGAAGTTTGGGGCGTTGTGCAAGGGTTGGATTAATGGCTGGGGAGGGGCGTGTGCCTATGCATGGCCCTGGGGTTATGCACACTGCACTCTCGGGCTCTGCAGTGCGGCACCTGGGAGAGGAAGATGCCTCCTTTCATGTTTGACTTTAAAAGGTTTCGTTAGGGCTCTTGCCAAGCTTATTTTCGCCTCCCTTCGAATTTCGTCCTTGCCCTTGTGCTAGTGGCGGTGGTGGGGGGTCCATTTCATGTGGATTTTTTCCCACGCCGCATCACGCAGATGACCAGTAGAGGTCATTCTTCTTGTATTCCGTTACTAGCATGTTTAAGTACTCAAAGGGTGGTGGGGGAGGAGAGTATTGTATGATTGTCGGGCATTGCAGCTCCGCAGACGCTTTCATGGGAGCAGGTCTTCCTGGAAAAGCCACCACCAGCATCAGAGCTGGGACTGACCCCAGACTTTTCGTTCATCTGAGCATGCTCTAAAAACATGAACCCTTCAAAGGCATAAGACTCTTAACTTCTTATAATGGCGTGAATGAATTATCTGGAGAAAACTGCCAAGCAAGGATGCCAAGAAGGAGCTGGAGTCTCCAACGGCAATCAGAGCAGTGGCAACCGAAAGATACTCCAGTGTAACTGTAGTAACGAAGCGGGTGTGCATTCATCAGGAAAAGTAATACAGGGACTAGTGGAAAGACAGAAGGCAGAGGCTGCAATGTGCAGTGAGTTATGGTCGCCCTTACAAATCTCCCCTTCAATCTGTGGAATGTAACTCTCCCCGAGAGGAGTGAACCTGTGGGCCACAGATAGAGCAAGAAATCAAACCACTAGAGGGCAGGATGCTGTATGGAGCAGCACAATGGAAACAACATCTCTCATGCAGGGCACATGGTTTGGAATCGACCCCGCACACGTGTAAATACTTTCCACTGTCATAAGCACTGCCCCCCCCGGGGGGAAGGTCACACCCTGTGACTCCTGCCAGCCTCGGGTTGGAAAGGCACCCCTGCCTGTGTTGTGAGAGCCAGCGCATGTGTTTACATCTTACCTGGGCTGTGCATCAGTGGGTGTGAGCCCCGAGATCTGGCAGCGCCTCACGGTGGCCCATCTGCGATGTGCAGGCGGTGAGCTAATGACCGTGATTGAAGAAGTGTGGGTCAGGACTGGGGTCCCGATGTACGGTAGAGTTTTTCTACATCTCCCTATCAGGTGGATGGAGCCTAAGTTTTGGGGGGGGGGGGTTCAGTCAACATGGCTGCACTCCATCCAGTATCTCCACAGCATTTATTTTGGTTCTTTCATCCTCTTTCAGTCTTAAAACGATGCTGCAGAAGAAGCTGTCCAGCGGCACCGTGGACCTGTCCGGCATCCCACTGTCCATCCAGGACATCCACCAGGTGGCGTACTACCTCCAGAAGAACTGGGATGGCCTGGTCTCGGTGGACCTGAGCTTCACGGAGCTCCAGGACGATGGGCTACGGCCCCTGCTGCCTTTTCTGGCAGCACTGCCCAAGCTGTCCACGCTGGCGCTCAATGGCAACCGACTGACCGCTGCTGTTCTGAAGGACCTCACAGATGCGGCCAAGGACTCCTCGTGTTTCCCCAGCCTGGCTTGGGTGGACCTGGGCAACAACGTGGACATCCTGACCATGCCTCAGCCCCTCCTGGTTGCCCTCCGACGTCGTTTCGGCCTGAAGAGCAGCCTGCCCACTATCTATGAACATGGCGAGAGACGGCACCATGATTGGCAGGTAGGGTATGACAAGGAAGAAGAAGAGGAGGAGAAGGCTTCTGACATGTCTGAGGAAGCTCTCGAGGATAAACCAGAGTTATGGGAGGTCAGAGAAAATATGCCCCAAGACATGGAATTGCACTGCTGTGAGAGATGAACCTGCCATCAGATCCTGCAATGAATTTAGGAACTTGATGTGTAGGGAACCCAGCTTGTCATGCCGTGACCCCAGCAGGACCTCTGACCTCCACTGTACACTGCCTGTCATGTGACCTGACCATATACTGTCTGTAGGTGACGCTCATTAGTCACAATGTCACTGGCTGTGGCATCTGATGCAGAAGGTTTCCCTTCCATTGTCTAGGAGTGAACAGGAGATTTGGACACAAACCCTTCCTCCTATTGACTGCTAGTGGTGTCACGTGGAGCTGGGTTGGGGGTGTGGATTATTAGCCCTCCACGGCACTGTCCTTTTATTCCCAGGGCTAAGGTGGCTGCACAATCTGTGGCTTAATTTAGGCCACGCCCACAAGCGCTCCCTGGCCCATGTGTGGCCAATAGCAGCTCACTTGCCGTAATGGGGGAGGGACTTCTTTTACAAAAGCCAGCGTGCAGAGAAGCCATCTCTCGGAGCTTTATCATCAGTACTGTTTGGCCGGTTATTGTGGGGAAAACAGAGTTTTTGTAATTGCAGCATTCATGGTGTCAGTTTTGAGTGTGTGATGAATAATGGGGTTTGTATTTCGTCTGGACGTGTGGGTCTGCTCTGATCTGCGGTCTCCAATCACCCACTACTATAAAAAAACAAATACTCTGAGCTTGATGTAGCATCTTGTATGGATCTGTAAGGGATTCAAATTTGTGCTGCTTCAAGAACCTTCTTTTTGTATTTTTTTTTTATTTTTCTGTATTTATGCAAAGGTTTTTTGTAGGTGATATGAAGTGTTTTTGTGTTTGTGGTATTAATCTTTCATATCTGAATCATCACCGGCTGTCCAATGCAACAATGGATCAGTTGTTAATGTGGTAAATCTACATCAGCACAGGGATATGTTAGGCTTGTGCAGTACAGACCGTCTGCTTCACTCGCACCTGTGTCTGCTGTGCTCGGTCTGGCGGCAGTCTTGCCGCTAATGCATGTCGTAGCAGTGTCAACAACCATGCCGGGGGCCCCGGCGGGCCTTGTGCAGGTCCGACCTGCCAGCACTGCTAGTGTGAATCACGTTGGTCTCTTATAAGGGGGAACAAAATAAAGAACATGGTGAAAAAATAATTTCTTCTGGCTGGTGAGTTTTTGAGGAAGAACTTGGTTGTGGTTCAGCGATACCCTGACATTCCACCCGAGGAATGGCCAATTCATCACGCAGGCTCCAGGGACTGTCGGCAGAGCTCCAACATCCCCGCCCATTGCTCTGTTCCAGCGCATACCTGCTTCCCATTTCAATCTCAAATCCCAATTTTAATTTAGAAACACCAGCTTAGATGAGCAGGTCTGCAGTCCCGGCAGAAGCAGCTGCCATAGAGGCTCCGTGATGTCACTCATTGCTGATAGGTCTTCATGTCCGCGCCTGGACGTACTCAGTCCCTGATTGGATATCTCCTTTAGCACCAGTGAAGCTGTCGCTTAACCTGAGATGACAGCAGTCCTGTGCGAAAATCTGGCTCTTATAATTAATGCCTGTTACTTAACCTTTAAATCAAACAATTTATCAGCCCTCGGACATGCAGTAAAAGCGGCAGTCACTCTAAATTAAATAGAAAAATACTTGAACTGCAGTGGAAAAATAGTTTCCCTTTTGAGATCACAATGTGATGCTGTGGAGAGTTGGGGGCTGGTGCCCGTTACCCTACAGCTGCCCCCCAATCCACTAAAAACAAAACCACAGCGCCAGCCTTCCTCACCACACGCAAATATAGAATCAGCCTGTTGGGGCTGTAGATACTGATAAATCAAACCTGGCAGGATGGTGGGGGCCACTGTACCGTGGCTTTAGGCTGGGCTCATCCATAAGGGGTGACAGGGGTGTTTCTAGGAACCAAGACTAATTAGAGCTCCCCTCCCAGTGTGGCCAAGGTATGTGTTTTTAATCAATGCTATCGTTCATTTAGGTAACAGATGACCTTTACCAGGATGGCATTTCTGCAGGCCGCTCTGAACTGGCTGTTGACTTTTGCAGTCCAAGTGAAGCGGCTCACCTGAGTACCGTTGTTAGGTCTCACTGGGGCTCAGGAAACTTTTCGGGGAGATTATTTTGTGACAGGTGGCTTGGCGATGATGAAATGGTGTGTATCCCATTGTCTGTGTATGTCTTTGAGTGTGCTTGTGTGTGTGTGTGTGTGTGTGTGTGTATGTGTGTGTATGTCTGTATGTATGTCTATGTGTGTGTCTGTGTGTGTGTCTGTGTATGTCTGTGTGTATGTCTATGTGTGTCTGTGTATGTCTGTGTGTGTGTCTGTGTATGTCTGTGTGTGTGTCTGTGTATGTCTGTGTGTGTGTCTATGTGTGTCTGTGTATGTCTGTGTGTGTGTCTGTGTATGTCTGTATGTGTCTGTGTATGTCTGTGTGTGTGTCTGTGTATGTGTGTATGTCTGTATGTATGTCTGTGTGTGTCTGTGTATGTCTGTGTGTGTGTCTGTGTGTGTGTCTGTGTATGTCTGTGTGTGTCTGTGTGTGTCTGTGTGTGTGTCTGTGTATGTCTGTGTGTGCCTGCAGGGTTGCTTTGGTCAGCTGGCTGCAGTGAGATGTTAAATTTCAGACAAGTCTGCACACACATGCACATGCGTTTACGTGCATGCAACAGTTTCATTGCCTTGTAAATAGTCAGTAGGGTTGGCAAATTACCTCAGCGCTTTCGATGTACTTAATTTTAACTTCAATGTAATAATATAGATTTGCCACAAAATTTCTTGTCTGAGAATGAAAGTCTGAAAGCATGATTGATGCCAGATGTGCAAGAGTGTGTGTGTGTGTGCGTGTGTGTGTGTGTGCGTGTGTGTGTGTGTGTGTGTGTGTGTGTGTGTGTGTGTGTGTGTGTGTGCATGCTCTGGGGTGGCCTGACTCCCGCCCAGAGTGTCCTCTGCCCAGTGCTTTCTGTGATACGTGGGTGTGGGAGAGGGATGATAAAAAGCTAAATAATGTGTTTTTTTTTAACCTGACTGGAAACTGTCATTGTGAAATAATCCCCTTAACACATCTTCACATAGGGGTCATTGTGCCAAAGCTGCGGGACCATAACGTGACAGTTACTTATCTCGGTGCTGAATCTAGCATTCAGCTGGTCTCTCCATGCTTGTCCAAACGTGTGGGTCGGTGTAGCCAAGTTCACATTGTAGAAATGTCTTGGGAGATTGTTTTCATTAATCATACCCCTCTCAGGATTTGTAGTCATATTGTATGTAACATTCAGCATTTCTGTGTGCTCTTGTGAAGTGTTATTTTCAGGTTTATTAAAATTAATGTTACCTAAACTACCTTAAAGTTACAGAATGCGTTTCCACACAGTTTGGTCTCATGCCCCAAAAATTACGGCATTCTTCTGAAATGACTTGTGTAGAAATCCCGTTTTTGCTAATGTCTCGGTTTTAGTCCCACTAGGACCTCCTTGTGAATCACAAGCGCCACCTAGCGGCTACACTGAAGTAAAGCACAATCTGAATCCAAATACAGCGAATGATTGAAAGAGTATGGGACACTCTGTGTGTGTGGGGGGGGGTGATTTCCGAGAAAGGCAGGTCATTGCCTGAAACACTATAAAGTTAAATCCAGTAAAAGCCAGCAATAGATTACTGACAGACTCATGTGAAAACAACTGGGGTCTGGGGGGCATGTAATCGCCCCCATACTTTAGCTCTGTTGATTTCCCAGAGTTAGAGTAAGATAAAGGGAAGTGGGGTCTTGGGGGATATTGCACAAGACAATGGCTGATGAAGTGCAGACTAAATGCTAAATTTCAGCTGTCCAATATCAGGAACCTAAAGAGTGTGTTCCGTGAAGAGCAGAACCTGGAGGAGTGTCCACAAAGCACCCCAGTCAAGATGTGCCCCTGTTCTGTTCTGCCTGTTTGCAATGGAATACTTGTTACAGATCTTTTCCCCGCAGGGAATAACTTGTGGTTTGGCTTTCATCTAATCTCGTGAAAAAAAGAAGGGATTCATCACAATTCACAAATCACTGTAATGATCAGAGAAGCTGAACCCAGCTGCTCCATAGATTGTTTGTACGGAATCAGAAAGCCATTTGTGACTTCAACTGTATCTTTATATCACAAAAGACGAGTAAACAAAAACAAAATACACCAATCAAGTATGGAACGGAAGGGGGAAGTTCTAAGAAAAATAGCAAGTCCTAGGAACTAATGAGTTCATTTTTAAAATATCTGGGTGCAACCACTATATATTTGTATGACACAGAGACACAGAGTGTCTGACTTCTGTTTGTGTGATTCTGACTGTCAAACATGGCTGAGTCATGGTCTAGATTTGCTCTGCACCTCACAGAGTTGGCAGTCATTACCAGACCCAAGACTCGCCTAGAAATTGTGCAAGAATTGACTGGTTAAGATGAACAGTCGAGGACACCTCAAACTAATGTCTTGGCCAGCCCAGTCGTCAGATGTCGATCCAGCAGAACTTGTACTGAACGAACTTGAAAGATGAGTCAAAACAAAGCGACTCACAAGTACTGCAGCATGGCTATGAAGATATCTGGCAATTTACCATTGAAACGTATTAACCGAATGTCTGTTTTCCGGACTAATAGTAGCTGTTTTGAGCAATCCTAGATTTAGAGACAGCTTTCAATCTTTTTGAACACTGATTTGCTACTCCTTGTATTTTTTTGTATACTGCAATGTGTTTTTCATTTCCAAGTATTTAAAAATGCATGATGTAAAACATCATGAACTTCGTTTCCCGTAAATGTACTCAAAAATCGCTTAGATGATATCCACTTTCTGTTTTGACTGTGACCCTCCATTTGACTTCCCAAACATGCTCGTTACTGCTTCATTGGTGCTCAACATCAGTACTGCAACAAGTTGCATTAAAATCGGTGTGCTAAAGGTGGGCAGAGAAGACTCTACCTAAAATGGTATAAATCATAACACAGAATATGTCTCAACAAGGCATCTTTGCTCTTTACATATCTCCACACGGTATTTTGTACATCTAGACATGGTAAACATGCCCGTGTTTAGGCGGCATAAATTAAATACACGTTTAAAAAAACCAGTGTAGTCATTTTTATACCCCATCAACGCAGTTCTTTCAGAACTAGATATACCCAGGGCAAGCTAACACTTTTCTATTCAAGGGCAAAGGGTTCAGTCTGTAATTCATTATATTGGTTCCTATTAAATAATATTTTGCCTTTTAATCATAACCACTGTGTCACGCCCAGTCCCTATCGCCCTCCTGTGGACCACACCTCCTCATTACCCTCGTGTGAATCCCGCATGTTCCCAGCTGTTTCTTGTTTATGTTCGTTACCCCGTGTATTTAGTTTGCGTCCTGTTTAATCTTGCTAGGTCTGTCATTGATGTGAGTTGCTGGTTGTTCCCCTGTCTGCTTGCTGCCTCCCGAATTAAACCCCGTTTTCCCCGCTGTCTTGGCTTGCTCGCCTGCTTCCCTGTTCGCCGCCCACCGTACCTGACACACTGAAACTCAAAATTTGTGAAAATTTCAACTAAGACGTTCACTGTTTTGTCTGAGATGCTAAATTATGTGTCTGACTTGGAGCAAGTGAACTAAAAGGAGAAAAGTAGTCAGGGCCGGAGTGGGACTGAATTTCTGACAGACAGTCCAATATAAAACTATCAGTGGTGTGAAGGGTTCTGCTAATCGCTAACTAGCAATTAAGGCTAACTTTTTCGTTAGCGGAATAGCATTTCCACTAACTTTGAAAATCATTTGTGGACCTGCAGAAAGAACCAGACTCTTTTATTGAGTCCTTAACAACTACGCAGGCACTATACTACGCAGGCACTATACACCTACCGACACCAAACACAATAGCAGCAATACAAGGAAGTAAGACCCCGAACTCTGAGGTTCACATATGGTGGGGGATTTATACAAAGCTAAGGATCGGACAGGGTGCACATAAGAAACAGGCCAACACACACACCAGAATCAGGAAGTATAACTATTATCAACAACAGTACAACAAGGGCTATCTACACAGCCCGCAAGCATGAAAGGAACGCAGATCTCACCGGCACTACAATATTGTAGTGCTCCAGCGGCGAAGAGATCATGAGGTGCACAGCGAAGTTCACTTGTTAGTAGACTCGTTTATTGCGGCATTCTTTTAAGGACAACGGTAAAACAGTGAGTGAGAATTACCTAACACACACTGATGGAAAAGCCTTTAAGGAGACAAAAGTGGATACAGGCAATGGATACAGAGCGCAATGAGTCATACTCTGAAAACTTTTGTTTCCTTTTGGCAGCTTAAAAACCAAAACAGATCAAAATAAATCCAAAAAACGGAATGCATATGAATTTTTTAGGGCTGGGACTTTAACGCGTTAACTTCGATTAATTAATTGCGGAAAAAATAACGAATTAAAAAAATTAACGCATTTTACTCGCACTATTCTGTCCTTGCTAAGATGAGTGTGTAGTTTTTAGCTTGACAGATAGCTACCCAGGGAGAAGCGAACGTTCACGAACACCAGATAACAGGCTTCTCCAATAAACATCCGGGAAGCAAATCTTAGAGTTTGAGATGTTTACTAAAAGAGGCACATAATACATATATCCCATTGGCGCTCTAGCGCGATTAGTACTTCAGTGTTTATATTACCCTTTTCACAGGTCGCGAACCACTTAACAGCTTATCAGGTAAGTATTTAAGGTAAGTAATTATACCATTGTAGATGGTATACATAGTACTTTATCTTGAACTGTTGGTCTGTTGGTCTGTTAATTTTTGTACAGGGATACTTGAGTTTTTGACTGAAATTGAATTGTTTGGTTTTCTTGGTTTTTCATACACAATGTTTGAAAAATGGGAGCAGTTGTCAATTAATACTTTGGCATTTTTGGTCAAAATTTCCATTGTTCTGAAAACAGTTTGTTCTGTGTTTTCTGCACTCATCTATTGGTCTGTGTAGTAGACTGATGGGTAAATAAACAAGATTTTGAAGTTTAAGCTTATGTATATTGATTCATTCATCAACCAAACTTAAATTTCTTATTTCTCGTGTCAAATATTGAAATGTGATTAAAATGTGATTAATTTCGATTAATTCATTACAAAGCTTCTAATTAATTAGATTATTTTTTTTAATCGAGTCCCACCCCTAGAATTTTTACTTTACTCTCACTTACGCCTATATGCCTACGCAACATTTCTGTTCCGTTCTTTTTTTAAACCGATGGAAACACTGGCAGGTTCTCAAAAGGCAACAAGCGAGAACCAGTCGAGCTCCGTGTTGGTGGAAACAATTAAGGTCTAGCGGAAACATGCACGTTCATGTGCATCGATTGCGCATGTGCAAGATAATCGATTAGGTATAGACTAATGACTTTAAAAATATTGATAAAAGTTTACCCATTTCTACACACTTCTTGTACACTACACTGTCTGTGTTTGTTGCAATACATCTGCCCTCTCCTGGGGTCTCATTTATAACCGTTCCGTACGCAGAAAACGGGACCTAAAAGATGCGTGCGCTTCTTTCTACGCAAACGTCGCGATCTATATAAACAAACTTGACGGCAGAATGTGCGAATATGTACGCCAACTCTGACCCATGCGTGCGAACATTTTGGAGAAAAAAATACGACCGCGGGTGAAGAGGGTGAGCAAAAACGTGAGTGGCATCAGTACATAAATGATAATTCCTTGTGCTAGTGAGTCATACACCGTACATTTAACTTCACTAATTATTCAGTCACATATTTATAATATTGAATAAATATATAAATAAAATATATAATCCGAATCAAATCTTAACTTAATCTACACTTTCAACCTATGTGCCGCAGCTGTTTAAATGTAAATGGATAAGTGGTGGTCGTGATTATCACGATCATTTGGATACGGACTGTATCAACAATCAGTTGCTAAAAACACATAAATGCCGCGATCACATTCGTGCGCAACATAACATAATGGATGCGCTGGCATTGTTAGAAGATTATGCCAATGGCAGAATTAGAAGGGAACGGGTATTCAGGGACCATGAAGATTTTTTGGCCCATGATGGCTCATAGACCGATTTAGATTACCTAGATATGTGCTTTTGGAGCCATGGGCTGAACTGGGACCAATGTTAGAGAGACTAACCCGACGGAACCGCGCGATCCCGGTACAAATACAGGTACTGACGACCCTGGGGTTCCTTGCAACTGGCTGTTACCAGCGGGAATTAGCCGACAGGTATATGTTATAATTAACAATAAAATTGTGAATTTGTTCTAAAGCTTGTTTAGGAAATACAATAATAATCTAATTGTGTTTAATTGTATTCTAGGTCTGGGATATCACAACCATCACTAAGCTCAGTAATACCTGTCGTTTTGGATGGGATTATTAAAATGACTAGTAGATACATTAAGTTCCCTTACACCGTGGGAGAGCAGGCCAACATCAAAAGGCAATTTGCAGCAATGTCCGGTTTCCCAAATGTAATCGGCGAAATTGACTGCACTCACATTGAGATAAGGGCTCCATATGAAAACGAATTTATTGACGTGAATAGAAAACATGTGCATTCTATAAATGTTATTTGTGACGCTGAAATGGTCCTGACGAACGTGGTTTCACGATGGCCTGGCTCGTTTATCCTGGAACACAGCAGTGTAGGGAGCAGACTGGCTGGCGCTGCGCGCGATGGCTGGCTTCTTGGTAAGGTGATAAAAACATTGTGTGATTTATAACTATTCATTGTTCATGTATTGAATCGTTCTGTTATGAAATGCAGGTGACAGCGGCTACCCTCTCAAGCGCTGGCTCCTCACTTGCTGAAATGCAGATGGCGATGTTTAAACGCATCAGGTGGCCGGTTGTTATACCACCCCCCAAAATTGTGCCGAATTATATGGAAGCCCGTTTCCGCCACCATGGGGAAAAAATGTAATCTCCAAATTTCGACTTAGTTATCTCGTTATTTGAGATATTAAGTCGAAATCTCGACTTTAATTATATATTTTTTTCAACGGTGGCGGAAACGGGCTTCCATACACGTCTATCTCGGTTTCAGAAAAATTTCTCTTTTTACTTTTCCGCTCGGTTGCCATGATGCCATGAGTTTTTCAGGTTTACATCGCACGCTTAAATATGCATGAGGTAATTTTCACTGACCATGTATGGTTGAACTGGGGTGAGTAAAGGGCGGAATATGCGGCAAATCTACGTACGTACAATCCCAGGTAGTGTGCGATTTATAAAGCGTATTTTGCTTGCAGGTGTGCGTGCGCACGTTTTTATAAATCTGACTTTTTCTTTGCGTACGTCATTTTCGTTCGTTTTTCGTTTTTTGAGCGCACGTACACTTTTAGTATGAGTTCTACGCAAGGTTTTATAAATGGGACCCCTGGTCTGGTGGAGTATCACTGCTGTATTCATGCACAGACCGACCATCCACAGTCCTATGTTATACGAACACAAGCTGCCGTGCGCAGAATCGTCCGCACGCCGCGCAGCTGGTGTATTCTGGGCTTAAGGGAAAGGGGGCCGTTTTAAACAAGGATGTTTTCTTTTCTACTTCAAGTGAGATAGTCATTAAAACTGATGTTGTAAAATATGGTTGCACAAGGAATAATCCTATAAAAAGAGATGTAGGCTAATTCACATTTTTAGTCGTCGCCAACGTTGTAGTTATTTATTCTGTGGGGTATTTAAAGAGAAAGTAAAATATTTCTGTATCTCTAACACTACTTTACTGCTATACGAGCCCTATTCAAATTATTTATAAACTATACGATAAAATGTAAGGGACTTAAACAGAATTCCCCGCCAAACAAAACTCCCCGTTTTGCGACCCAAGTATGTGTTATTACACAATAAGTTTATGCAGGCCTACATAACGACGATGAAACAAAGTTTGTTTTGGAAATGGATAGGCCAATGCGGTTTAATTACATTTAATCCAAACTGCATATAATTGATTATTTTAAAAAATCCACTGCAGTAGGCTATTTAAAAAGTGATTTAGCTAAGCAAGGAGACAGTAATGCACCATGCACCATAAATCAAATGGCTAGACCAAAAATAGATAGTGAAAAGGCATGCCTTAACATGGAACATGACAGGCCTAAGTCAAGTTTTAAAAGAGATCTTTGTGTGAGCTGTGTTGAAACGTTAGAACTATATAGTAATCAGTCACCCACGTCACAGCAAAAGACATTCATAGATCCATTTAGCCTCAAAGGCATTAAGTCGCGTCTCAAAACCACGCTGCCTCATTGTATGAAAGCATCAGAGCAAAAACTCAAGCTAGAACAAGCAACTGGTAAATGTGTCCCAAGGCGAGTCGTCTATCCATGGTTCCAAAAACACTTCGCCTGACACCGCACAAATGTTGAACATGAATCTGCATAACCGTTAAATGTGCACTTAATCGTGAACCACACAATGAACTGTGAACTAATCAATAGGCCTACATAAACGTATTATGCTTTAATTACAAAACCGTTTTCCTATTTTAATTCCTCAGGAGAATGTCCCTGAAGAAGAGGAACCTTGCAAGAATGTCATTACGGTCTGGAGTAGCGTACTCAGTCCTCCTCTGGGATGTCAAATACCTTTTTAGGTTCAATTAATTACTAATTGCATTACATAATATCTTCCTGAGACCTGGGCCATTCATTTGTGTCCTCTGTAGTGGACATTTTGTTTTTGCATCTATCTTTTCACTGATGTAA
>JAODKC010000117.1:24272461-24285807 GCA_026777985.1 Mormyrops attenuatus | reverse complement strand
CTCCAAAGACATAGAAAATCACAAATAACCTGAAATTGAAAGACACTTTTTTTCCTTGGGTCTCAGGAGGATATGCAGGGCCATAGCCAGGATTTTAAAAATACATAGGTCAAAAGTGTCAGCGCTTCCTATGAAATCCCAGCTGTGGGATTAATAAATGTTATTTTACCTTATCTTACGCTGATTCGGGGGCATGCTCTCCCGTGAAATGTTCAGAAGTGGCAATTTCAGGTCCAGAAAGTAAAAATCCAGACCAGAATTTTGTTTCAACCAACCACTTGACTACTATTTGACCGTGACTCTTCACGCTCAGCTGGTTGGATGAAACAAAATCCTGGTCTGTATTTTTACTTTCTGGACCTGAAATCGCCACCTCTGGTCAGAGTTTCCAACTCTCACGCATCTGGCGTGACACTCATAAGTTCAGCCTCTCACGCTCACGAAGGGAATCTATTATTTCATTATGAACCTAAAATTAGCTACGTCAAAATGTTGAGGCAATTTGCAAACCTTACAGATTGTTTACAAAGTAATAAAACTGTTACATACATGTAAACGCGTGTGCAGACTTGTCTCGAACTGAGAATCTCACTCCAGTCAGCTGACCAAAGTTGGCAACCCTGCAGGCACACACGCACACAGACATACACATACACGCGCGCGTTCGCATTCATATCTCTGTGGGGACCGTCCATTCATTTCAAAATCCGAGCTACGACAACCGTAACCCATACCCAATCATAACGTTAATCATAAGAAAATTTGTAGCTAAATTTAGGTTTATAATCGAATAATATAGGTTTGCTATAAGATTTTTCGCGTGAGCGTAAGAATCTGAAAACTTGAGATTTGGCAACCCTGTTTCAGTGGATATTATGAAATTTTAAAGTTGTGTTTATGCTTCGATCTAACTTAATCACACTAACATCTGATCGCTCGGTCAGCTTTGTTCTCAGCGCATCACAAATATAATATTGCAGTAAAAATGCAGAAAACACCGAGGATATGACCTCGGTGTCCTCAATGGCAGATACGGGCATGAAAATATAGTAGGCTATCTTCGTCCAGCGAAGATTTTATGTTCACACCGGTGTGTCGAATACCAAGCCAGACGCATCACACCCCAGTAACTGTAACAGGTCTTACAATAATAATTTGTGCTCGGAATAGCCGGGTTTGCGTTGCCATCTAGTGGCTGATCTGGGAAATACACAGAGGTAGCTTAATCAGCCGTCGCAGCAAAATGAATTCCTAAACTAATCATGAAACATTTTGGACATTAAAGCTAGGAAATAATAAGCCATGAAATCGTTTTATACACATTTTGCAAGGTGAAAGGTGACGGCAGGTAACCAAGAATCCTATATTATTTGTCTAATGGTGGGAAAGGGGGCTGTTCTCAAAACCCTTGGCAGGGTCAGAACTTGATCTCATCTGTTTAATGGAGTGATGTTTAGAGATGCACCACCACGTTATGGCTGTAGCCATCAGTGATGCCCCCTGACCCCAAAAGCAGCGTTACCTCTAGTTTAACAACAGCACACAAATTACCCTTATTTACTATGTCAGCCCAATATATCATTATTAGCAGAGAGTGCTCCTAAGTATGGGTCTGAAATTCAATACGAGGCGCTTAGAGTGCGCAACTTTATTTATTTCTTTTTATTGAGTGCCACTCCGTTAGTCAGCCCCTTGCCTAACCGGCTCGTTCTCCGCTTTTGCTGCGGGGTATTTTGTAACGAGACTGAACCTTTGGGCGACAAAGGAGCTGAGCGTAGCAGAACGGAAGCTCTTCCGGATAAACAGGCGGCTCCTGGCACCCCGTGGGGAGCCAGGCGGACGGTGACATCACCGGGAAACTGCTCCCTGCGGTGCGCAGACACGGGGGGTCAAGACGGGGGACTTATGTAACAGCAAAATGATTAGATTATTGCATCACTTTCTTTTGAAAACTTCTGGAAATTATTATCTTCACGAAATTGTTCATTCTTACACTGATGTTTCTTTGCGGAAACATATAGAAACCAACAACAAAACAACATAATTGATAATCTGCTTTATGAACTGGAGAAAACGGATATATTCGTCCGCATTCCCTCACTGCCGGGCTACAAAAGAATGGATACAAAATACGTTGACTCAGTGAGGATAAAGTAATAAGATGAAAATTCACTTTTGAAGAGAACGTCTGCCGTGTAATATCGTATTAATCCTGTGGGCCATATCTCAGCCCCCCTTCATGGCATCCCTATTTGCATTGGCATTCCCCGTTAGCTCTCTGCTGAGTCAGAGCAGTGGCGCCAACCAAACAAGAACCTCGCAATTTCCAACCCGCCCTTCCTCTTCTACAACAGGTCACCTTTAGGTTGCTTGTCTGTGCTGACAAATGACAGAGACCAGCTGCATTTAAACTCAGGATCCTCATTGGTGGACTGGCTCATCAGTCGGAGGTTCTTTAAAAGCTTAGGGGCTCATTTTGTCTTCTGCAGTTCTACATTAGACTAAAGCACTTTAATATAAGTCATTTTGAAGTTTTACCTTGGGACTTACTAATGGAAGAAAATTGGATGTATGCCCACTGAAACCCTAATACTTATTTTTCTGATGTCATTCTTAAAATGATTGAGTTTGTGCTTCTCTAATTTGAGGAACTTCTCAGTGCTCCCATTTAATTTCTCCTGATCCTGGTCACTTCTATCCTTCTCATGCTCCTGTATCATATTTTCCATCACTTTGGCAGGGAAGGTAAGGGCCATTGAGCTGACCCATGCTTGGGGGGGTGGGGGGGGTGAGCTGGGTGGTATGACTTCAGCCATCCATATATGTTTCAGGTGAATGCTCTGGGGTTCAGGTGCCTCTCTGTGTCATCGTGGGGTTTCCTCCGGGTTCTCTGGTTTCCCCCCGCAGCCCAAAAACATGCTGAAGCTGCCTGGAGCTGCCAAATTACCCACTGGCATGAATGGTGTGTGTGTCCTGCCATGGATTGGCACCCCATCCTGGGTTATTCCCATACTATTTTTATCAATCCAGCAGGTCCTAAATCCGGACACGAGGAGATAAGTATGAATTAATGTGACTGTGATGTCCGTCTTAACTGTGGTCAGTCCATCTGCATATAGATTCGACAACTTGTTTCAATTACGTTGCCCAAGGGTTTATTATTAAAGTCCTCACTGACAGGAGGACACAAACACGGGAAGGCTTGAGCTCTTCCTCCTCTGCAGTTATTATTGTACTTATTAATCTAGATTGACGTTATTATATGTCACCTTATTAATTTATTTAAAGAGTTATAAGAGAAAGAACGATACCCTTGTGTTTGGGATATGAATCTCTGATTCTGTGGCAGTTGTCTGTGGCATGTACAAGTTGTGTATCTTTTCTCCTCTCCTACTGTCTCACACATCTGCTGCTTTTTCTACTCTCTTACCACATAACCTGTCTTTCCTATTATCTCTCCACATCACCTGCCTTTCTTATTGTCTCATGCACCACATCATCTGTCTTTCCAACTGCCACATCACATCACCTGTCTTTCTTGTCTCACATCACCGGCATTTCCTACTGTCTCATCACGTCATTTGCCTTTCCTACCGTCTCACCACATCACCTGCTTTTTATTGTCTCACCACATCACCTGTCTTTCCTACTGTCTCACCATATTACATGTTTTTCCTGTAGTCTCACTGCATTATCTGGCTTTCCTTTTCATTGAAACTGGCAGCAGGTAGCAACGTAAAGCCAAAATGGAGCAAGAGACTGGGAGAGGTTAATGTTGGATGACCAGAGCCTACTAAATGCAAGGCTTACTGATATGAATTATCATCACATTGGACTTATTCCCACAGCTATGTAATTCCAGGTCTAGTCCAAAACTAGTAAACTGTATATTACTGTATGATGAGTTCTGTGGTAAAGGACAGTAAAAATCAGTCATTGTTTCATCAGCTGGTACAGGAATGCTGAACTGGCTGTTCCTATCTGGATGGTGAACAGAACCACCATCAAGACTGGGTGAGAGGAGCAAAAACAAGACAGCCATCTTGGCTTCATTGGGAAATGCAGGGAACAAAATAGGCATGGGATCTTGGGGAAGGACAATGACTAGGGTCAGGTAACATGGGTGCATGGTGCTGGAAAACAACACAGAGGTCCATGTTATGGTGTGTGATCAGGAAAAGGCAGTGGAATGAGCTTCATCCATACTCAATTGGGTTAAATTTGCTCACATTTGCATGTACTGGTTGGGCGGGTTGAGTTCAGTCTCTCCAAAGTCATAGATACTCCCTCACTTGTAATATAAGCAGCTGCTTGTCTGTATTGTGAAGTAGTCATGCACTTAGTGCTTGTCCTCTCAGGACAAGATGGGAATGGGGGGATCTGCCTCGTAAACATGCATTTGAGCTGAATATTTCGTCTTCAGTGCCAAGTACGTGTGTGTGTGTGGGGTGGGGGGGGGGATCGGCAATGCTGCATGAGGCAAATGGGGTCCCCATTCTGCAGCAGGCCTAGGGTGAGCTATCAAATCTGGCACCACGCACACTGCGGAATCACCCATGGTTACACACTGCACAGTGCTCCAGGGCCCTCAAAGGCACAAGGCAAAGCCAAGCATCTTTCCTGCTTGGAAAATTGTGTTTTCAGACATAATAGCCCATATTAGGCAAGCTGGTGGAGTCAGGGGAACTCTCTATGGTAACTGAATGTGAGCAAGAAGTGTTTGGTCTCTGTGTCATTAAGGTCTTTTATTCAGGATTTGTTATATAAGTGGGCTGTGTCGCTTGCGGGAGAGACTTTTAATGGAATAGACTGTCGCCCAAAATCAGAATATTCTATGAACTCATGCATTGGCATGCTCAGGAGTTAAATATGGACACTTAGTACAGAGAGCAGCGTAGAAGAACGATAACCATTTTGTTTCAGTCACATACAAGTATCAGCTGTGGTTATAGAACTGTAGATTTTGATCAAGAATATTTACATGGCATTGACAGTTAAGGTGTTTAGGAATGCTATTATTATGTCCTATGATACATTTTACGTTATTGCAATATATTCCACACTGCTTCTTCTCGGTGTGCAGAGATGAACATTTCTTCTGTACATCAGTCTCCCTACATGCGATGACGTCACTGAATGAGACGAGTTACCATGGTAATGCGTTGTGTTCGCGGAGAACCATTCCCGCTTTGCACCGTGCCAGTCAATCGCGTTTTTCTTTAATTGCAATACGCCGAGATGTAGATGTTAAATGCATATGAAGCACGTTTGATAGAGACGGAATTTGAAACACGAGCGAGGAAAATTAAACTACGCAATCCATATAAAACGGACCTTGCCGTCATCTGCACAGAATATTCATAATTCAATTTAACATAGTAGTCATATAACACGCAATTTCGTTATGTATACTGACAACCTGTTGATTTTTTTACAAACCTTAAGTGGTTAGCATTCAAAGACTCGCAGGTACTGTTCTCAGCCCATGCTTTCAGCTTCCGATAAGATTTCACTCAAGAGCAAAACATATTGAAGGTATTACCATCCACTAAGCAAATTTATTTAAAGATCATTAAATCGGCACGAATTAATTGCATTTTTCCTTGCAGAAATAGGTCAAGGTAGGTGGAGCTTACAATTTTCCATAGTCCAAACTGGGACTTATAAAACGTGTTAAAACGCCTTTAACTCCTCCGAGCAAGGTACTTTCACTATCTGCAGGTACCCTTACTATCACCTATTTAGTGCCTTAAACGTGTCGTTTTAATTCACACAACTGCTGCTCGTGCACGTGTATTGCACAAGTGCCGCACGTTGAAAAGAGAACACCGGCGCAGCTCGGCTTGCAGCTGCGGGTAGGTAGGTAACGAGCTGAAAACTTGAGCCGATGATGTCATTGTTTCCCAATCCGCTTTCAGATGCATGTACTTAGGTATTTAGCTATCCGCTCACTGATACGGCGAATTCATAGGCATGCAATTGGTTCATCGAATTATTAAACAAACAATTCACCTATTAATCCAGTGTATGGCATTTCGCCATACAATTTATAGATGTGTAAGAATCAGACCACATTTTTGCACAGATTGAGGCACGCTTCATAAGTTAACCAGCCAGGGGTGACAAAATAACTAGTTGCTCAAGTTTCATTCTCGTCGACATGTGCAAAAATCACATCTTGAAGTAACCCACTATGAAACCTGTTTACTAATGCGCAAGAAGCGCTGTATATGCACTCGGAGATGCGTACAACCTCTCTCCACACATGCCCACCAGCCCACACACGGCACCGCGATGGCAAAAGTAAACGCCCCCTCATTACCTATTCTGACAGTGATTGGCTTCTAAAGATAACCGTGCCTCTGCTCTTGCTCTGATTGGTGGGCTTCTTGCCAATTACGCTGCGGTCCTTCTACAAAATCATCGAGAGTGACGGAAAACGAAGACGTAATGGAGTGATCCGTGGTGTTCGTATGATGGGTTATCCTCTTCGTAATTTTTGGTGAATTCCGCGACCGGGAGTTGCCATGAAGGTATAGTATTCCCCTGTCACTTTGATTGAATGTTTTTTGCTGCAGCTGCTAACACTTGATTTCAACTTTCGCTTGGATTGCCAGCTGAAATGCATTAACAAGAGTTAAGCGATGCTTATTTTGTTTTATATTCATTACTTAGTAATGTAAATTGCAGTGTGGGGTATTTCCAGCCTTCCAGTAAGGCATTCCTTTCTATTGGCTTGCTTATTGTTGTTACGACAATATTTAATGGAATGAGATATCTAGTTTTTAGTTGGCCATTCACTCGACACTGTGCTTTTTCAGTTTTATTTTATACCGGCAGTTATACTGTAAGGACTGAAATATTTATGTGCCCTATTTATGGAGTAAAGGTTCTGTTGCGTCGCACAGCGTGTGCATTGGTGGATCCAGTGATGTATAAAACGAAACGTTTCAAAGATCATTATAATCTGAAGACAAGGTGACTTGCTTTTGTACTAAATTAACGTGCTAATATAGGTAATTTATACCACAGAAAATCTAAACGTCATCGTAATCTCCCTAGTGAGAGAGAAAATATATTTTCTGCATTACATCTTTTGTGTTTATGTTGTTTAAATGTACACTGTTATTTCTGTTAAACAGTATTCATGATCATTAAAATGAACACTTCTTGTTAGTCCAGGTTTGACGACATTTCTAACTTTTAGCATATGATTTGATTCAAAGTTTTAGTATTCATTTGTTTTATTTAAAATAAAATCAAAGTAGCAAAATTGTCAGGCAGCGATAAGTTCATAGTTATTTTGTTGTATATTTGTGCATCAAGAGACATAGGATTTCGATTAAACAGTAAAACGGTTGGCGTCGTGCCAGCATTATAAATAAGAGTTATGCGACAGTAGTTCATAGCTGCCATTGACTAGCTCAACAAAAACAAGAAAACCATGTAACTAAATTTGTGATTGGTTTAACTTTATAACATGCGTTGTCATTTGAACTAAATGCCTTGAAGCTACATTTCAGAGCAGCCAGACTAACGCCGAAGACCAGCGGCCCATCATCTGGAAGAGTGAAAACAATCATATGTGACAATGGCGAATTATTATGTCTGTTGTACAGAAGCGTGTTTTGCATTTTCATCATCATTCTAGATATCTGTCACCTGCAATATTTCACGCCCCATGCATCGCGGACAACCGGTTTGGAGGATGAATTTCCAGACATTTAGCGTAGTGTTATAGGTGTTACAGTGAATTGTATATTTAATGCTGCACTTTGAAGAAATGCACTTCAAACCGTTGACTCCCCTCTAGGCAAAAGTGTAACATATACAGTATGTGATCTGCCGTTGGTAGCGGAAACGTAGCAAACAAAGTTAATAGTATCATTGAATGAATATCCACATTAATGTAAACTCAGCCGAATCATGCCGTGGAAAATCAGATTTAAAATCTCTCTTGTCCGAAGAGAACCAATTTATGGATATATTGCTGAAACACGAGATCATTAATTATCTAATATGTTAACATCGGTACAAAAGTCCTTGATTAATAATGCTCCTTTTAAGTATATATTATTTTGAAAATTTACGTAATTTGTTCTTTATAGTAAAAGATTTGTTTCTAGGATTTATTGGTTAAATATGTCCATCTAGGATGTTATTTAAAGAGAGGACCACTTTGAAAAGATTTGCTGTCCTGTCACATGCTGCCACAGAGACACCCCCAGGGTTGGGGGTTCGAATCCTGTTTCTGTCCGTGTTGTGTGGGTTTCCCCTGCATACTCTGACTCCTCTTACTTTAGTTTTTCCCCTGCAGTCCGAACACATGCAATTATACTAATGTGTGTCTCTAAATTGCCCATAGTGTGACTTTCATTTGGTCGGGGGGGGGGGGGTGGGTGGGCGGTGGCCCGCCGTGGGTTTGTTGTGGGGCCCGGGCCCCCCCCCCCCCCCCCCCCCGCCCCCCGCACCCCCCCCCCACCCAACCCACCGCCCGCGGGCCCCCAACCCGCCCCCCGCGCGCCTTTCCAAGGGGCGGGGGGGGGGGTATCCGTGCCCTGTGCCCTGCATTGCTTGTGATAGGCTCCACGGCCCCCCCCCCCCCACCAACCTGACCAGACTAAGTGGCTGGAAGAATGATGGATGGATGTTCCATTGTATCTCCTGTCAGCAGCCTGTTTTTTCCTCTTCTTGTGTATCAGAACTTCTGTCATATTGGATTTATATTGAGAAGCTGGATAATGTATCAGATAGGTGACTGGTTCAGAGACTGAATTAAAATGCCAGTCCGATTTTTAATATCCCACATGGAGCTGAAGAGCAGGAATTAAATTCGGTTGCCATAATATAAGAAGCTGATCGTCTATCATTTGACCCAGTTCATTAATCATTTTTATTAGACCTTGCTGTCTGCTCGGTACCATGAGGTGGAACTGAAAAAAACTATAAAGTGTCCAGAAACATCAGCTTCTGAACTGTCCCATGGGCCAAGACCAGAACCCTAACATCTTCGAATGGGTGGGTTTGACATGTTGATTCTGCTAATGACTGGAAGGGAGCTGGTCCATATCCTGTGGCTAGCAGATTGATGCCACCATCGGGCCCTTAAACCCAATTCCTCCAGGGGCTGGCTGATCTGACTGTACTATAATGTAAATAAAAATATTGCCCCCCCATCAACAGGTTGCTTTTTATGTATTTATTTTTTTTATAAAAAAAAAAAAACTTTGTGTGAGAGGAACCAGTGGATCATCCTCATGAACAATTGCTTTTTAAATTTAATGTTTTTAATATTGTGTTTGCCTCTGGAATTGCAGTGTTGAGCAAGTGCTTTCTCTGCGTGATCTCAACTTTTCACTGTCTGCCTCCTGGGGCTGCCGTTTAGGCCGGGGGGGGGGGGCAGGGTGACAAGGCGTAGCCAGTGAAGCGACCAGCCACTAGACACGCCACGGCAGGCAAGAGACGAGGATGAGGAGGAGGAGGAGGAACGCACAGCCCTGGCTCGCTCTCAAGTGTCCTGTGACTGCTCAGACACATCCGCTGCTTGTCTCCTTTCCAGAAAACTCTCAGGGGTGGTTAAGTGTGTGGCTGACTGACTGATGTTTGGGTTCTTCTGGATTTTATCCCGTCTGACATGCGACTGGTTCTGTCCCAGAGTCGCGGAAATCGCGCACCGCGTGCTCATTCTTCCCGCCTGTGAATTCAATCAGCCCTAATTACCGAAAGAATTTATTCATCAACAGGAACAAGTAATTACAGTACAGCACAAAAAGCAGCTGCGTTTTGCTTTATTTCCCCCCACTGTCTGGAATATTTTACATTATTAACCTTTTTGAATGAGTTGTACACTCATCGCCTGGATGAAAATCAGCATTAAATTGTGTTTTGTGTTCTTGTGTCTGGCCACCTGTTTAAAATGCCCTCGGCGCTGGTCTCTCAGGAGGAAACTGAGCTGATCAGAGGTCTTCAGTGTTACTCCTGAAAAGGTGCTTGAGTTATTCACGTCGGGACGACTACTAAAAGTTTAATGACTACTGTACTAAAAAAAACCCTTTAAAGAAGGATGCCGCATGATGGATTTGCCAAATGCCCGACGCGGGCGGATAGGGAGCGCCCCGGCCTCAATGCTCATCTCTGGGACACACTGGGTGTGGTGGTGGGGGGGATTAGTGTGGGTAGAAGAGAGCAGGAGGGCAACGAGAAAGGTCCATGATTCCCACCTCTCCTTGGGTCAGATCGGAGCAAACAGGGGCACGTCCCTGACAAGCCTTCACATGGAAATGTCATTATGCGATAAGATACTTGAAAGTCTATCACAGCCTCTGCCAGTCCAGGCATCAGTCTCAGATAAAAATTGAAGTTACTTTTTAGTAGCTACAAGACCAAAAATTGACTTTCAAGGCTGTCGTGAAGCTGGGGAATGTAATCTAATGAACGGGGTGAAAATAACAAGTGAGAAGGCAAGACACAGCAGCCACACTTGCGTGATATTGGTGATGTCAAATCAGATGATGCTGTGCCCCCCCCCACTCCCCCCCGCATGCAGGCCGGGGCCTCCTCTGTGTGGGCATCATGCTGTGGCCTGCTGAACGAGGTGATGGGTGCCGGGGCGGTCCATGGCCAGCAGCCAGGCTTCGGGGCTGGGGCAGGACCCTTCCGCTTCGCCCCCAGCGCTGCATACTCCAACTACCCGCCCAGTGCCTCAGGACCCCTGGGACCCACCTGCAAGGCCTGTGGGCTGGAATTCTCTGTCTTCAGGAGGAAGGTGAGCTGTGACAGTCTGCCGGCTTGCCTGACGGCTCTGATCTTTTTTGATTGGATGCCATTGTTTATTTGTACAAAATTGGTTGCCCCAGGGGGTATTTGTAAAGAGGGCAGAACAATGTACTGGAGTCTGGAGCTAGAAAGCAGTACGGTGGAGAAGGTGCAATATTATCAGAGATTACTTTCATGCTAATTACAGCATAATTCAAAAAGGCAAGAATGATTCCATTCCTGAATGTTGCATCATGGAATGGAAATTAATCCATTCTGGAACTGTACCCCAGCATGTCTTCTGTATCCTGATTGGCTAGCCAGCAGAGATGGTACGGAACCCTTCCTGCTGCTGGGAGAGGATTCATTTGGCGTGGGAGTCGGGGGTGGGGGTCGTGTCTGACCTTCAGCTCTCAGCCAGCACTGTGATCTTGATTAGCGGGGAGGCCGTCACATGTTAGCCTCCCTGACTGGCGGTTTGGGGGAGGTCCAGATGCTGTGTTTAAACCACTAAATTTAAAAACCACCTTCACCGTGCCACCTGGGGGGCTGGGGGGGCGGGTGATGCTCTGCGGAGCTACCCGCCGGCTGTCGGGGCAGAGATGTGGCGCCGTTTTGGCTCGGGAATCAAAACAAACACGTCTTCCTTTATTAGCTTATTATCCGAACTGCGATGGCAGTGGAGTGCTGAGCTTCCTGGCAGGCGGTGTGAAGGGAGAATATCACTCATTTGTGCTAATGGTCTTAATGTCGTCCGGGGAGACGTGAGCCCGAGTCCCGTACATGAATAAATGTACAGACGTAAACAACAACTGCCACTGTAGCAGCTGCCCAGTCGGAAAAGCCCGCCTTGCTTGATCCATGTGGCCTGCCTGCTTGCTTCCCCCCGACGGGAGTCGCTGGGAAGCCACAGTGATGGGATGAATGAGAGTCTGCACTGAGTGGGATGGTCATGTGCTGTCAGGCACTTCCCACTGGTCACCTTATTGGCTCCCTTTTGCTTGATTGACAGCGCAGTTATACCAATAGTGGGCTTCGAAGGCACCTTTCTACCACTGGTGATGAGAAAGGATAAATCAGCCCCTGGTTAGGATTTTTGAGCATGTACCACGGCTGTGGTTCAGTGGACTGCTTTAAACCCTGGGCTGGCCCACAGTTTGGGACGAAGAGCCTCACATCCCAAGGTGGTGCCTCAAAGCAGCAGAAGGCTGAGTTGCTGTTAGGGTTGCAAAATTCTGGGAATTCTCCCATTAATTCCCCTATATTCCCATTAATTCCCCGGGAAAGTTTCCAGTTTGGAATATTTCCAAAATTCCCAAGCCGAACTTCCCATGGAGTGGAAACCTATCCGGAACCCTAATTGCTGTTGGCTGACGATGATTTAAGAAGGCCTTTTAGTGGGATGAAGGTTATGGGAAGTGGATGGTTTATGATGGGGGGGGCACTTGGCAACCCTGAGCCTTGTCTTCTGGCTGAAGAATAAGCTGAAGAATCAGCGAGCACACAAGCCTGTCTCTTAAGTAAAAATGGTAATTGAAAGCAACAAGGTAACTTTTTAAATTCTGGGTTTCCTTCTGTTCCTCTCATTCTGTTTCTAGCACATCTGCAGTGACTGCAAGAAGAGCTTCTGTTCCCTGTGCTCTGCACTGCAGGAGAACCTGCGCAGGTGTGTCACCTGCCACTTGCTGCATGGCACTGCATTCCAGCAGCCGCAGCTCATGCAGCTGCGCATCAAGGACCTGCGGCAGTACCTGCTGCTGCATGACGTCCCCACCGACACCTGCCGCGAGAAGGAGGACCTAGTCGACCTGGTGCTCTGCCACCAGAGGGCACTGTGTAGTGAGGAGGAAGAGGACGAGGAAGAAGATGAGGATGATGATGAGGAAGAAGAAGAAGAAGACGATGATGATGATGATGATGCCAACACCAGCAGATCACACTTACAAGCCTTCCATGTCCCGCCTCCTCGCACCTTTGAAACATCGGCGCTCTCCGCCCCTCAGGGAGACCCACTTGGCGGGAACGACAGCTCAGGGACCAATCAGCAGGTAAGGTGGGGTTCCATCTCAGAACAGTACGCTCACTTAGAGCCACTGGAACAGCTGTCAGGGGTGAGACAGCAAAGTGGGTGGGATTCAGGGGTGACCTTTGACCTTCCAAGCAACAAATCCTGGTTGGACCATTGTGCTTTGATGTGAAGGACAAGGAGCTTAAAGGTGTGCACTGTAGTTTACTGTTAGCAGGAGAATGTGGAGTACCCTACGATGATGTAAATGGCAGTGGGTGGAGCTCCAGGACCCCAGCTTCTGATGATGGAAGCCTTCAGCTGCTGTTTTTTCAAACCCTTCCCCCTTATGGTTCCTTGTCTAATTCCCTGAAGAAAGAGCTCAGCTGCCATACAGAGAGAAGAATGTTCTGCCTCCAGATTTATTTAAATCCCCTTTTGTTGTTCCAAAGAGGGGGCTCAAGACTGACTGCACGATATGCCGGTTTGATTGGCAGCTGGAGGAAAACTGCTGAGAGACGCTCTGTTATTCTCAGCAGTGCATGCTGGGAATGTCGCTCCATCAGAGCCCCTGGTATTGCTCACT
>JAODKC010000117.1:24259984-24272445 GCA_026777985.1 Mormyrops attenuatus | reverse complement strand
CCCCCCCCCCCCCCCCCCCCCCCCCCCCCCCCCCCCCCCCCC
The DNA here is from genome assembly GCA_026777985.1 of Mormyrops attenuatus. NCBI lineage: Eukaryota > Metazoa > Chordata > Actinopteri > Osteoglossiformes > Mormyridae > Mormyrops > Mormyrops attenuatus. The sequence continues at coordinate 24,272,403 of JAODKC010000117.1, read as the reverse complement.
CCCCCCCCCCCCCCCCCCCCCCCCCCCCCATGAGGATATATGTCCCCACAATATCACAAAAACCTTCTGTTGTGACCTTGTGGGGACTTTTTCGGTTGCCACAAGGGGAAACTCAATTTCATAAAAATCTGTGCGTGCTGTCAAAAAGTCTTTGGGCATTTTTAGTTTGTTTGGTTACTTATGGTTAAGGTTAGGGCTGGGTAGGGGTTAAGGCTGTCATTTTTGGAACTGGGATTTTTCCCATAGAAATGAATGGACATTCCCCACAAAGATATGAATACAAACGTTTGCGTGTGTGTGTGTGCGTGTGTGTAAAATGCATACTGACACTGCAGTCTGCAGGGATCCAGGACAGAAGCAGCCTCCATAAGCTTTGCGTGCCATGTCAGGCGAGTGTTAGCTGTTTGCTTGCATTGTGCTTGAGAGTGAAGGCCTTCTGTCTATCTGTCTCTAATCAAAATCAAATTATATGTTGTTTTCTTCGAGCAAAATGGGCTCTTTAGACAAGTGGTAAAAATGTCCTGCTGGAATTCAGCTTAAACAATTTAGCCTTTTAGGGCTCATTTGATACAATGAGGACATTGAAATGGGGAGAAATGGATACACGAGCACCTGCTCACGGGTAGAGTGGTGGCATAAGGCTGGGTGCCCCAGGCGGGCATCGTCCGCCTGATTAGGGGGCTGGTGCCCGTCGTATGCTTACCGTCCAGAGGAGCGCGCACATCCAGCTGGGCCCGGGGGGAGTAGCTTAGCGAGTGTGTCGCTGTGAATGGAGGGTATGTGAGCCAGCTGTGGCGGGTAGAGTTCCTCACATGGACAGCAGAGCAGCTCGCTAACATCCGCATCACGGGAGTTTAATCCTGCTGCTTTGCGGGGCTGGCCTTTGGCTTCCCTGTGTCAGCAGCACAGCTCTCCGGACAAGGGCTGACTGTAACGACACAATTCTTTTGGTTTGTGTTCTGCCCACATGCAGGGTGATGGAGACGGCGGTACCTCGCTCTCCCTCATCAATGTGGGACCAGGTGGCAGAGAGAGGCAGGTAAGTGGATGACAATGTTATTTAGCGATTATGTCAAGGGTTATAATTAAACAATTAAATATTCTTTCTGCTTCTCATATCCTGCATATTATGTTTCTCACATGGGGTGACCAGGTGCACATTGGGTAGCACTGTGTCCTCACACGTCTAGGGTCTTGGGTTCTCACACCTGTGCTCTTTGTGTGGGGTCCTCTGGGTGCTCCAGTTGTCTTGTAACCCTATATTGAATAAATGGTTGCTTTGCATCATTTGACACTGTATATTCCAGGGGTGGCCAATCTCATGCACAAAGGGCAAGTGCATATGTGGTATTTTGGGATAATGTTTAGGATAGCTCTTCAAACTCAGGTGTGAGAACTCATCAGCCAATCAGTCCTCTAATTGATAATCTAATTGGGGATTTGCAGCAAAAACCTGCATATACAACAGCCCTTCTCAGGTAACATTGGCCATTCCTGGTATATACAATCAACTCCAGAAATATTCATGAAAAATTGCAAAAATTACTATATAAAAGGGACCACACATACAATGAATGATATTTTGTGCTTAAACAATTGGGAAAGCCTCATGCTTCTATTGCCATAAGACTTTTGTAACAAAATAAAATTTTCCTTTAGTTACACAAATTTCAATAATAAGGCAGATTCCAAAATATTGTCCCCCCCCCCAGATGTCAGCATTTAGTGGAGCCTCCCCTAACGAGAATAACAAGACCCAGTCTCTTTCTGTAGTGTTTAACAAGGCTGGAGAACACACACTTTTGGAAGGATCTTGGACCATTCTTCCATATAAAACATTTCCAACTCATGGAGATCCTTTAGGTTCTCTCTTGATTTTGAACCTGTATTTCTGCAACTAATTCTTTGGTGCCTTTCACGTGTGTTTTTGATCATTGTTGTGTTGGAAGACCCAACCACGGCCCAGTTTCATCCTTCTCAACCAGATTTTCGGCTAAAATGGTCTGGTATTTAGTGGAATTCATTATGCCATTGACCTTAACAAGAGCCTTTGGACCACTGACAGCAAAACAGCCCCAAAGCATGAAAGAGCCACCACCATATTTAACCGTGGGTAAGAGGTGCCCTGCTTTGTATGCAGTCCCCTGGAGACCCAGGAGAGGCTTCTTTTGTGCCACTTGTCAATAAAGCTTCTGGTCATCGTGTTTCATGGTTGACAGTGAATCCCTAAGATTCATCTAAACTCTGAAATTTTGATCTTTGGGCTCCTCTTTGCCTCTCTTAGCATCTTCCTCACTGTACATGGGAGCAATATGCAGATGCATCCCCTTCCTGGCATATTTTCAACAGGTCCATGCTTTTCACTTCTTTATTATGTCCCTGATTATGCTTACTGGTAATGCCTATTTTTGTAGCCATTCCCCAATCTATGCAGCTCAACAACTTTTTTTCTTGTTTGAGTTGGTTTTACCCATGTTGGTGGATGACAAAAGGAATTTACCTGTGTAATACCTCATATTTATACCCCAGTGAAACAGGAAATGGCCAAAGAAAACAGTTCCTAGACACCAAAGGTTCCTAGACACTAAAAGCAACATCAAGAAACATTTCTTTCCCCAAAGATACAAATTTGGTCATATTTATAGTATTTTTCAAGGATACCAATAATTTTGCCATAGACGTTTTTGACAAGATAAACTATTCCTAAGATATACAACACTTTTGCAGGAATTGTTTTAATTAGTAAGCAATTTCTCCAAACATTTCAGGAATATTAGAATGATTGTATGTATTATCTATATTATATTAATGTTTTTGTTCACTTCTTTGAGGGGTGCCAGTATTTCTGGAGTTGATTGTAGTGTGAGCTATACATATTTTTTAGACTATGATTGCATGACGCTGTCTCCCCCTTCTCGACCCTCCCCCAGCCCCAACAGGCTAGCCCCCTGGGCCGCAAGCGGCCGCATGCCTCTCTTTCGGACCTCTCCAGTGAGCAGGACATTGAGGGCCTGACAGTCCGCCAGCTCAAAGAGATCCTGGCCTGCAACTTCGTCAGCTACTCTGGCTGCTGCGAGAAGTGGGAGCTGGTGGAGCGCGTGGGCCGGCTATACCGCGAGACAGAGCACAACAGGAAGTCCAGTGAGAGGCCCCGCCTACCCACCAAATTGCATGTTCTCATTGGCCGGTGCCATGTCAATGGGAGGAGTTATGCCACATTAGGATAATCAGTATACGACAGTATCACTCACTGCTAGGTCCAACTAGCTCCAATTATCAAGCATCATTAATTGCACTTTATTCATCATGCATTAATCACCCTGAACACCCTGTTCCCCCCATTCTTAACTATAAAGATTGCTTCTGTTCCTATCTGGCATAATGTGACCCATTTTCACAGTGCACGGATTATTACTAATTTCCACCTTCCGCTGGGATTCCTAAAGTAGAGTATGTAGATGTTCCTAATTAAAGCTTTATCAAGAGCATAGATCATCACTAACCAAACCTCTATTCTCCCCCCCCTCCCCCCCAGTGGAGAATGTCAGTCATGGCATGAGTGCAGGTAAGCCATGTCCAGGCTACTGGTGATTATTCTTAAAAGCCACATCAACATCTGAAAAGACCTTTGTTGTAGAGATTCTAAAACATTGCCCTTCAAAAATTGTCAACAAGTATGTCTTTGGTAGTGGTTGGATTTTAAGAGCAGTTGAAGGTGGGGTGACTCACACAATGACTTCACTCCTTCTCCCAAACAGTAGTAGCATATCCCTCCTCTCTCTGCACTGCTGGAATCGTAGGTAAGCCCCTGGGAAGCCATCGCATGCGTTGCAGCATTTACCGTCGTTTTGTCGAAACTAGTCCAGATGTTGCCGATATTTTCTGCATGCCTGTCTGTAAATGCGTAATACGTGCATTTCGTATAGTACATGAGGAAACATTGGCAGGTGTCTGTCTGTAAGGCAGCATACATCCATGCTACAATAATCTGTAGATGCTAAAATTGTGTCAGTATGTGCTTAATAAGACATGCAGTATGTGGTATGAAATGCTGTTAATAGTGCATACTATCAACTATGACATCATTCCTCGTCGCCATGTGTATTGGCGTACAAGGCATACGATGAGTCACGGAGATTCACGCTGAGAATTGCAGCCTTATTCCCCTCCCCCCCACCCATTCTCTGCTCTCCCTCCCACTCATGCCCAATTGACAGTGTATTTATTTAGCCGTTACTCGTGCTGTGCGTGGCACGCCTGTTCACTTGTGTTGAGCTCCGTGAATGGAGCCCGGCACGATTCTCCTAGCCTTGCCGTTTCATTGGCCATTTAAATGATTGCAGCTTCGGTGCATGGCCTTCTGAATGGCCCTGTTTTTCTAAGTACGGTTCAAGGAGACTCTCTGAGCAGGAGTACCCTTCAGAAACGCTCTCCTGACCTGCATGCCAGCTAAGCGCCGAGTCGGATAGGCCGCAAGGCGCTGCGTGTGACTTGCAAGCTCTGCAGTTTGTAATTGGCTTTTTGAAGCACTCTCAAACTACTGCTTAGTTTCCAACATGGTGCTTGTGGACCGTAATAAACACAGATGACTTTTTAGCGCCCAAGGATCCAATTTCAAATGAGTTTTGGTTGTGGAAGTGGTAGGAGGGATCTTGCATGTAATTCATGACACTTACGCTAAAACCACTTCTGGTTGCCCTAAACCACCTCCTGTTTTAGCAGCTGTCTGTGATGTTGGTAGATATTACGGTCATCACAATAGCGTCTAAGAACAAGGCTGTAGATCGATATTCTTCATCTCACATTTGTCAGGGTCACATTTGTCTTGATCACATGACCTGTGGTGCTGGGTATATGACAGCTAGCCTAACACCACTGGTCCTCCTTCTCCAGGTGGGACCAAACCACAGCTGGCCAGCCAGGATGACAGCCTGTGCCGCATCTGCATGGACGCTGTGATCGACTGCGTGCTGCTGGAGTGTGGTCACATGGTTACCTGCACCAAATGTGGCAAGCGTATGAGCGAGTGCCCCATCTGCAGGCAGTACGTGGTGCGCGCTGTACATGTCTTCAAGGCCTAGCTCCACCCCCATCCCCCTTACTGGCACCTTGCCAGCCTCCTGATAGCTTTCACTTCTGTTTACTGTGGACAGTCGTGGCTCCATGTTGGCAAACAGGCCCCGTCTCCCTGTTTTTTTTTTTTTTTTTTTTAATCCAGCTTCCTCTTCCTCCTTCTCCAACAGCAGTGGTGTGACTTGGTCTGTCTGCTTTAAATTTCTCAATTCTTGCTCCAGACCTGGGTGTGGAAAACCGGAGCGGTAATGGAGTAGGTCGCAACTCCCATCACAAGCAGGAGCTGATGTGGGATCTCACGCCTTGAGTCCATGCCACCTGCCTTTGTGAGAGAGCGTGCCATGACTTTTAGTCTTGGTTTTGTCTCAGTGTTCATATCTGTGAGCGTGATTATTTTTTTATTTATGTATTTTTATCTAAAGGGATGCCACCGTGCTGCATTTCTGAGCTCAGTGCTTTTACATCGGAATGTAAAGATATTTAAATGTACATTAAGATCTATCCCCCCCATATCTCATCACATGAGCTGCTGCACTTAGTGACTGAAGACCAGCTACTGTTCAGAGGCTGGGGTGTGACCTCTGTGCCAAACTGCGGATGAGTGTGCATGTATGTCGGGTGTGTAAGCATGTGTCTTTCTGGAATGTTACACTGTACAGGTCTAATGCTCTCCTGTTGAGGAGCAGAGGCCGAAAGAGGAATCTAAACCAAATATGGCCAACATGCATCAACAGTTGGGTCATGGTTCCACTGCACTATTGTCCAAACATGTTAGATGGGCTGGTTATGAGAGTGTAGTGCTCTCCTGGTGGGTGGGGTGGCTGGTCAATCACTCGCGGTGAGAGAAGCAAGAGAGGGTCTTCATCTTGGTCTTGGGGAAAACCCCAGTGATTCAGCTTTCAACCTCAACTTGGATGTATTTTTTTGTGTATAGAACAAGGCTTCTCTCCCTGATGAAGTGATCAATAGCAATTAAATGGGGGACTTTGTGTCCTGGGACTCAAATAAGATCTAGTCTACCCTGTTGGGCAATAGTAGGAGAAATGAGATTTCAGAAGCTATGGTGAGTGGGATTATTTTGTTCTGTCAGTCCGTACCTGGTTCAAGCCAACGAGAAGCAGGATTGATCTATGATTGACAGGAAAAGAATTCCACACACATGTGGGCTTCGAAAGCTGAATATTCCTCAGCAAATATATTAGATGCCAGGCAGAAAGTGATAGTGACAGCCATGCCGTACTGTTATTCAGTTGTAGCAATAGCATAGCTCTCTTGTGCTTTCCACCAGCCTCATTGTTTTTTTTTTAAAGGAAGTATGGAAGAAAGAGAGAACAGGTGCTACATATAGACTTTTCTGCCTCCTGGTGCAAGGTATTTTGTGACTGTGCATTTGTTTTGATATTAGCGAAAATGTTTATATGGCTTTTCCTCTGAAATTCTGAGTTCTCAAGTGATTTGTTCAAGCATGTAAAAAATAGTTTATTTTTGGAGTCGAGAGAACCTTCAGATGTATTATATTTGCAGTAGATATGTTTAGTTTTCTTTTAAATCTTTAATGAACTAATCAGAGCTCTAACTTGTTTGATCATGCATAGAATTTGCATAATTATATAAAGTATATTGCTGTAAAATTGCATATCATGATTCATATCATTAGAGATGTACACTATGTATATTTTTTCCATTTAATAAGAATGTCCAGAACCTATTTTGAGTGTTATTCTGATTAGCCTGCCATTGAGTTAAACTGTACTGCTCAGTGGTTGGAGAATATTGCGGATTTGATCTGGTGTCTCTCACTAGACATCAGAGCTTACATCAGTCTTCAAAAGTTCACGCTGCTTGTGTTAACCGAAGTTTAGGGCATCCAACAATTACACATGGAGAACTATAGAAAGCACTGTGTACTTATGTATGTCTGTATATAGAATACAAGACAACTGATGCTGCTATCTTCTCAAAGATGTCACTCACAGGCAACTAGTCAGAGAGCGCGTGTCAGGGCTCGGGAACCAGCCCCGCCTCCCCACCAATCCCGCTGAAGGGTGTACTTTGAGCAAACAGTGTCGTGAAGATCTGGTCTTTGTATTTTGGAATGTTGAACTTTTTATTTTGGTAATTTTAAAAATAAAAAAAAGACTTTAATAAATATACAGTAACTTGACTAAATTACAGTATGTTGTCCTCATTCACACACAAATAAAAAAAAATCACCATAACTTACAAAGAGAGCACCACTCTGTGGTGGCACAGCAGAACAGGTGTCTTGTGGTCTGATTTGTTGTTGCACGTGGACGGGAAGTCAGCCCTGCGCTCTGTTCATCGGCAGATGCCTCTCTGGCTTCCTGTTGCCCCTGTTTGACCATGACACCGTTTGGTGTTCGTTGGCCAGGATTCAGACAATGTGACAAAACTGCTGCACTTTACACGCAATTAAAAAAAAAACAAAAAAAGAAAAACTGATTTTCCTGCCTCAATATCATACAAAACAGACCCAGATGATTACTAAGTGGGAGTGGTCTTGTTCAGTACTTTAGTTATCAAAGCACAAGAGAGGTTCTGCCCAGCTGATGACCTGGGGATGTGATTCAGAGAGATCTAGTGTTCTCTCAGGCTGCCTAAGCGTGTCCCATGCCGCCCAGAACCTGCTTGACTCTGAAGGGGGCTTAAATTCCTGCTGTGGGTGAAGAGCACCAACCTCGCAAAGAGGCTAAACACTGGAGTTTTGCCCCGCTTCATGTGGCCAGTTTTGGCTGGGGGGGTGAGCAGTGGAAGCCGACTCCAGGGGGAAGTGACAGACGTCCGTGTGCTGGTCCGTCAACCCTGCCATGGGGGTGGGTAATACTGTCCAAAATAAGCACTTGCACAAAGATCCTTCATTGTACACCTGCGCCACCAGGCTTGTCATCTGCCATACGGTCTCCTGATTCGGGTCAGACTCCAGGGACACCTTGGTCTGGGAAGTGTAGTCACTTGGGGAAAGTCGGCTGGACGGGGTTCAGATAGGCCCTGTGTGGCTCCCACTTCTTTTCTCATGTACCCGTACCACACGTAACAACATCGATGGCAACACATGTACACAGCATTTTGTTAAAGCCTTGACTTAAAAAAAAATACTTTGTATTTAAATATGACTAATGTATTTTAACATCAATTACTTTGACACAACATGACTTATTGAGCCTTTGCTTAAAATAAAGGATGTATGTATATATAACTTTTTAAACAAAGTAGAGATTGTTTAAAGTTGACATACTGCATAGAATTCTGCTCAGATCAAGGACTCAGACGTTAGTTTTTCCAAAAGTAAACGATTGCTCACAAAGAGACAGATTTGGAAAAAAACATACATAATTAGGTCACCTTAAGCTTTGAGGACAGATGTAGCTCTTGCTGTTTTTACTGTTATGGATGCTCCAGGTGGTTCCAAATGCTTTATTGCCTAATTATCTTTAGATTGTCTTATTCAGGTATTTCACTGGAGAGATACTTCACAGACTGAAATTTGTGAAATATGAACTTTTTCCAGGGTATTGATATTATGCAGAGCTAACATACATAGGTGTCATCACTATATGACTTCCCACTGACATACAGCACCCCAGCACCCACCCCCCTCCCCCCCCCGCGGAAAAAAACATTAACATTTTAAGATATATTCTGTGTAACATATTCCAACATCAACACCTTACACTGCATGACACTTACGCTTAGCATTCTTTAAGGGATGCCATGAACTCTTGCAAAAAAGCATGCAAGACAATACTGGGGCACAAATAAAATTTAGATAAAAAAAATTTTAAAACAAGTTAGCCATTCTAGACTAAGCTGCTGTGTTTTATGCCAACATTTCTGAATGTCCAAGGCCCCTAACAAGAACAGCCCAGCAAACCTCCCCATATAAATATCTGATAAACCTTGGAAAAAAATAGTTATATTTATTCATGTCAAACAGTGCAAATAGTCTTCCCCCCACCCCCCAGATTCCCCAGGTATAAACACATTGAAATAGACTGAGTAATACATAGTAATTTGAAAAAGGTGAAGTACCTCTGTACTGGTAAATCGGAACACCCACGTCAGATAAAACAACACGGCATAAATTAATACGTAACACCTCCATGGGGACCAGCTACTACAGGCATCACTCTTAAGTACAATTTAAAGTCAGCCCAAGGAAAACAACGATGCAGATTGAATATTGTCAATTAAACAAGACGACAGTGCATTCAATACTGCATACGCTGGAGCTTGAAACACTTTCATACAAAAATATTTCTGAATAATGCATGAGGGTTTGCATTGTAACAAAAAAAACTTGGTAAACAAAGTTTACAAAAAAAATTACAAGAAACAGACCAACTCTGGTCATTTCTGTTTCTGAAACATTGTGGTTGTTTTATACAAGATAATGTTGATACAATTGTAAGAAAGAAAATTTTTAAAGGAAACATAAAAACATGCTATTTTTCAGATCAGAGTCCAGTTCGGTCTTCTGTACACAGGTAATATTACATCGTGGACAAACTCACCAGCTTTAGCAGCACAAACGATCACACGCAAATTCCTTGAGTATCGAGGGGGAGACTTCAGCATTGAAAAGAAAATGCTTGCATTTAGCTCATGTTTTCCTACACAATTCAAACTTAATGTTCATCTTTTTAAATGTCTTTTTAATGATTGTTCATTTTCTGTGACCAAAAAACAAAAATATCCCCCACGTAAAAAAACATCAATAAATAAATGAAAAAAACAAAACAAATAAACAAACCTCATTTTGGAAACAACACACTGCTGGTTGCACCGAGTCTCCTCTGTACATTTAGTCTCTAAAGGCCCCAGCATGAACTAGCTGATCTTCTGCAGGAGTTTCTCCTCTACAAGTCCGAACTGCACGCTGACGCTCATTTCTGCTATGAACCTCTCACAGCCCTCCCTGGTCACCTGCTTGCAGAAGCGCAGGTCGATGTGGCAGATGCTCCCACAACGTTTGAAGTAGGCCAGAGACTGGTCCGTGACCCTGTTGCACACTACAGAAGGAGAAGGGAGGGCCCAGAGTTATGGACATGTCTGTGTGCATCACAGAGGGAGAGTAAGGCACACCAGCTACTTTCATGGCAGTCTACGTATACACGAGGGTGTAAAAGAGCAGATGACCATGTTCAAACTGTAGTGACGGTCACATAGTTCCTCTGTAACAAAGTGATGACTGCAAGGCGTATTGACAGAGGAAACATAAAATTGAGCTATCAACTAATATCTGACTGATGTTCAGTAGGTAACAGGGCTGATTCATGTTGACAGACAAGCGTAGTGTTTTGTGACATTAAAAAAAGCTTATTTTGATAATGATGAATACCAAATAAAAAGATCCAATCTATAAATGTTCCAGTTACTGCTCACAAACTGCAGGATGGTGTTTTTGAGTAGGGAACAAACGTATTACAGACATATACTATGCAAGGACCTCTTCAGGCACCCCATACAGTGCAGAGCGCTGATCATGGAAGCCTTTCTGAGCGCCTCCTACCTGACAGGTTGATTTCTGTCAGAGAATCGCGAGTTGTTGTGCCTGCAGCCGTCAGGATGTTGACCGACTGGTCTGTGATGTGGTTGCAGTAGCTGAGGTCCAGCCGGGCCAACAGGGGCATGTGGCGGATGATAAGGCGGAGCGAGGCGTCCGTGATGTCCAGGCCTGCCAGACGCAGGTCCACTAGGTTGCGCAGTTTGCTCCTGTTGTCCATTTGACCTGGAAGTGTAGACAGTGAGATTCCTTTTCCCCATTAATTCAGTGCCAAGAAAGAAGCTATTATTCTGCATGAAGGCGAGTGGGAAGAAAATGTGTATACTGTGCAGTTATCTACTACAAATTCAATCTATCCCTAAAACAGATTACAATGACATACAATTATCTGTTCGTTTTGTAATTTGAAAATCTATTTGAACATATATGCTAAGTTTTATACAGTTTCATTTCTAAAAGACAAGTGATGACATCAGGGGTGTCACGCATTCCCTTTTGTTTGAGGGGGTGCACATAGACTCTATAGCCTAATATACAGCCTAGCCTAAATGAAAAAGCATGTAAGGAATTTAGATATCCGATGTCTTACTAAATTATTAAGAACATTAAGTATATACAACTATTTGTCATTACCAATGTAAAATGACTGCCGGCGTGAACGTGAAATTATATATTTGAAAACGGTGTTTTACATAGTGATGCACCGATAAGGAAACTTCTGGCCGATATCAATAGCTGATTATTCGAAAACTGACACCAATATCAATACTGATTATTTGGGAGGTTCTATTTAAAGTTTAAAGGGACACTCCATACAAATAAATTAAAAAATAAATTACACTGCAAAAAATGAAAAACTGTGGCATACCACAACAGCCCCAGAGCATCTTACATATATCTTATATATTTATACCATTTAAAACAGAGAAGGGCTGATCATCAATTCTGATAAACTCTGTAATTTTCTAAGTAATATATTTTTATATTTTGATTTCACACTGTCAGCACTGGATTTTCTTTTGCTATCAAACACTTGCATTACTGCTGGAATAGCGTTATTCGGCGGTACTGCAGCCTTCCTTTCTGGAATGGATTTGTTTTTCAGAAACTCTTCAAACTCCTCACTGTCTCGCCTTAAGGTGAGCAATCAAGTTTGTTGTGTTGAAATGTTTTTTAGTAGATCCTTCTTGTGTTTAGCAGAACGATGTTTGCAAAATGCATTTCTAACGTTTTCATTTTAAAGAGAATTATTTGTGGTAAATATCAGCTAATTTTTAACCATCGGCCAATGGCTGATTGTTACTGTATAAGCCGATACCAATAGTTTGCCAATACAATTGGTTCATCTCTAGTTTTAAACTGCGTTTAGGCTCAGCTACGTAATTAAAACAGCATCTGTTTCTTAGCGTTTTACATACTGCCAAGCTACAGATTTGCAAAATATTGTTTCAATAGATTGACAGTTAAACTAGGTTTCGTAGCAGTGTGCTATGCTAACTTTTAGCAAACAGTATAATGAGGCAATACGATAATGTGAATCTAACCAGAACATACAGTCGTCAGCATTAGCCTAGGATACACATCAACATATGTTTCAGATACTTACTACACCTCTACTTCGAGGGGGTAGCCTAACAGTCCAACTTTTAGAAGATGACTTACTTTATTTCAAGTTTAGTCCAGACAGTTCCTAGTAAAAACTAGAGGTGGAGATTTCAGGTCCAGAGAGTACAAATACAGACCAAGATTTTGTTTCAACCAACCAGTTGAGTATAAAGAGTCACAATCACAGAGTACTCAACTGGTTGGTTGAAACAAAATC
>JAODKC010000117.1:24238393-24249142 GCA_026777985.1 Mormyrops attenuatus | reverse complement strand
GGTAAGATGTGTGACTTCTGTCACAGCCAGCACAATCATGTTGACATTTTCAATTTCACTCAGGTTGCCATGAAAAGTTTTTTATGAACAATCCTTTGCACGTGATGCTGCTCCTTCCCCAGCCGCATAAGGGCGCACAGTGAGACCACCTGGAGCTCAATGTCTTGGAGGCACCTAGCTCAGCACCCACAAAGGGGGAATGAGTAGCATACTCAAACCAAGGGGACCTCCAGGCTCCATGCTGTCATACTGATGCTCTTAACTGAACCAGGTTAATGAAGACCTTTTTGCTATGAAACATTAATCTTACCCTACCCTGAAGAAATCTGGTGAAGTGCTGGAACTACACCTAAACGATGAACACCACCAATAAGGACCATCTTTCTAAGCAAATCGATTACTACTGAATGTGTTTCTTTTTTTGATTTCAGCAAAATTCACACAGCTCAGAAATTAACAAGATTAAATTAATGGATAAATCAATCATTCAGTTAACTGTTAAGGGGATGAACTATTAAATAATCCAAGTGCTTTAAACATGACTGTAATTAAAATTTGTGCCAATTATTAAGGATGCAAAGATGAAGAAATTTGTTCTTTTCTCTACTACCAAGAACAAAATCACCACAAAAACATCAAGGAGAATCAAGCAATGGTCTGAATTCAATCGACAACTCAAGTACCATGATAAAGACTTCAGATGGAAAGAATTAACAAAGAAAACCTGACTTATATACCCTGCACAAATGAATGTGCACAAGGCAGGTGGAAGTGTGTGAAACTGGGCCTGGGCAACAGCAGGGAGACAGTCCCTTCCTCCAACATGGAAGTCAGTATGCTACTGTGGCGATGAAAGATGCCAACTGGGGGGTAGGGGGGGTGGGTGTTCTGATATTTGCTCATCTCTTGCTCTGTCCAAACAACAAAACATTTGCAAAATGCGTCCATCACTGCAATATATTTCTAAATAAATCATCATGCCGCAAGGTGAGCAGTGTTCCCTTGGCAACACATCTGCAGCGCGATAACTAGTTGAATGAAGTTACATAACATGCAGAAGGGGAAAGTTAAAGCAATATTCAGTGAGGGCTTTGAAAGGGGGCCTTTGATGTTGGGCACATCTCATTTTTAGGTCTGTTTATTCTCTTACTCAGAAAGGATGGCTTTGGGCCATCAGCAAGATTATGTAGCAGACGAGGCCTGTGCGAGAACTGTGCATGCACCAACGCAATCAGGCAAACATAAAATAAACTGACCAGAAGAGACACAAAAACACATTTATAGCTGTCTGTAAGTGGAGGTGCCAGTTTTCAGAAGAAATTTAGAGACTGACTATAAGCTATCCACTTATTGTATTTTACATTAATGTAACTAAGTATAGCCTACATTCTTCCCACACATACACACACCTTCAGCTGCTAGAAGTTTCACACCACTTCCTGAAATGAAGCCAAGAAGCCTTATGCACTGTTTTCAGTTAACCACTTCAGTCCCATTAAGACCTACCCCCCAATGCACATAAGGCTTAATCTCTGTCAGTTAGCCACATTCCTCCTTCCATGAAGCGCGTCTCATATTTTCTCCATTTAATCACAACACCAGCCGCACTCTCTGCCAGTTAACTGTCCCAGCCTCACAGCTGGGGCCTCTCACTCGTTTCTGAAGCACAAACTTGTTTTTGCATAACAGGATCTATCAAGACAATGTTGTTTTTATATTTTATAAATTGTCATTATTAATTACTTGTGCACAATGGTTTCACAGGTACAATTTGAAAAGTAACGTCTTATGTGACAAGATTCCCAATGGCCACGCCATTCTGTTCATTCAACTACACAATTCCCGGAGACAATCCAACTACAGGAGGCTGCTGCTCTTTAACCCAAGGGCTAGAGAGAACCAAAACATTCAGATACATTTGTAGGGGTTGGGGGTCAAATAAAAGGCTGAAGCACAAAGCTAAGGCGAAGAGTACAAACAAAGCAGTGACATCATGCTGCACACTTGGCAGGTACACATTACCAACTGACAGTGAGGGGAAAAAACCATAAACAAATGTACAGGAATAGTTTGCAGAGCTGAAATCAATGCCCAGATCTCCAATAATTAAACAATGCAGCAAAGTAAAAATGTAAAGTTTATCAAATAAGGTTATCCAAGCCCAAGTTGACTGCTGGGTGATTGGTGCTACCAGCCTGATTAGAGCTTGCACCCATGTCACCCCAAAAGCATCATGAGAACACACACGCTAATCCCTGCATAACATGTATAAGACAACCCAAAGTATCCAGACCTATGACTCGAACAAAGCAAGCAGTGCCAACTGGTTGAGAGCAAATGGAAAAAGTACGAAGACATACAGTGACTCCTTGGAGAAAATTGGCAAACATCAAGAAAAGAGAGGCCAGCGGCCGGTCAGATCAGGACCCATATTGGCATTTGATTCAAGTTGCCAGAAGAAGTTGTGACACGTTTACAGCCTTTGATGTCGTCCTCATCTTCCTGCACCACTTCTGGCACTACAGCAACAACAGCTCTGAGCAGCACTCATTACTGAGGTAATAGAGAGCATGTGTTTCCTCGAAACCAGTGACTTGAAAAATTTAGTGAGTTAAAAAAAATAAATAAATAAAAACAGACTGCCACATACTAGTGTATACAAGCACTACGTACAAAAAAAAAAGTGTACAGCTGGCAGAACAAGAACTGTTTGTCAAAAGAACAATGGTAAAGGTGCAGCTGCCAATGGTTTATCTACGTGCATTTCAAGGCATCCAAGCATACATGAAGAAAGCAGAGGGGGACAATCAGCAGCCAGCAGTGTCATTTGGTAACTTCCCACCCAGAACCTCTAGGCCCCAGTGACAGAACACAGCGGCTTGTCATGGGCCTCAGCAAATGATCTTGCTCAGTGTTCCTTTTTTTTCCCACTGGATCCGCAAAATGCTGTGGGACATGCCGAGGTGTTAAAAGACGATGAAGTTTATAGAGGCAGCCCCCAGAGGTCAAAAGAGCACAAACAGGCAGTTTACATACAGTTAGAATTGAGAGCTGTCAACTGGGCTAGATTCAATGTCAGGCGGATTTACACCTCCCACTTTCTTGTCACTGACCTGACATTTTTCCCAAAAATGAATCATTCTGGAGTTATCATAACATGAAAAAAAATGCAATTTGTTTCCAATAATCCATAGCCCCAATCTTCACAGAGAAATACCCCACTGGCCCATTCTACCGAATACTATTCTCATACAAGTGCAAATTATCTCTGGTACACACTTGTTCCAGAGGAACAGTTAGTCTAGTGGTAAAGAGGGATGATACCCATTAAACACCTGGAAGCATCGTATTGGAACCACAAGCATGTGGGCCCAGCAGCTTGCCTTTCTAAAGTGAAAAACAGTGATATGCATATCAGGTCAACAGGCCTCACGTTTCAGCTTGCAAAACAAGTGTTTTGTATCCTCATTCTGGCCAAATCATTTTTATTCTTTAAATATTTTGGCAGAAATAAAAAGATTCAGATGTCATACAGTAATATTCAAAACTAAATACTAGATACATGCTTAAGCTACAGTGCATTCTGATGGTTATTGCCTGGGGATTTCAGATTATTTTTGACAGCAGGAGACAACAAACCAGTCAGCACAGACATCCTGTGGGCGTAGATACAGTGTGTGCCCCCTAAGCTGAGGGAAGGGCTCAGACAAACAAAATACAGAGAAACACAATAATATAGGATTTAACACAATGTCTGAGGTTTGTGCAATATCAGAGTTTAAAATGAGTGCTGCATGTAGGCAAACACCTACCTAATGTTACCTAATGTTCTTGAGCATTGCATGATGTGGAAAACAAAACAATGAATTACATTATTTATAATTATTTTCACCCTCATCAAAAACAACTCGGGATCATTACAATTTTATTGGTTTATACGAATTGATTTTTCACTGAAGCAATTAAAAGCTAAGCACCTTGCTCAAAGGCTCAACAGTGGAGCCCCTTCTGGGATCTGAACCAGCAATATTTTGGTCAGTTAATCAAATTAATTCAGAAGGGTGCACTGATACTACAAACTACAAAGTTGCTACAAACAGTAATCTATAGATGAACAGAAAACACTTAACTGCTAATAATACAAAAACTAATACTCTACAGTTCACTGCCTGGTGCTTATAAAGCATAAAAAATGGTGCAGGGTACATTGAAAACTTGTGGCTGACAACTGGGCAGTTGGCTTCCTGAAGTTACCCACATGACACTGCCAAGATACATGCCTGTCACCATATGTACCTTTTTAGCCCACATTGAGGCCTCTGTTATGTTGACAATTGGTTTTCACTTAGAGTTAAGCAAACAAGGAGTTTTTGAGCTTTAGGTGTGACACAAGGGGAATAATTGTTTATTTCTACTAACGTTAAGATTAACTACACACTGTTAACGTGTTCTATTGAATAGTTAGTGGCATGACATAAACAAGTATTACAAATACATTACATTACATATAGACTAAAGCAGACCTCCAGGGCTGGGGTACATCTGTCAGGACTTGTGTTTGCATATAATTTCACAAATATAAATTCTCTGCTTTGAAGTTTATTTAATCATATGTAATGTATTACATCCACTAGTGAAGGACAACAGGTAGAACCAGAAGGCCAGTTTTCTGTCTCAGCCCGCCTTTGTGAGAAGAGTGTTTTTTGTTTGTTTTTCTATGGTTACGTTCACCGAGTATTTAGTTCAGGACTCAGAATAAAACAAGTTAATCAGCATTTGCCGGGAGCTGGGCAGGGCACACACCAAGTAAGAGGCGGCCCACACAATTCAATCCTGGCAGCAGCTTGGCTCACACTCTGTATCAATTATGCTAGGAGGTATTTCAGGATTGGCCATCCACCTGGCTCTGCTGACCTTTCGCCAGCTCAAACACTGAGAATGTTCCTGCAAGTTACCTGGGATGGAAGACGCCTGAAACCTCTCCTGGCAGAGTTACTCGAGTTTACAGTGCTTTTGACTGATCTCCAAGAATACCTCATGCCATAAGGCTCCTCTTACAGATGACTACCAACTCCTGTAAAAATGACTTTCTTGGAAGCAGTACTGAAAGCAGGGGCTTCGGGAGGGGTTTTCACATTATAATCTACAAAAAAACATGGGGTGTGAAAGGGTGCAGGTGGCTTGTTGATCGCCAAGTTTAGGCAAAGGACAATAAACACACATGCTCCATTGTTCCACCCAAATGCAGGATGACCAGGAGTCAGCTCCTAGAGATGCCAGACTTTGGGATAAAAGATTGAAAAACTTGGTTGTGAAACACAACAATTCTTTCTTTGTCTGCTGTTACATTTGCTACAATCATTTATATTGCTGGTTATCTGTACGTAATTCATATTCACCTCCCCCCACAGTCTGAAAAAACAGACAAGACTTTAAACTACTGTGTTTGACATAAGGGTCAAAATCTCATATTACCATAGAACATTATACCCATCTTTAAAATATGTTAACTTCACCATAAGCTATCAATATGTTAATGGAACAAACATGTTTCCAAATTAAATGATATTTTGATCTTTTTCTACACAGCAGAAAAAAAGAAAAAAAGTATGCATAAACACACACAAACACACACACACACACACAAAACCTACGCAAAGACAAATGAGCGGTTACAACAAACAAGGTAATGAGTGACCAGCGCAACTGTTCTAATGTGTGAAAATGCCAGTCAGAACAGACCTAACATTAACATGGTGTTGCGGGTAAACTTGTGGGTGACCACCACAAGGGGGCTAAAGGCCAAACAACAGGGAGAGACAGGAGCATTAACACCCCTCCTCGTCACTCCCTTGTGGATCGGCTCCAGTGCCCTTCCCCCACCCTCCGGTGTAGGACGGCCTCCAGCCCTCTTAAAGGTGCAGCACAATGGGCACCCTTGTGGGGACGTGTGGCCCGGGTTAAAAATAACCCTTTGCTGGAGGAAGTTACTGGATCTGCCAGAGGGATGTTGTCATTATAACATACGGTACATCATCACGGCCCCTCAGAAGAGGCAGGAAAATTAGCAGGATGCTGTAATCTGCCAGCAAGAGCGAGCATTAACAAAACACAATGTTTTAATTTTGAAGTCAGGCTAGGAAGGCTACTGAAATCACTGACCTTTTTGGGAAGTAAACCACTTAATGGTACTATGTTTGATAATGAAGATTTTTCATAATTAAAATCAACTGGTTTACTTATCTTTAACCATTTTAATCATCAACAATGTAATGCATTTGACATGCATGGAGCCCCAATGTACACGGCACTGAAAATTTACTCTTTGTCTAACTTGACGATCAACAATATACACACACACACGCACACAATATACACAAATACAACACAAACTACCACAAACAAAAAATTACACTCATGTCTTAGATCAGCTACTGTGTGAATGGCAGTTCATAATATAAAGATTCTTACAGATCCCAGTCCTGACATGCTCCTTCACAATTTGCACTACCGTTTTTACTGCACCATTAGTGAAGGGGCAGAGGACCACCTGTCTCACGTGCGTGGTCATGCTGTCAGCTCTGCTCACACACAAACACATGCATATGTTGCGTGTGCGTGCGCACGCGTACACACACACACACACACACACACACACACACACACACAGTGTAATGGCGTGAAGCACAGTCTAATCCCTCTTTATCCCACAGGGAACCATTTTACTTTGATCAATGCAATGTAGAAGAGAAACAACAGAGTACTAAACAAAGTAACCATAATGGCACAAAATGTCAACCGTACTGCTGTGATTGAAGAGGTGAATGGGGATGAATTCCACCTTCATGTGTTTCTCTGTACCCTGGTTAAATCTCCCATAAAATAAAGAACTGTATAAAATTGAAATTAAATTAAAGGGGGGAAAACACTACACAACTGAAGGAGCCACTAGTGTAACACGAAAGTATGTGCATAGAAGAGAACATGGGGTATAGTAAAGCTCAGTTTAGAATAATATCTAACCCAGAAATATCACGGCACAAATGTAGCTAAGATTCTGCAGTCATAGGGTGGGGGTGCAGAGAAAAATTACCACACAGCAGTCTCACATTGTAGCTCTGCAGCAGAGGAATCTGAAAATGCAATCTTTTTTTCGCTCGTTCTGGAACAACCGGTAGCTGCCCTGAGGACTGAGCCAGCCCGTGCTGTAACTGGTTTCCTCCGAATCGCTACGTTCCACAGCCCCACTGCCTACACACTGACAGACACACTCACATACAATGCACACTTACACTTGCAAGCGGACACACACACACGCACACAAGCATGCATACATGCGCATACAAGGGCAATGTGCGCACACACACTCTCACACAGACTGCATTTTGCTGAATTCTGCCAGTGGTAGAAAAGGAAAGGGGGAGGCAGGCTCAACACACATACACACACATGGACACACACGCACACACACTCAAACTCGCACAATTCCTTTTCTCCCCCTCTTCACAAAGACTGATGGTACAAAAGGATGAAGCACACTGACGCCCTGGTTGCGCCTGGCCAGCGACATGCTAACCTGCTCTGCCTCCGAGTCGTAGTCCTCATCATCAGCGCTCAGCGACATGGCCATGGCTGCCTCATAGTCCGTCCAGCGCGCAGCTCACTGACATGGCTGCAGCCTCAGCCTGCTGCCGTCTGCCAGTTGGCCCTCCCCTCCACGGGGGAGCGGGCGCCTGCACCAGCACAGGAACCCGAGCAGAGGGAGCTCATGAATATGCGCTGGGAGGGCCTGGAAGAGGGAGGAGGGGGGAGGCTGCAGCAGCCAATGAAGAGGCAGATGGTGTCTGATTACACAAAAAAGGCGGCCCACAAAAAGAGGCCCAGGCATTCAGTGAGGGGGCAGGGTGGAGGCATGGGTGTGTAAGAGAAATCACTGAAACAGGCTCTCTGAAATGCTAGCTGAAACTATTCCCATTAAACAACAAAAAGCACACAAATTTTGCCATTCTTAAAAAATGTATATGTAGTACATTTCTCTGTGGTTGATTAAAAATGCTAACTTCTTGCTTGTACAAAATGTACCATCCTTTTCTCTGGACTCGATTATTCTGCCCTTCATGTTTGCAGCTCTGCCATGCTTTCATTTCCCTGGCCAGTCCCCCACAACTGGGACAGCAGAATCTCCATTGCAGGAAATTTAAAGACAGCCACAGAACACACAACTGTATCAAGTTTCAACTGGCAGTATTCAGGAGAATTCTTGTTCATGTAGATTAAAGGAGACAAATGTCATTATTCCCTATTAGCGTTTTTACTAAGAAAACAATAATAGTGAGAATACATTATCAAAAACTAATCCTAAGTGAAAACAATCCTGTATTTTATCTCATAGAATGTCGGCAATGGTTTTTATATTAAGATAATAAGATAATCATCACTTTTATTAATCCCCGTGGGGAAATTGTTTGATATTAATGTTTGATACTTCACACAGTAAAATTTACAATCCTCTGGAATCTTCAGCAGTGATGGATTAAATAAAAGATGTCCAACATTGGAAAGGAAGCCAATAACGTCTATCTAAATGTGTTGTTTGTTAAGTGAAACACCGAGCTCCCCTTTGATATTCAAAGCTCACACCCCTAACACTTACTTAATAGGTAATTATATAGTTTGTGTGAGGGTAAACGCAAAAGCTGCCAAATATTATATATGTAATCCATAAAAGTATAAAACAACAACAACAGACCACTAAATCACACACAAGTACAGTGAGAAACCACACGTCATGGATGGGGAGGGAAAGCAGTCTGACAGTTCTAACGGCATACAAGCTCACATAACAGTGCAGCTTTACTGCCAAAAACTCTTGGTTCCCTTTTTTCTTTATATCATTTCAGTATGAAGAAATAGAAGAAAATACATTGGAGGAGCATTGTGTTTATGGTGATGACGTGTAAAAGAAGTGTACGAGTATAATTTTCTTTCTTATGTTCCGATTCCGCAGCCTTGGGAGATTAACAAAAATAAACAAGCAAGCAAGCAAGCAAACAAACAAACAAACAAACAAAGTATAGTGTTGGAATTTTTTCCCAACTTGCACAGTGCTGCTGTTGACAGACCATATGACCAGGAGGAATAGAGTTCATTTACACTAAACAAAAAACAGTGAGAAAATAGCCTTTTAAATAGTCAAGCAATGAGTCAGCACAATCCAGAATATCCAAGCTCTGTGCTTTTTTTAAAATATATATTTTCTGTAGCACTACGAAGCACTTCTCTTTTTACAGTGCACATTTCCAGAAACAGTTTAATTTCTGTCCTATCAAGTTTACATACTTGCATAACTGCCAGGTTCACTCAGAATTGACGGGGAATGTGGAATGTAATTTAATTACAGCAGTAAAAGATAGGACTTTATTTTTACAGCACAGAGCGAGCACTTCACTTCTTTAGTACATAATGGCAAATTCCAGAGCAATCTGCGATGACTCACACCCACTGGACTATGTTCATCTTTACAGGCACTTTTATGCTCCCTCCTACATGCATATTTTTTTTACCATTGACTACTTTAGAAGCATTCAGATCTCAATCAAAGCGGTGGATTACTGTACACCGCCGCTGGGGCTCATGCATATGCTAATTCTGTTATCTGCAAAGATGGGAAACCTGTTTTTAGCCCACATGGTAAAAAAAAAACACCTATACTTGTTGGAAACCTGTGCTGATTTATGCACACATGGTGAATCTCAGCCAGAGCGCACAGCCAGATACCACTGGATAGCCGCATGAAATTATGCTGAGTAGTTGCCAAGGACTTTATGATCGTAAGAATACTGAAACTGCAGTCACTCTCTTCCAGCTTTTCGCTTCGCATGCCCGCACCTAACATTCAAGACACAGGAGGAAACTCAGCCAGCGGGAGCTATTAGCACAAATTTCTCAGGGCTGCTTTGAGCGCCTGAATTCTCAAATGCTGTTAAGTCTTTCCTTTTAGCAGTAAGCAGGAGCAGCAAGTGTGCAAGAATGAGTCAGAGTATATCAGGTTTAGTACAAAGAAAGGTCAGGATATTATTTGCTGACCTGACAGCGCATCATGGCAAAGGTGTGAAAAGCATTTGGCCTGGTTTATCAAGCTTTTGCACAAGCCCAAAAACTGCACCCTGCCTTTTTTGCTACATAATAAAATGTTCAGTGCGCATTTAAATTGAAAAGAAAAAAGCAAAGCATATTTAAAGCAGATTTTAAAAAACAGAATACAATTTAACATTTTTGTTTGTAAGAAAAGTAAATACAAATTTTGCTCTTATTACTGTGAAAGGCACTGCCGATAGTGTGCAATTTAACACTGGAAATACTGTTAAAAACCCACCATATTCAGTGCATCTTCGTGCAGAATTAGACACATCAAGAGATATACATTTTTAATGCAGAGCTGAGTATTTTTTCTCTGAGGCTCACTGACCTGTCAAGTCATCAAACCCAGTCAGTTCTGCAAGGTGGGATTCAGGCAGATCCATTTCTATTCATAGTTTAACCATAGTTTATCCTAGCATCAAGGCATATTGGTTGCCCTCTGACCAATTGAAGCAAGCCTCTTTAAGCTCAACATCCCTCAGATAGTACCAGATGCCACAGAGGCCAGCCTTATGCTCCAATTTATTCATATTCCTGGGCGGGGGGGGGGGGGGGGGGGGGGGGGGGGGGGGGGGGGGGGGGGGGGGGGGGGGGGGGGGGGGGGGGGGG
>JAODKC010000117.1:24210568-24238293 GCA_026777985.1 Mormyrops attenuatus | reverse complement strand
AGGCCAGCCTTATGCTCAAATTTATTCATATTCCTCGCCAACCCCCCCCCCCCACACACACACACACACACACACACACACACACAGAGCTGGAAAAACAGGGGAACGCTGGAGGGTTCTTCATAAAGCAGCAGAGCTGGAAACAAATTTCAATATCATACTCATTACACCTTCAGCGAGCTCCTCACTCGAAATGATGCAAATGTGTTCAGCTGGAGCTCCAGGGAACAGATGCACAGAGGAAAAAAAAATGCAACAGTATTCGAAATCTGCAGCACAGACAGTGTATGCTATATTGCAGCCTTTCCGAAAAACATTTTGCTCGTATCCACTGAACTATCAATGGAAAAACAACAAGGAGACAACCTTTAAAAGCTGCAATAAATATGCATTCAGCTGCTGCCCTCTCTACCACAGTACAACACCACCTGGCCATTGGTTCCAGAACCCAGTACACGCACACACACAGTCACAAATGGAGCTCCCTCGCAACATCAGCGAAAGTGTTAATATTCCACTAAAATCTGTGTAAAAACACTTGTCCTCGCAGGACCTGCTAGACATGCAGAAATCCACAGCACCTGCAATAGCTCAAATGCAGCCCCAAGTAGCTCTCAAAAACCATCACTGAATGAGAAAAAAGTCACAGCATTAAGCCATAAGGGTGATTACACTACAAGTCCTAATACGAGTGACAAGTTGCAACACCAGCGCATCGTTGGTACTATTTAGCCCTGAGCGTAAAAAACAACGTAACAGGAAGCTGTTTTATTTCTTCCAGATGCACACCACGGGATATTATGAAATGGGACAGGTACTATTTGCACAGACAAATTTTATTGAGACTCAATGAACAAACATAGATTTTATGTGCTAATTTGTGTTCATCATAGAGGAGTATTTGTAGCCAGGGTCTTCTTGTTAAACCACACAGATGAAACAGTGACACGGCAGTGTGAATGTAAACAGAGCATCATGCTAATGTAACTAGTACTATGAAAGAGAGCTCTACGCCTATTCCTGCCAGCTGCCATCTTACTCTACCTCTCAATGTTTCGGGAACAAGAACACAAATATTCTGGCGTACATTCCCACTGAAGTGGACCAGGAAAGGAACTGTTCTCTTTCCAAATGACTGAATGTAGACCAATGAGGTATCCTACTCCTAAAAAAAAAAAAAGTTAGCTAGATTTTTCTCCTACCTTGGATTTCTTGGGCCAGCAGACAATGGGCACGCCAGTCAAGGCCAGCTCTGGGTCATCGTCAGCATGCTCCTTCAGGACAACCTGGCAGGCAATAGGGGTATGTGACGAAGGTCAGCTCAGGGTTACAGACTTACAGATCCTCATCTAGTATAAACAACCCAACAGCTGCATCAAAACCATCCTGAGCCATACCACAGGGGCACCATTTTAGGCTTCAGTAGTGAATGAATCCCTCACTTTTATCCTTAATCCCTTGATACAGTCAGGTCTAAACTGACACACAGGAAGCAAATGACCACTGTGTAAAGTTTACACTCTGTCATCCACAGCATATGACAAAGGTCATTTTAGAAACAAATGTAGACAGCATTGGCTGATGATGTAATCCAATGATGCTGTCCCTTACTGACTGACACAGTCTAGTTCTTTAATCTTCCTTTGGCTGCAAGTGACTGTATGCAAATACGGTCATTGGCAATGAACAGCAAAAATCAGGATTCCTCCAAATACTGAAGGCTTGTCCTATCGTTTCTGAATCAAAGACGCCGACACTGCAGTATGACAGAATACTGTACAATTTTCAAGCTTGTAAGCATTTTGCATGAACTGGTTTCACCAGAACCCAAAATAAATCAGCCAGTTCTATTAAAAGCAAAGCACAGGAGAAAGGTTTTGCAAGAAAAAGGCAAACAAGCTGGTTGATTAAATGTGGTTAAAATATATCACATTAAGGTGTGCATGTACAGTATCCCAGGAGGATTATTTACAGTGGTCTGTTTGCAGAGAAAACTGGTTAGGTCATTGGTTACTGATGTAGGTGACATCCATTATCCTGTCTGTAGACAAGAAAACTCCAAAGAAAAAAAAACATTAGGCAAAAGTGAAACAAGGAGAAGAATGAAGTGTAGCTGACCTTCATGTCCTCCAGTAGACCCTGCGGGTCCTCAATGCCTTCTGGAACACACTTCTTGTTTTCAGGAAGGGACTCCAGCTTTTCTACAAGAGCCTTTAGCCCCTTAAGCTCAAATTCAGTTAGGTGGGTCCATTTACTTGGGGGTTCTGGCACAGGCGACCCTGTAGGGGTCCTGGGCAGGTCTACTGGGTTAGCGGGAGTGTCATCGGAGTCATTTGTGTGGGCCTGTCTTGGGGGACGGACATGCCGCTCATCCTGCAGCTGTGTCTCGCAGGAGTCCTCTTCCATATCAAGCCTCGAGTCGGAGGAGAAGCTCTCAGTGCTCAGCTTCCTATCCGTATCTGAGGAGCAGCAGGGAAAACAGAGAAATAGGCAGAATAATGATAAGAGATAAAAAGAGGGAGAGCAAGAGAAGAAAATTATGAGGAAGAAAGTGAGAGAGAGCGAAGAAAGGGAAGGAGGAAAAAGAACAGTAGCAGACAGAGGCAGACAAATTATGCCTCCAGGGAACCCAATGCCAAATTAATGTTCCCATTCCCTATGTTGTACAACACAGACTTTCATAAAATTTTCAGGTTTCATGAATGGAAAATGGGACACTCTTTGGATAAAATACTTTGAGAATGAGCCTCCTCCATTGATTTCGCATGAATTTCATTATGCTGTTCCAAGAGATGTGAAATGCTGCCACCCCATGGAAGTAACAGTAAATAATTTAACATCTCTTGTGTAACAAAATAATTAAACATATGAACAACTATTAAACACACTTGCTACAATATATAACCACCTAAATAGCTCTTACTAAATAGTGATGGTCAGCAACAATGCAATACACTCAGAAGGTAAAAGTGAATATAGCGCTCTTTCCCTGTTCTTCGTGTAGTTATATTGTGTTTTTACGTATCTGGATGACTAAACGATATACCTAAAATGATATTTATAAATCATGAAAAATGCTGCATTCTGAAACTCTAGGTGCAGAAACCTCAGAAGTAATGTCAATTTACTCTTGATAAGCTGCTGATGTATTTTTCTAACCAGAAATACAAATATGGTTTTACATGGGAAAATAAAAAATGGATTTTTGTCATGTTCTTTACCCCAGAAAAAAACGGCACAGATTTTTAACAAATACTTGAGGGCTTTTGCTTCTGTTATCGGCATTCGCTTACCAATTAACATAGATTCCCTCTGGAACTCGCTGCTTAGATGAGACCGTTTAGTCAAGCAGTGCACATATCTCTCCACGACATACCAGCACATCTCATAGTAGAACGGATAGCGGAATTTGGCATGAACCTGAAACAAACACGTTTCAATTTCAGTTGGGAATTTAAAAATGGTCCCATCAGCACAAACAAACATTTATGAATAAACTCAACACTACCCATTTCTCACTTTTATCCTTCAGAAAGCTATAATCAAAAGCTGTAATGCTGCATGTATACACCAAAATACAATGAATGCATGCACTGCCACCACAGTCTTCTACCAGCTGTAAGACGTTTTAGAGTGTATAACTATCACTGCTAACAATTTTATTGTCTCTCTGATAGCCAAGCTGAGAGATGGGCCGCTACATAGAATAAATGCTGATAATGAAAGTCTGCTCTGCCAGAAATCTAAACACGACACATAAATGTGACTTCCCTCCGAAGCTCACCGTCCAATCACCTCCCAGCTCCTGGGATGCATGCTGTCTCAGTGCCACTGGGAATACAATCTGACTCTCACAAGCATTTCATACACAGGGCTATATTTATCACACAGAGAGTTTATTTTACATCGAGCGTTTCAGCGTTTCAGATTCTTCTTTTTTAGTTCTTTTCTTTTCTACTTGTTTTTTTCAGTTCATGTTAAAAATAGAGAGAACACAACTAACAGCCCTAGAGGAGGAGAAGTAGAAACTGGCACGCTGGGAAGTTCTTGGATGGCTGTCATTTCTAAGAATAGTCTCCATAGCAGAGAGCACTGCAATGTCTCCATCACATTAATACCAGAATAAAACAAATACAACTATCAGTGATCACAGTTACTCATGCCTTACAACTACTGTTGACAGCCTCCTTGGGTGTTAAGCCCTTCTCCAATTTTACTACACTGATAATAATGTGTACCAGAGCATGGATAACTTGTTTGTCCCCAAAAATGTACATTAATACTCATTTTATCCAGCAAGAATTACAGATGGACTGTACAAACCCCTCCCCCAATATTACCAAATCATGTAACATTCATGCTGTAACCTGATTTTCTTCATTCAGATGATATGATATGAAGCTGTGTTCTCCTACAAATGGCCTTCACATACCACACATACTGTCCTCTGTGACATATGGGTAATATTTAGGTCACACACATGCATACACTTAGAAGCACTGCAGAAATCCAAGCCTGGCAATATGAAACACTTATAGCTGTTCAGCTTCCATCCATCAAATATGATTATTAAAGGATCGCCCCAGAGCATGTCAGGAATTGCACCACTGGGATAAATACTGATTAGGCTGAAAACTAAAGACTTACATTTCGGCAGAAAAATGTATGAAATCTGTGATGCACACAGGCATCCAAGCCTTCAGTGCTCCCAGTCCACATTAACACTGGCCTAATTTCCCATTTGGATCTAGTGATAATTACACTTACTCGCTCACTAACCATTAGTAATAAAATATTACTACTAGTAGTAGTAATAATAAAAAACTGTATTATACTATATATATATATTATATGCACTTATCTGAATGGAATAAACATGTAGATAGAAATCCAAAAATACTACATTGCTCCAAGACCAACAGAAACCAAAGGCTGAAACATCAGAAAATAGTCTTATTAAGACAGAACAACAACCGGACCCACAGCAGTATGTTGCTACAGTATTGGGATTACCACCCGTGTCTGGTTGAACCCCTTCATGACTGAGAGGAATGTAATCATTTTGGTATACTGGTGCCTCACTGGATCAGCATCATTTTGTGAACAGGTACTACAGTGCATACGCTGTACATTAATATTTCTGGACTGTTATTGCCAGCTGTGTGATTTGTCACTAGAACTCAGTGAGTGATGTCATGCTTCATCTGCGCATGTACACTAATTATAGTATTACACCTGCTAAAACATACAGAATGATTATTATCTACTAGTGATTCGATACAATGTAGAACAATGAAAAAAGGTATATACACACACAGTACGGGGCAAAAGTCTTATAATATTAAATGATCTTCCAGTTGGTGTACAATTATGATATTATGTCTGGCAATATGTGTTAGATTAACAGTTTCAAAACCTCTCCTAAAGTCACACCAGTAAATTCAGCAACCATTCAATGCACCCATGTATTTTTTACCTCAACCACTAGCACACCTTGTACGGCTAATCGATTCTTCATTTAGTTTTAAACTAATTAAAAAAGTGATTGATTGATTTACTGATTGATTGATTGACTGATTGATTGATTGATTGATTGATTTGTGGTGAAATTGAACAAATTCATGCAATGGCTGTGGTGCTTTTGAGGAGAGGTTGTGAACCAAAGTGGGGTTCTTCCAAGCTTCCATATCAGTAACTTCTTGGAGAAGAGAAGACATTTTTGTTTTATTGTGCTACTCTTAATTTGCATAAATTCTAATGCAGAATTGTGTTTTTTCTGAGCATATCTACACTTACTACCTAGATAAATATTAAACATTTCCTTTGGTTGTCTGAGACTTGCACAATACTGTATTAAATACTTAAACATTTAATACTTAGATAATTAAAAAAAGTACTTAACATAGAATAGTTGTGAATATGATTGCCTAAACTGCAATGTTAAAATTAAGATTGACATGTTACTGACATCTTTTGGAGCAGAAACTGGACAACCACAGCTGCAGGTATTCAGAAGCAACTGAGTTCATTTTTCAATGTCAAGATACTAGACTCCCCTACAATTGATTTTTACTTTAGCTATTTTCAGAAAATTGACACTAGAAAGGATAAAATAGGAAAAAAATAAAAAGTCTTATTTTGCTATAGTACAAATATCATCATCTAGGGACACCATATTTTAATTAATTAGCTGTTTTGCAGAGAGGACCATGTTTACTAGCTAACTTTTGGTTGTTTGTGTTATAATATAGGGGCTAACATCCAAGCCTGAAGAGTGAAGGACTGGGTTTTGTTCAAGCTTTAAGTCATTGTAAAAGACCCTTTGGGTGCTGCACGTCTGAAAAGTATTAAGTGGTAATGGGAAAAAGTGTCTTCAGAACAGCAGGGGGTATTGCTCTGCTATATCAGTCATTTCTCAAATTATTCTAAAAGACAACCAAAAAAAGAAATCAAAACCAGATGGACAGCGGGTGATAATATCACAAACTGTGGGTTTGAATTCTTATTCCCCTCATAACTAAGTCCAAGTTCTTCAAAAGTACAAACTTTATGAGCTCTCACAGAATCACACTGGCTCATTTAAAATGGGCAAAATCTCCTTCACAGGACTAGCTACACATTAGAAACAAGCGTCTAAAACTAGAAAGTTCACCCATAAGCTAACTTTAATGAAATAATCCATATGAGAATAAACTAGATAATATGTCCATAAATGTAGCATTACATCAATATGCAAAAAAGGACAGATCCCAGTTTAAACACCTACATATATGCCCAAATTTTAAAAAAAAATAAAGAACCAAACAATTGTTTGATCTAAACTCCATATATAAGGGATCCCCAATACAGCACCCATGATGTATGTACAGTCCAAATCCCTGTACAAATTCCTATTCTGTTCTTGGTTTAAATATGGAAACATCCTCAAAAGCTGACACTAGTCAGCTGTCACCCATATTAAAAAACATGAGAACACCAGACTGTTCTCCTGAATCATATTGCTATACAAACACAGTCTGTAAAGCCAAGAAACCTTTGTGGCCTGCATTTGATTTAGATCTTCATAACAAAACATTGTTACAAATAGTTTGAAGATAAACAAGTGCAATTATGGGATATTTGTGCAAACCTGTAGAAAATCCTCTGGCAATCTTGGAAGCTAAAGAAGATGAGATTATCTGGTTTACTTCATTTGCCTCCCTCTTACAAGAAAATAGAATTAAGCAAATGAGTCATTTTTGAAAAAACTTTAATCTTTAGAATAAATTTTCAGACCTAGTCCGAAGTAATCCTTCCAAAGAACTCCACCACAACCTAAAAATACTTAAAATAACTTAATACAAAACAGAAGTAAAGGGATGAAAATTAAATATCTTCGTGAAGAGATTAGCATACATCCATGAGCTGTTCCGCTCCTGAGTCTTTCATAGTGTTTTCACATATAGTCCTCTTTAAAGGAACCGAACTCAGACATCTAGAAGTGGTCCCTAAAGTGGACCAACAGAAAGGGAAGTCAGTTCTTTTTGTGTTCATGATGCAAGTTCATTTGAAAGGGGCCTCAGTTCTCTTTCTGGTTTACTTCAGCTCAGATGGAGCCTCAGTCCTTTTTCTGTTCATACTTCAAGTTCTTATGGAGCTCTCAGACCTTTACTGCTTTGGATTCTGGGTAGTTTTCACTTCAAAGATGGCTGCTGCAATACTTGTCATCATGTTGTGGGTCTTGAAAATAGCCCACAGACACAGGGAAAACCAAAGTAGAACAATTCTGTTGTTCTGTTGCTATTGTGCATTGTTTTCTGTATTGTTATTTGCATTGTAAAGCATCCTTGAGTGTGAGAAAGGCGCTATATAAATAAAATTTATTATTATTATTAATTACTTCTGAAAACAGAAAACAACTCAGGAGTGCAGTCCTTCGGAATCCTATAGCCTTCATTTCAGCTGCAAACTGCAGGAACATCTTTACATTCCTGTGTGTTGTAGATAGTTGACGTTTTATGTTTTCTTCGTTCCAAATGTCAAGAAGCATCATAGTCTCCTCCTCTGACAACTATTCCGCGTCCCACACTTGCAGACATTATTTTAGCTTGTTTCCCGAGACTGTACCACGTGATCTGCCTACAGCAAAGCTAAAGAGTAAAAATTGTTGAAGCAAGCTTTGTGTTCATAATGCACAAGTTAAGCAAACCGGACTGAGACTACCTCCTGATGTGGTCTCAGTTCGGTTCATTTCAAAGGGGTCTGAGTTCGTTTGGAGTGTTCACATATACGCAAAAAATGCTGCCTAATCGATCTGAGTTTGCTTTAAAGGATGAAACAGACCAAGCGTGAAAACACCCTCAGAGGCAATATGAACAAGTGTGCAAGCTACTGTTGATAAATCCTTCTTATTACACTTAGTCCAACATAGGCCTTGTCTGCCACAAAATAAATAAGTAAAAGTGACACAAACACAAATTACAAACTGTTCAGAAGTTCATTACAGAGATATTACTATTATAGTCATCAACACAGGAAGACAAATGGAGGCAGCAGGGATTGTGGTATAGAATCACTCCCTGACATCACTGCTGTGCAGTCAATCGTAGGATCTTTAAGCAGGACGGGGCACTAACAGGCCCATTCACTCAGTAACAGGCAACAAAGGCAGTGAGGAAGCGGGTGGCACAAACAACCCTACCTTTGTCCTGTTCTCAATCTCATAGATAGTAAGCTGCATGGGAATGTTAAAGCTGTGCAGGATGTTGCCACCAAATACAAGTGTGTCCTCAGGAGTGTAGACAGCATGAATCCATCCTGCAACAAACACATACGTCACCTGGGGCCTGCAGCTGCCATTAACCAGTAGGAGGTGATAGAAATCGTGGCATGTCGCTTCCTTGCAATCATGTGATGAATGTATATCCCGATAAAAGGCTGCTGGTCACAGGGACCAAACTCTGCATTCTGAGGGCTCTTTGAAGAGTAAATTCATGTACCGTTTTCATCATCGAGCCATTGGGGACTGTACCAAGCATAATTTTTCATTACATTACTTTGATGAGGCCACCTGTGAGTGAGTAACTTTAATGGCTTCAGCCCTGCAATACACTTGTTAGGGATTGGCATCAAGCTAGTCATAATTAGTTAGCATCATGTCATACAGCCCACCAGAACTAACATCCTTTGCAATGAAACTTTTACACATTTTGAGCTTCAGAAATGCAGTTTTCAACAAAAGAGCAAAACTAACAAATCCAATCAATTATCTCTGCTTTGGAGACAAAGATTTGTGAAACACAGTATCATCTGTACCAAATAAAAAAGGATTGTGCTTATAGCCAGTAAAATTATCTGCCTCGTCTGTCTATAGAATCTGTGAATTAACAATTTACCTCAGGGAATTTCATTATACTGTGTGAAAACGTGTACTTCCTTACAGATGGGATGGGTCCTCAGAGATTTTGGTGACAGGTGTGAGGTTAGCCATGCTCACCTGAAGGGATGAAAAAGGTGTACCCCTGCTGCAGCTCCACCCTCTGGCAGCCGTCGGCACGGTCACCCAGGAAAATGTCGCTTTGCTTCCCGGAAAGCACCCAATCCTCATACAGTGACAAGTTGTGGGGGGTGGGAGGGACAAGCCAGAAGACCTGGAAGTGGCAAGAAGTGACGCGGACAGGTGTCACACCAGAGGTATTATACTCCACTGGCCAGAAAGTCAGAGGCTAACTGCAGCTGTCAAGCAATACAGGCCCTGCGGAGAAGTGAAGCTTAAAGCCTAAACTGATGTGTATGAAACACCAAACAAAATTCTTTAAAATTAGAAAAAAAAATTTAACTAACAAAGAAAGCACATATACACTGTTTTAAAAGCAAAGACCCATTTTCTAACAACTAAAAAAGCCATAATGTTAGCCTTTCGACAAAAGTACCTCTACAACAGCATATAACCCATAATCCTTCATCTGCATGATCTGACTGTAAGTATTCCCCATTACCCCACCCAACTAAATCAATTAAGTGGATCACAGCATCCTCTCACACGCGCATACTACTATGCTTAAAAGAGGGCAGTATGGGAAACAAATCCCATTTTCCATACCCCCAACCCCCTCAGGTGTAGCTGCATATACACAGTTTTTGCTGATGCTGCAGTCACAGAGGCTTTGCGACAATGCATACAGTGAACAGATGTGCGTATCCGCCCCCTCCAGCAGGCTGAGATTAAACCTGGCGATGGCTGTGGTAGGGGGGAGGGGGGACACACAAACTGGAACACTTTCCACGTGACTTATCTGTTACAGCACAAGCTTGGTGATAAAGGGAGGCTAATAAGTGGCAGTCATATGGGCAGATGGGGCTAAGTGACGAAAAATGATGAAGCCCCCACCTCCACCTACTCTCCACTCACAGCACCATGTAAATTAACTCTCTGGGAGTGGATAATGCTTCCCTGGGGAGGACCCTGCACTCATTTGCACTTTTAGGTAGGAAAACACAGATAAAATACAAGTTAATTTATGCAAAATTGTTCTTGCAGTCCCACATTACGATTTTATTTTTACTTTTTGTGTTACTTAGCTGATGCATTGATAAACCTAGTTATATTTTCCCCATATACAGCCATGGAAAAAATTGGAGAGAAATATAGAGACCAGTCTATATTTAAAAAAAAAAAATCTCCATTTTTAAATCCTAGTTTAATCATTGTTCTGCTGGCGGAAGGCTACACAGGTTGCTTCCAGGTTCAAAATTCCTAAGACAGCATTATACAAGAAGGTGAAGTATGAGACACTGGGAACAACCAGAAACCAGCCAGGTAAAGGACGGAAGCAACTTTCTAATGCCAGAGATGACTGTTAACTTATCAAACAGTTTCTCATGAATCGTAAGATGACATCAAGCGACCTTCAAAAGGCATGGGAAACATTAAGTGCAGGTGTGAAGTGCACTGCTAGGACAGTTCACATCAGAAGCAGGACTGAAGTCCCATAAAGCAAGGAAGATGCCTTTCATTAATGAGAAACAGAGATGAACCAGGCTGCAGGTTGAAAATATATATACACACATATTGTATTATTCACAGACACACACCCATAAATTGAAAAATGAGTGAAATTTTTTTTGACTTCAGGTCAAGTACCCTGCTCAATGAAGCTTCAGCAGAGCTCCCGGAATTTGAACCAGCAACCTTCAAGGCCCATGCCCTTAACGATTTTGGTACAACAATACATTAGAGTTTTAACTTCTTGCAACCTCTGATAAGCACATCCTTCAGCTAGAACGTTGAACTAATTGACCCTATATTCACACACATTTAATTAAGTAATTTTTCTTACAAGTCACAATTTTATTTAAGTTATCTATAAACACAGTGAAAACAGATCATAGTTGTACACCGCAAAACACTGCTGAGATGCATGCAGCAGTCTACACGCTGCATGCTCCATATCTGTCTTTAATAAAGAAGCCAGGTCAAGGAGAGATGAAACTGCTCTTATTAACGTGAACAACATTTTCTGTCCTGTCTTCAGTGTGATCACATAACCCCTGCAGCAGTATGTATCTATGACAAGCACAGCACAAAAAAAAGACTGAATACTACAAACACAACTGCATTTCCAGTGGGTGTTTGTATTTCTCAGTCTCATTGTTACTAATTTTTCAAAAACTATTTATGACTGGAATTTATTCTGAAGGGGCCGTGCCTGGCTTTGAGGCGCAAGATGAGTTATGTGGAAGCTGTTTCTTAGACACAAAAGAGCAACACAGTAGCTCCATCCTAATGAAGCATTGAGCAATAGTGAAGGGTGGGAGCTGGGGAGGCGATCGTACCTTCGTTCCCTTGTGGACGTGGTACCATACAGATGTGCCCCCAAAGTCGATGTGGAAGTCAGTGTAGCAGCCCTTTACGCTCATCAGGCAGTACCTGAGGGAGGGGGGGACTGTATCAGCAAGCAGTAGGTCAGTGGCTGTCACTCATGCCTGGACACAGCAGGTGTATCTCCCAACTTATCGG
Source organism: Mormyrops attenuatus (assembly GCA_026777985.1). Classification (NCBI taxonomy): domain Eukaryota; kingdom Metazoa; phylum Chordata; class Actinopteri; order Osteoglossiformes; family Mormyridae; genus Mormyrops; species Mormyrops attenuatus. The sequence goes on along the minus strand of JAODKC010000117.1, from coordinate 24,226,295 downwards.
TCTATCCATTTCTAACTTGAAGAGCCACTTTAGCCATGTCTGCAAGACCAAGAGGTACTGCTCTTTTCGAAAAAGCAAGCTACACTTAAGGCATTAAGCTGTCAAATTAACCAGTGTGATTTATAGCAGTGAGCTCTGATAATCAGGCACGCGACACAGTGTAGAACATGGAGATGTGGTGAAAATTCCATTCGTTCCACAGTAGTGAAATCCGACCCATTTGCAAGAGCCCTGCTTAATTATGTGCAATGCTGCAGCATGGAGGAAAAAATAGAGAGGATCAGCTAAATAGATTCACTGTTTTGTTTACAATGGGATAAGTGGAACACAACAGTATGCTTTTCCATTTTTGGAATCCTCTGCAGAATGACTTCAAAGTGATAAATTAATCATCCAACGATTCTTCAGGATAGAGGACTTGTAAGACAAACTGCCATAAAAAGAAAATGGACCAGACTGTGCTGAACTAAAGGGACAGCTCACGGGTGCAGAAAACAAAACGCGGCACATCGATGACAAATTTCTCTGTATCATCTAACACGCCATGATGACATGAAGCCCAGTGGTGGGATCCTGAATACTGTCATTGTTTCAACAGTGACCTTATTTTACAGTGCAGGTGCACTGAACACAGAAAACAGGTAAGTTACATCATGTTGCTCCAAAAACACGAAAAGTCAAGCGATAACAATAAATATTCATAAAAAAAGAACAGTTCCCCCCCATTCACCACATTTTGCCTTTTTGGCCTGTTGGCCTTGGTTTTTTTTTTTTTTTTTAAAAAAGATTGCTGGTTAAAAAGAGAACAAAATGGTCACCTGTTTTCCCACAGCTCACATCAGCAGCATTCTGTGAACACAGATGAGATCATTCAACCTCACCACCTGTCCTCGTCCAGCATCCACATCCACACAGGTTCGGCACCTTACCAAGCCTTTCTTCCTGTAAGACCTGGCATGCTGTGCCAACTTCAACATTCATTCCAGTACAAATAAGTCTGTGTGTGGTGACACAGTTACGAAGAGACTGACAATGCTGTGACCTTGAGTACCGAAATAACAAAAATAAGGTATAAGCACACTTTTGATATATGATATACATATGATGAAAGTTTCTCAGAGCAAAAACACACCATATAAACAATAAAAAAACAATACAAGACATATTCTATACATAAATTACATAGTAGTCAACCAGACTGTCATGAGGAAGTGGGCACCTGCCCAGCATGTACCAAGTATACCTGGAATGTGCCAGGTGACACTGACATTGACACTGACCCCATCTTTCCCTCAGTCAGCACCCTGCCACTGCACACCAAGCCTCCCAGGCAGGCAAGCAGCCAGCCAGCCAGCCCAACTCTGCAAGCAGGAAGACGTCTGATGATGTCTCACGATGGCTGACGTGCCAAGAGGCATGTACAGCACGCACAAAACACACCTGAGAGCTCCTGTTGCACACCTTTAGCCAGGTTATGGATACCAATAGCAGGGCAACCTACCAGATGGCTTCTCATTCCCCTCAGAGCCAGCCAGCGCACATCCAGGGCCCATGGCATGGGTGGCTGCACAGCAGAGACTTTGGTTTTTTTGCCACCCCTCTCCCTTCCTGGAGAGCTTCATTGAGGAAATGAGGGAGAGAGGCAGGGAAAGAGAGCAGGAGAAAGTGAGGGAATGAGAAAGTGAGAGAAAGAGAGAGAGCGAGAGCGAGGGAGCAAACAAGCATGAGCGAGAGAGAGAGTAAGCAAAGGCGAGAGAGAGAGTGAAATAGAGCAAGAGAGAGAGAGAGGAGGACCAAGTGGCTATGGTTGCGTTCCTCCATGAAGGCACCTGATTGGCTGAAGGGGCTCCATAGAGAGGCTGCTGCAGCCTGTGTGGAACTGGCTTCCACTATGTAGAAGCCCTGCTGCCTAGCAACCAGCAGGAGACATGGATGGCAACAGCAATGCGAACTGCTGCTGCATCACCATGTATGTGGAGGAAAAAGATGTCTTTGCCAGCCAAACAAATACAAAACATTTCTTCTCAAAGTTTGAGTTTAAAGAGCTTACTCAGCTCTGGCTGAAAGCTCAGACCATCCAAAACATGCTCTAAGACTATGCTGCACTGCGGAAAAATGGTACAATCAAACCTCTTTGCAGCCCAGTTAGGAAGTAGCATATGCTTTCGAACTGCTACACTATAACCACATAGTCAGCCAGAAAAACAACAAATTAAAAACTAATAAAGTGCTGACAGCAAATGGAGAGGAGGCCAACCTGCTCCTACTTTATTCTGTCAGTAAGACCATAATTCATGGGAGACTTTTGCACAATTACAGTTGCACACAGCTCACAACTGCCGGCTGGAAAATGGCGCAATGCTGTTTTCAGGCTTTGTAGTTGTAGGTAGTGTGGGCACTGGCAGACATCGATGCTTACTAATTTGTAGCGAATCCTTTCCAGCCGGCACTGATTGGACTCTCTGGTTGACATTGCTGGGACAGATTAGAGTAGTGGCCCCATGGTGAGTCAGAGAGCCCTCTGCTCATTAATCAAGCTGCTGGGATAGCATCTAACCTCAGGGAAACAATCCCCCCCCCCATGCTCAGACCCACCTGTCAGCACAAATCATAAAGAACAACTCTCTGGGGTGCCAACACAGCAGCACAGAACTGAGAAAGCCCATATCCACCACCAGCCCCCTGCCACCATGCACAATCATGTCTCTTTACATCTCATTATCCTCCCATTACCACTCTTCATATCTTACAATAGTTGGCTTGTCTTTCAGAAAATCACACATTAGAGGAACCTAAACAGGACATCTACTTATTTATTTTTTTTTATTTTAAATCACTCCGACGCGTAACAGCACAAAGGTGACTAATATCACAATATCGTTCAGTTTTGTAGCGATAGTCTTCACCCTCACCCCTTCTTTCTGAGTAAAGTTTGCAGTCGTTTGGCCTTCACTCTCCACTTCACTACTTGTAACTGTGCTGACTGAGCAGTGCAAAATGTACTCACCACTCTGAACTCAGCTGGCTATAATATGTAAATCGGAGAAAATATAATCATTTTACAAAGACCTGAGAAGGCGTGGTGACAATATACTACAAAAAGTATATGAAAGAATTAGGAATCCCAATAAACTTTTAAGCCTACATTCAATCTCGCACACTGAAGAAAACTCCGGAATGCGAACCATTTGACCGGAGATGTACTGTCGTTGTAGACAATGCCTTTGAGGAAGATGTAAATTATGCAGTTAAGACATCACAAGCACACGACGGACCGCCTCATTCACATATAGCTAAAGAAATATCTAAATGAAAAGTAACATTAACCCATAAATAAATTGTTTATATTTATGAAAGTATAGTAATAATATGTTAAGAGATGAAAACGTGAATTCGTTATGAGAAGAGCCACAGCCTCGTGCTCAAAGAGCCGCACGTGGCTCGCGAGACGCAGGTTTCCGACCCCTGCCCTAGACAGTAAAGTAAATTTCAAACTAAGATGATTTTGATTTTGCATATTTTATACACAACTCAGATGCCACCAAATTCTAAATCAACTAAGCATCCATCCATCCTTTACCCAAACCGCTAATCCTACTGGGTCGCGGGGAGTCCGGAGCCTATCCCAAAAGCTATGGGCACGCGGCGGGTAACAGCCCAGGATGGGGGGGCAGCCCATCGCAGGGCTAAGCAACTAAGCATCAGCTCTGTTAAAATTTTATAGCATTTGCAGTACACATACTACGCATATACAACAATGAGCCAAAACATTATAATCACCCCCTTATAAAGTGAATAATGTTGACTATCTTGTAAAATTTGTGTTTGTCATGATCTGGGATATATTAGACAGTAAGATAAAGCTGAATACTCAAAGACGATATGTTGGGTGCAGAAGCAATAGGCGGGGGTAAAGATCTGAATGGATTTCACAAGGGCCAGATCATCTTCGAAACAGCATGGCTTGTGGGGTGCTCACACTTAGCCATGGTGAGTACCTACTGACAGTGGTCCGAGGAGGGGGAGAAACTGTGAAAGGCCAACAGGATGATGGACAGCCAGGACAGATCGATGTAAGATGTAAACTATCCTGTGTAGTACAAACCAAAAGAAGGGCTACTGTGGCACAAATGACAGATAATTTTGATGATGGTCACAGGGGCTACAGAGCCGTGGATCAGACTTGTTGGTCTATCACATCCCACAGATGCTCGACATCTTCCCAACCATCCACATGATGAAACAGAAAACGGGATTCATCAGACAAGGTGACCTTCTTCTATTGCTCCCAAGTCCAGTTCCAACACTTATGTGCCCATAGGATGGCACTTTTGATGGTGAACAGGGATCCACATGGACACGCTGACTGACCTGTGGCTATGTAACCCCATACACAACAAGGCTTGATGCCCTGTGTGTCATGACATATTACTCTTGTGATCACCATAAAAATGATCTGCTATGTGTGTCACAGTAGCCCTTCTATTTGTTTGTACCAAATGGGATAGCCCACATCGATGAGTCCTGGCCTCCCAACATTCGGTTGGTGTTTTGTGGTTTTTCCTCTCCTCACACCACTTTCAGTAGGTACTCACCTTTGCTGTTTCAGAGATGCTCTAACCCAGTTGTCTGACCATAATGATTTGACCCTTGTCAAAGTCACTCAGATCTTGATCCCTAAACATTTCTTCTGCATTCACCATGTTGACAAAAAGTACCAAATATTTACCATCTAAGATATTCCAGACCTTGACGCCCACAGTTTTTACAAGGTAATCAACATTATTTGCTTTACATGGGAGTGGTCATTATGTTTCAGCTCATTGGTGTACACTCTCTGATCATTACTACTGCAAGTCAGCTCTCAAACCAAGAAATTATAGCTTGTGTCTTAGTTAACAATTCTGTGCACTCCATTGCTGCATATCACAAAACAATGCCATTTCAACCTCAGTGACATCGAAATTAATTAACCAACCCATAAGCATTAACCATAATTTTTGTTGATCATTTACTTTCTTGCCCATTCATATATTTGGTATGAATGAATACAACCAATCTGAGTCTTTAACACAATCTAACACTTACTTCTGGACTTTGGGGTACTTCATCTCTGATATGATATTTGTGGCCTCAGTTTGCTTCTCTTTCAGGTGGGGAGGCCACACGTTATCTACCCAGTCCACCATGTCCACCTGTAACACAGGAAAGAGATGAACTGGGTCAAATTACTGACTTAGGGCATTTTCACACCTGTAGTTCAGTTTCTTTGGCTCGAATCAGCTGATGAGTTTGTAAACTTGCAGCATTTTATTCTTGGTTCATTTTGCTTTCACACAGAGAAAAATCCAAGTGAAGCAACAATGCACCACTGCAAACCACATGAGAATGTTCATTCTGCTTATTGGTCAGATGTGTCTGTGGCAGCAAGAAAGTAAATACCGAAAGAAGAGCCTATGTCTTGAACTAGGCAGCTGAACATCTCCCAGTTTTATGTATTGTTGCCGTTTTTTTTTACTTTCACACGTTCCAGTTGACTGGTCAAATTCTCTCTCCTTCAGCCCTTGACTGAACTTGATTGATATCTGGTGGCTCAAACCCATTGTCTCCCTAAAATCTTAAATAATTATTCAATTATGGTCCTGCAAGTCCAAATCCAGAAAGTTTTCAGGCACTCATTACTCTATTAAGATCTCAGCATGTTTCAAGTGATCAAACTGATTCAATCAAGACAATTAGAGCCAGAAAATTCAGTGCCTGACTGGAACAAAAATATCTAGGATTTCACCTTCCAGGACAATAATTTTCTGATTGCAGCACTGGCCAGCTGCAACAATCCTCCCTCTGCCCTGTAGGACGGAGCCACTGTACCACAATTGGTCTCTTAATAAGGTTCTCAAGCTTGGTGTGGCTGAACTCGAGGCTGATGACGTTGAACAGTTTGTCCCGCTCTGCCTCCGGTGTTTCGTAGTAGCGGACAAACTGAGCCAGGCTCATCTCGGAGCCCTTCTGGGTGCTCACATCCATCACATCCACTGCCCGTCGACTGCCTGCATGGACAGAGTGCATGCATTCACAAAAATAGGCATCTGTGGGTTAGCAACTTAGCACCAAAAACACAACACGTGACAGTGCATACAAACTTACAGCGCATGATAACACAGTGAGCATTAAATTTAGGGATAAATAATAGTGCCAATTGTCAGACAGAAAAAAGCAAGCACAGATACTACACAAATATAGATGAATATAAATAATAATAATTTCTGTAAATGATTAATGCCATTTGTATATGAATATAATATGGTCCATTTTAAGCCTGCAGGTGTGCAAGTGTGAGTGAATAGTGTGTGAGCGCACTCTGAGATGGGTTGGCATTCCATCTTGCGTTATTTTCCATGCCTTAAGATAAAATTAACTTTATTGATTCCATGAAGAGAAATTTCAGACTGCAACAGGCTGCACGTCAGCACAGCACCACATCTTACGTGAGCGCCAACAGGACCCTGAATAGGACAAGCAAGTACAGCACATGGATGGATGGTCCATTTTAACATAGCTTGACGTTTTAAAGTAAAGACTCAAGTGCAACAACAGAAAAACTCAACAGAGACCAGAGGCTGCCACTAGATGGCAAACAAAACCCATATCTGCCTGGTTCTCATTTTATTGCTTTTTAAATTGCTTTAAATGTACTGGGGCTGTCTACCCAATATTAAATATTCAAAACAACATTAAGTAAAGATAAATCACATTTTTCCATTTTTTATTTATACGAATGCAGCCTTCATACAAAACAACCAACAGATTCACCAAAGAGCAAAGAATGACTAAACTGAAAAGGAGAATGGGGCTGCATGCATTTGCAACTTAGTAATAAAACAAAGATAAAAAATCCACCATGCATATAATTGCTAACAATATGGGATGATGTTGCTATGGTACTCTGTCAGCTTGTGGACACCATCATCTCTTTGGACACCTCTTTGATCAAAAGTAAACAGGAGAGTTTGTTGGCCATAGACAAACATTGACATGTTATTCATTCTATGACTCCTGAAAACATAAATGGTATGTTGATATATCATAATGACATAAGAATATAAGAAATTTACAAACAAGGGGAGGCCATTCGGCCCATCAGGCTTATTTGGGGAGAATTCAACTAATAGCTGAAAGTTGTTAAAATTGTATCTAGCTCTGATTTAAAGGAACCCAAGGTTTTAGCATGCACTACACTAACAGGAAGACTATTCCGTACTCTACCTACATGCTGTGAAAAGAAGTGTTAAAATCCATTTTAAAATGTTGTCCCGTTAATTTCCACCTATGGCCACGAGTTCTAGTACTTAAAATATTACTATTTGGCTGAACAGCATCCAGACCTGTTAGAGTCTTATATACCTGGATCATGTCATAGAAGCTAGTCCTAAACCCACAACATAATACTCCTCATTTCCAAATAACAAAAAATTTATATCTTCAGTGCATCACCAAGATACTAGAGCCTATGAACGGGGGGGAAGCCTTTTGCTACTTTTAAGGTGCAACTCAAGGACATACACATACATGCATCCCAGAGCTATTTCTCCAGAGCTATTGTGCTCATCAAATTGCTTTGATGAAATAAGGCACTAATGTTTGTACTAATGTACAAACTAATGTGTGTATTAATGTACTAATGTAATGAAGATCAAAGAAACATGCAGCACTCTGGCCACAGCAGACCAGAAGTATGCACTCTTGTCATGGTGCCAGGTGCTCCACATAGACAGCTCCTGAGAGCAGGCCGCTGGAGTGACCAAGCCCCAGGTTGCATGATGTATGAATTCAAACTGTGACAGCCCACATGGCTGCCTAACACGTGACACAAAACACGCCACAGTTTCCATTCGAACAGCCATTCGCCCACATCTCAACAGGATGTGGGAGCAGACAGAGGCTGATAGGTGATCTCAGCAATTTCTGAGATGGCATCTCTCATTAGTCATGTGCAGGTTAGTGAGGTAAAGCCAGCGGTGTATAAACACTTGAAACTTTGGTTAGCTGTCAACTGTTACTATTATTCAAAAGGAGCATAAAATATTAATTTAAATGCCACAGCACTATGCAGTCAATCAGATACAATGACACTATCTGGTCTCATTTCATGAGTAACTGCAATCTTCATTGACATGAGGTCAACTTCACAACAACACACAGTACAGCAACAGCCTTGGCTCACTGCCAGTCACTTCATTCATTATATCATTTAAACAGCCACACAGATTATTTGGTGGTCCTTGTCAGACTAAGTTTTACTTACGGACTTTTCCAAAGAAGCTACCTTTCAGAGACTGGAAGCCAAGACAAAATCCTGAAATAACAACCAAGTGCTTAAGAATTTTAATTAACTAGGCGTAATGATAAACTATAACCTGATATAGTCGACTTTCTTTCCCTATATTCATTAGCAAGCCCATAAAAATTATTTAGAAATTACTTATCTACCAGAAGCGGTAGATGTTTTTCTGGCCGCGGGGGAATAAAAAAATAAAAAAATACAGAATTCAGAAAAATTCACTTATTTTCGTGTATTTCATGTCAAGTTCTGTTATAGGTGTACAGAAGCAATTGCGGTAAAGAGCAAGACTCAGTTCTGACAAGCTGGCCGTCCGGAGCTAGTCGAATCCTAGTAGCTTGCTTCAAAACGGTTCACGTCGTGTTAATAATTACTTTTATCACCGTATACAATAAAAGAACTGACATTAACGAAAATTATGAAATAATCCAGAATTAAAAGCCTACTTTTCCAACATTAGAAACGTCTCCTGTCGCCGACTCGCCGTACTGCAGACACCGTCGTCCGTTAGCGCCGCGCACGAGCCGGGACCGCGCCACCGCCCGTTAGAACAGGAATGCCCACGAGACCCCGATCGCTCCCGTGCGTTTAGCATGGAATTTGCTCGTACGGTCCATATCTCAGCTCTCCACTTAAACAAATGTAACAGCTCTACAAACCCGAAATGACCTTTTACAGTTTTTGGAGCAACAGTGTTAAAACAGGCCGGCATAACAATTAACTGTGAAATCGTGACGCACGGCGGCATATTATTACTTACGCTCAATATAAAATCAGCAGAAAAACACTTACCAACCAGACCTTTCACTTCACTGACGGTAAAATCTGGATCTGGCATTCTAGGGTAAAGAACATAGTAAAGGGAATATGCATAATATATTTTCTGCATGCAAAAACATGGCAAGCCAGAACATGCATTATGGATTCGTTTATTTGTCATTTTAGACTATGAACAAATCGTTAAATTTGTTTACCTGATTCCCAAACCATCTTTGGCTTTAAAAATAAGGGGAATTCTGAGAGCTTCTCTTTGCACATATTCGTAGGTAAAATCTGCGAAACAAATTATGACAGCGTGAAACGTGAATATTTAAAAGCAGTGTACAATCAATTTGGTTTTATTTTTTTTATTTCTTATTTAAATCTTTTATTTGTCATGATTACGGTCAAGATTTAATTTGGCCTACAACCTTAGTTTTACAGCAGAATTCACAAAAATGTTTGAGTTAGGGTTTAGAAGAAACAAGGAAGAAAGGGACAACAAGCTAAACAACACTACATACACAAAGATATGTCTTTGCACCTGATACTGTGTCCCAAGCGGAGAAAAATATGACTGGAGGTGTCTCGCTATGAATTGTCGCACTTATTTCAAATAGGTGTTCCTTCTGCAATTAAGCTAAGAAACTGGGCAAATATATTTACCTTTGCCATCCATCACTCTGATGTAGTTTTTATTATATGAATCGCTTACAAGTTTCTCTTCCAAGTTAAAACCTCTGATATCTGTAATTTCCTCCACATCGGACAAATCTTCATTTTCGTCGTACATTCTCCTACAGATGGAGCGCTGTTAATGTAAATAAAGAATAAATCTATATCAAAAATTGAACTTTTGCGTAAGAAACATTTGACTGTAGCTTAAAATGGCTTGCACTTTACATTGGAAAATTCAAAGATTATTCTATCACGGGACATTTTAATCATATTTCACTTTTTTTTCTCTCGATGTATTTTATTTGTACATTTACGCTATTATACACTGCAACATGCTGTGCCACTATGAACCTCCGCACAATCAAGATTTAAATGTAGCATTTTTCTTCTTTTCCAAAGCTGTAGGTTAAGTTAGAACGCACCTTCACATGCAATACATTTCAATAAATGAAACTTGGAAGGCCCTGCAGTCTTCATGAATAATATAAGTATAGAACATTACACCGCAATTCAACGCTGATGGGTTACATAATTCGTCATTTTCTTATACAGCAGGATACGACGAGCGAAACATCTAAGAGCGACGCTTCCAGAAGGGCATGTTCTTATGTTAAATACAATATTGTGTTGATCGGCGGGTTCTTTGTAATGACTCCCGATTACATTTTCCATTCTATCAAATCCTATGCGCTAAAAACTGTATATAACGTTATGCAACAAAGCGTAGCTTAGCATCACAGCGTGAACCCTATGATACGTAAAATGGTGTTTCTAATACCGAAATGCTTCAGACAATACAGATTTCTCCTACTTTAAGTCCCTCTCCGAAGCTAGCTATAAAAGGATAGGGTAAAGCTACACACCAGTTTGCGTCCAGATTCAGCACACGCCTCCATTTTTGGAGCTCTCGCCACTTTACCAGTTTAGCCCCTCATTGTCTCGAAAATGACACATTTAAAGTTAGAAAACACTTTGCTTTCCGAATCAAAACTAAGTAGGAACCATTTTTGTGTAGTACTGGCTGACGTCACGGCCGAAAGAATCAAAACATTGTTAACAAACGTCATGCGTCATCTTTATTCAGAAGTTGAATCCTACGTTCTTCATATATCCCAAATCGAGGAAACCTGTTTTGACGAATTGCTCCAGCAGAGTCTTTCTAAGATAGTACTTAAAGCTTAATAAAAACAGTAAAGCTTCGTTTTGGGTCACGAGTCTGCAACATCTTGCACGCACGCGCTGCAGCTGTTATGAGTGAGGAGAGGAGTGATCGTCTGTACGTTTCTCTCCTTTTGTCGTTTAACTCGGAACTCTATGAATAGCTTGACAAGTTTGTAAACCTTTGGGATAAAAATGTTGATTTTTTGCGAAATTTAAGTAAATTATTATTATTATTATTATTATTATTATTATTATTATGTTTGAATGCCATCCCATCTTGGAGTTTCCATGGCTTGTGTCCTGTGATGCCTGTGATAGCCTTCAGTCCCTCCTATGACCCTTTCTAGGACAAGAGGTTGGAAGATGCGTGGATTATTAATGTTACTGTTATTGCTGTTATGCGTCTGTTTAATAACATATAACGCTGCTCGTGTGTTTTAATGCTATAACAGTTTCAATTTAAATATTTGAATATAAATATATAAATAAATATAAATATACTAATAAAATTGTGCATTTGTAAGTCATGTCTTGTTTGGGCAATGGCCCAAGGTTGAAATGAACCGCAATCACATTGAGGGTTATTACTATTACTATTCATCTTTTGCAGTGACGATGCCTTTCATTATTGTATTTCCGTCGTACACATGTTCCTGTCTCCGCGACCCAGCTTAGGACAAGCGGTTATGGAGAATGAATGAATGAATGAATGAATATGTTCGTGTCCACTCAGAATTATTCCTCGATGTTGTCAACAAAGTTTAATAATAAAGAACGAAGTTCGTCGTGGCTTGTAATTTAGGTTCTTGGGTAAGCAATATAATACTACTACTACTGCTACAATAAATACTAATAATAATAATAATAATATCACCTGGGGCTGATAGTGATTTGTGCAGTTCACTTTAGCGTGTTGATCAAGCTAGGAAACAAAATCCATGGTGCAAACTGGCTTTTGAACTTAAAATACCACCGAATAAGATAGACTAAACACACTATGCACGATGCTGTCGATATTATATAAGATTACGTGACATATAATTCCAGATATATTTCTGTCTCATTAACCACTACAAATGCAATGACAAAATCATTACAAATCGTTACTTCTTATTCACATCCGTCTGCCGTTTATGTTACTAAGATCATTACTGCGTTAAGTGGACACAATGGTCACACCTAGCCTGTAACCGCCGAAGACGCAGTGCTGGGGCACAAGGCTTTTGAGTCAATAGAGTGTGCGTCGCTCTGCGCAGTGGCTTGTGGGTAAACACTGGTGCAGTTTCCTGAGAAAAGTGCAGCTTGGTTTTCACCGCCCCGTTGTTGCACCGGTGAGAAGTTAATGCTGGTGTGGCTCGCTTTCTGTTACGGCTCTCGGCACAACGGATGAAGCGATCTTCGGCGTGCGGGCTGTGGTGAAGGCGAATCGCATGCTTTTCGTTCATTTCTCATTCTAGGGACGAAAGCTGTCCAGTAACGCGGCCAGCCCGGTTGCAAGTGGACAGTTGTTCGGATTGTCTTCGCGATGAGTCTTAACGAGCACTCGCTGCAGGCTCTTTCCTGGAGGAAGCTCTACTTGAGCCGAGCAAAACTGAAAGCGTCCAGCCGAACCTCAGCCCTCCTTTCTGGTTTTGCAATGGTAAGTGTAACGGAGTCTTAATCAGTCCGGACCCGGCTACTCGCCAACTTCAATTTTTATTTCATGTATTTGCGTTCTGGAAAAGTTAAAATGCCAGCTAATTTCTTTGTTCCCGGTGCTTCTCTACTGTTTGTCGGGTGTAAATGTCCCACGTACAGCTACTTTATACATGCAAATCTACATAAACATCTATAATTCTTTGAACATTAAAAAAGAAGCCTACAGGTGCTCGCAGTTCTATGGAGGGCGGGCGGTGACAACATCAGATGTGTTTGTCATCATAATTGGATGGCAGCAACCTGATGTTACTGATATCTTAAAGTGCTTGGACGTACGAAAAGTGAATCTCGGGGGTGTGTCTGCAACTATGACCAGTACATGTTTTAATACGATTTGCTCATTCGGTGGATGTTTCCTGTGCTATTGGGGTTTCAAACATTTAGTCCAGGATAGGTAATTTTTGATTTTTTAAAGCTTTTGCGTGATACATCAGAAAACAAAATGTCTGGCATGTAAAAGACGTGTTACGGGTGCTTAAGAAAATATCTGTATACCTGCGCGGTGACTGTTGTGTTTTTGCAGTATATTGAGCTTGAGTGGGCTTAAGATGATATTTTACACAAATCTACTTAAAGCCTCAAAATTTGATGAAGTGTAGGCGGTACCAGATATAAAAATGATTCACGCCCGCCAGCGATTTTATGTATATTCCTTTAAAAATGATGTTCTCCTGTTTATCTTTAGTGTTTATGCGAGTATTGCACTGCGGCTCGGCAGTGATGCATCTGCAGCTGGTTGTCATGCTGCTTCACTTGCATCTGCAATGGGTGGATTGTCTGAATGGAAGAAGCACATCTGTACTCATAAACTCATAAATCCAAAGTGCGATAACCGAGTAGCGTTTTACAGCATCGAACAAAACACTGCCGAAAGTTAATTTCGGAAACCCCAGTTGTATGTTGTTTGTGTCCAACCTCAAATTTTTTGTTTTTATGAAACCCCATATCCAGTAAAATGCAGTAAAATATCTTCAGACTCAGGTTATAGTTGGTGTATCATAAGGTATTGAGCTTTCTAACAGACGTATTGACATTGACAAGATAAATTGTCATCGGTTAGGGATTCTGTCGAAAGAACATCACTTATTTAAGGTGGCACGAATCCTCAGAATAAGAAAGCTGGCGATTAAGTAGACAACTTCAGCCTTGTGACAGTATTAGACAAAAATAGCCTATATCGGTATAGTTCAAAATTTCCGCATCAGTGAATCTGAAGTGAGCCTCGGTGAAAACGGCCAGTCAGGTAGCGCTTCCTTTGTGCGTGTGTTTTTTTTCCAGTACCGTTGAGTACGCTACCTTAGATGGCCTTTTGGACAATCTGCACTGGCTTAACAACAACAAAAAAATGTGGTTTTGAGATTCAATTTTCTATGTATTCCATTGATTGTGTGTAATTAAGTTTCCATTATCAACATAATTCAATATAATTGATTAATGGAATTAACTTGTGGTTGAAATGAAAGATTTACAATGCATCAAATAGTTCTCTAAGTAATGGGAATCCTTTTACCGTTGGGGCAATGATTTACACCCCCACTTCAAGCTAAATTCGGTGCAGGTGGTATTCAGTGTTGAACACAGACGTCCCACCTCGTTGTTTTCAGGAAATGGTGGATAATGGACTGGGTAGTGGGGTGCTGGCTAGGCTTGGGTGCCACTATGGCAAATTTTATCAGGTTATGCCAGATTTTTAAATACCATCAGATAGGTATAATGGCAGTATAATGTCTAAACAGTATGGGGGGGGGGGGGGGGTGCCAGCAGTAACATTTGCCGGCCGGGTCAAGCGTGTTTGCAGGGGTATAATGTCTAGAGAATTTTACTAGTGCTGAACCGCAGAATGACCGATTTCTGTCATCTATCAGGAACCTGCTGTCAATTTGCGGGAAACGTCCGGCACTGGTGGGATGTCTACAGCTGCTGCGGCGTTTGAATCCACCAATTAAATTGTGGGGCAGCTTGTGGAATTGAGGCCTGCCCAGGAGGCCAGAGACCTGACACAGTGTAGCCCGTTTGACTCTTCTACTCCAAAGTAACAACATAAAAGGAGGGAAAGTGCCCCCTTTATCAGACAAATGGATGTAGACAAAGCCCAAAACACAAAGAACCAGAACGTGACCCAGTCCAGTAGTGGATGATAGGGTTTTGTTTAGTATATTATATAAGTGCCTGAGTTGGTGATCAGTTGCCATGGTAACACAAGAACAACCCCCACCCCAACTTCTCCCTCTTGGTTATATCAGGTGCCCTTATAGGTTTACAAAACTAATGTGGTGTGCTCCAAAAGGTATAACGGTATCTTATCTTATACCGTATCCAAGATAGGAGGTAGCATAAGGGAGCTCCGCTAACATTAGCATTAGCACACCTAGCTCACTAGTAATGTAACCACCAATGGCTGAATCCAAAACAGTTAGGCCAGAATTCTACTGAGAGTGACTACACCATGTTGATTGCCTGCACTCTAGACAAAGCTTGTGATTTCTACCGGAAGCACCACGGTGCACTTCAGAAGAAGCTCTATGTGCCACCTTGCTATATATATACGTACAATATCCAGTCTATTTTGCGGGATGCCGCTTCTGAGAGCCGTTGAACCCGCCAATCAGGTAGCGCTCTCCTAAATGAAAATTCTTGTGTTTTCCCAGCCACCCTGTTAAGCTCTCTGCAATGATGTATATTTACTAGAGATGACCGGTAAGTGTCCAGTGTTACATCCCAAACCTGTTTTTTTTTTTTTTTTTTGACCGCTCCATTACTCCCTCCCTCGATGCCCCGTTGTCTGAAGTTGAAAGTTAATCAAGCTCACAAGGGACGCTATGAGTAAGTGAGTGAAGAAGGTAGCGTGGACAAAATGTGGTATCAGGACACACTTGCATCCTCATTGACTTACCATGCTCTGCCTGTATGTATGAAGTCATCACTGAAGTAGAATCTTTTATGCCATTCTTTTATTCCAGAAATCGTTATCTGCTGGTGTGGTACCTTCGGATTGGAAGCATACTAATATTACGCCCATATTCAAAAAAGGGGATAGAAGTAATCCAGCTAACTATAGGCCAATCAGTTTAACTAGCATTACTGGGAAAT
>JAODKC010000117.1:24199856-24210468 GCA_026777985.1 Mormyrops attenuatus | reverse complement strand
TATTAGTTAGGTTCTCCCCAAACGAGCTTGATGGGCCGAGTGGCCTCCTCTCGTTTGTAAATTTCTTATGTTCTTATTCGTGAGTGCCACGAATGAATTTCTCTTCCTCAAAGGGTACTCTCTACTAGATTTACATACACCCCCTGCAAAGGGGTGATTTGAGCAAAAATTGGCCCTCAATAACTCATTCCATGAGGTGTTGGGATAACACGTCTGAAATTAGGAAAAGCTTCCACGGCAAAGGAAAGGTAGTGAGGGAAGATGAAGCAAATAATGGTTTTGGGATATATATATCCAATATATAGCATCTCTATATGTTATACATCCATCCATCCATCCATTTTCTGAAACCGCTTGTCCTATTCAAGGTCATGGGGGTCCAGTGCCTATCCTGGAGGCTATGGGCGCAAGGTGGGGAACAACCCAGGATGGGGCACCAACCCATTGCAGGGCACACTCACACAAATTCATGCACACCTATGGGCAATTTGGCAACTCCAATCTGCTTCAGCATGTTTTTGGACTGTGGGGGGCAAACCGGAGTTATATTATACTTATATATTCTCTATATATCTCATGTGTGTGTGTGTGTATATATATATATATATATTATAATATATATGAGCGCGCTACCTAATTGGCAGGATGAACTGCTATCACCTGTAGGCCAATAGGCATAGAGCATGACACCATCTTGAAGAAGTTGTTCGATCCATTACTTGTATGTAAAACATTACAAGTGACACAATTTTCTTGCGAATTTCATACAAATGAGACCACCTACAGTTATAATTATTAGTTTGTGTCTGGAAAATGATTTAGAAATCATTGGACATTAATTTTGGATGTTTTATATATAAATATAAATATATATAATTTGCCTTACACATAAATCATTTATTTTCTGTTTTTGGGTGTGGCTCTCTATCACATTACCAGTGTTTCTTATTGGGATATATGTACGCATGATGATCTTCCCAAAGTGATACTTAATATCACTACATAAGAATCGGAGTAGTTTAAATTGTCACTAAACAAAAAGGTGGTTTTACACTGTGCAGAGTTTCGATGGCATACCACAGCAGTACTAGCGCTATACACAAGCACCTGAAGAGGAAACACCCAAGCGCTATTCTGGATGATGGGCCGCCAGAATAAGCAAAACCACCGTGTTGTCTGTAATAAACACCATGCTGTTTATTAAATTACCATTAGTACAGAGAGCTTTTAAATATCTTTTGTCCTTGTAGCAGCTAAATATATTTATTATTAAAGTCATAAAGTTGTCTGCCTGCTACCTTAGAATTTTCATTGAATAAGTGTTTGAGAAAATGTTTAGGCTAGAATCTGGGCTTATTCTATGTTGATTGATTGCCAGAGTGTGTTTGTGTGTGTTGGGCTTATTGGGAGTTTGGGACCAGTGTTATTGTAAACTAAAACTGATAAAATAAAAGAAAATAATTTGTGAACTGAAATAAAAATGAAAACTATATTTACCAAAAAATGTATCAGACTTTAATCAGCAAAAAATACCGCCACACCACCAACATCTTTTGTTTATCCACAATATCTCTTCTTTATGAAAGCTGTTGGGGTTGCTAAGCTGTCCCTTTCTTCACCGCCACTTCAGTGCTTATCGCTTCCATGATCTACCAAAACAGTAGTATGTGGCTCTCCATTAACCAAATTTAATATGCATAAACATACGCAGAATTTATACACATTACTAACTTTTGGGCATCACAGTATGAATCTCATTAATATTTTAGACTGCTAATTTGCTTATCAAATTTTGGAGGCGAACATAATGTCCGTATGGTGCCAAAAAGCTGACGTCCATTATCCAAAGCCCTGCAATAACATAGGTTCATTTTATTTTGACAACAACAAACTAACTTAAACTGTAAATCTGATTTTCTGGAGGAAAATTAATCGTTTAGATTAATTGACCAATCGGTAAAAAGTCTGTAGATTAATTCATAGAAAAATAGTCATTAGTGGCAGCCCTATTATACCCGCAGTCATAGCTGTCATTTCATGCTATGGCATGGCTTATATTAAAAATTAATACCATATGGGCAGTTATAACCGGTATACTGGGTAAATGGGTATACCGCCCAGCACTGTTCCAAGGAGGCAAAATGTATGCTTGCAATGGAATATTGCCCAGCTGTCAATACAGAAATATACAGTGATCAGTAAACACGCTTAACTTCTGGAAGGTTATATTACTGTAGCAGGATCCATTCTTGTTTTTGCAGCTGCACAGTGTGGAGGTTAAGTAAATATACTATGTTGGCGCTCTGCTTCAGAAACGTTTCCGAACTGCTTCCGACTGAGGTTGAGGATGTGTAGAGGACAGAACAAAACCTTGTTGCAACTTGAACGCAGCTCAACCACTCTCGGTGGAATTCTGGGGTTAGACTGGCTCCCGGGCATACCCAGCTTAAGTATGGGTTGATTTTGGTTCAACAAAGAAGGCACTAAGGAGATTGACAAGAACCGTGTAGTTTGCAAAATTGTGTCATGTATCGTGCAAGCACATTTATTTTATTTATTTATTTTACTGATAGGCAAATGTTTATTCCTTTGCTCAAACTACACAAAATGTAGTGCTATGATGTTACAGGGACTGTGATAATGCAGATCCCACTGTTTTTTTTTGCTCAGTTTTTATGTTATGTGTTCATTATACTATGACAGTTTTCCTAAAATTAGATTTTAAAAATCACAATATATATGGCCTAGCTTACAATATTGCAATTTATTGAACCGTAACCCCTGTATCATGATAGGTACCATATCACCAGATTCGTGCGGATACACAGCCCTATTCAGCACTTTGTGTATACATTGTTTTATTTAAAATCTGTTGTTGATTGTGCACAAAACCAAAAAAAAAGTGTCACTGTATAAATATTTATGGTCTGCTTTATATGTGATACTGGACCACGTGTCCTGTTTCTGTGTGCCATTTCCCCTGGATGTTCAGGTAGCCATGGTGGAGGTTCAGTTGGAACCCGAGAGCTACCCCCCAGGGCTTCTGATCGCCTTCAGCGCCTGCACCACCGTGCTGGTGGCCATCCACCTCTTTGCCCTGATGGTGAGCACATGCATCTTGCCCAACATCGAGGCCGTCAGCAACGTGCACAACCTCAACTCGGTGAAGGAGTCGCCTCACGAGCGCATGCACCGTCACATCGAGCTGGCCTGGGCCTTCTCCACTGTCATCGGCACGCTGCTCTTCCTGGCTGAGGTGGTGCTGCTATGCTGGGTCAAATTCATGCCCGTCAGACCACACTCTAATGTGGACAACCGTACCATGAGTGAGGGGGTGGCTGCTGCCATCACTTCCACCTCCATCATGGTGCCCTTCGCCCTGGTCTTTATCGTGTTCGCTGTGCACTTCTACCGCTCCCTCGTCAGCCACAAGACGGACCGGCAATTCCAGGAGCTGGAGGAGCTGTCCAATATAACCCGACTCCAGAACGAGCTGGACCACAGGGGGGATGCTGCTGTCTTACAGCCACCCAGCTCTCATTTCCCATAGAGAAGAGGACTCAGCGCCTCTAAATACTCCTATAATTTCCAAGGGATTTTCCAATTTATATTCTATTTATTTATTACATTTTTTTGCATGTAAACATTTTAGAAGATTGTCAGGTAATGGTTGTCCCCTTTTGAATTGTGCTGTAAACTCTGCTGTTGTGTTGAGATTTTACTTAGTGATTTTTAAGAATTTATGCTGTTTTAATGCATGCTGTTTAAATCGATGGAATATATTTGTTTTTTTAGTAAAATTTCATCACACTCTAGATTGTATGAATGCAAGAGACCGATTAATGGAAGAGAACTTTAGAGCACATCGTAGGTTCCACCGTAAAAAGAAGTAACCTTTACATTTTTAAATATAAAATATGAGGTGTATTTTCGGTATTTAACAATATTTAAAGAGAATTTAACAATGAGAGTTTAATTTGAATCAAATTTTTAGTTGGTGTTTACAGTTTGGGACAGATAAATCTGAATGGGGGCTGTAGCTTCGTCATGGGACTGCAAGCCGTGGGTAAACATTCAAACTGTGATGCCAATGTGTTCATGTCATTCAGATTTAAACAGACTGTTAAAAAAAACCAAGCTGCCTAATGCAGTGTTTCTCAAACTGGTCTGCAGGGACCAGGCAGTCTACATTTTTGCTCCTGGGAGGAAGCTGGGTGCAAGCAAAAACATGAACTGTCTGGAGTCCCCAAGCACCAGGTTAGGAAACACTGCCCTAATGAATAGTGCTCAGTTTATTAATAACTGGTTGATGAAGTAATGTCTCAACTAGACGTGCTTAACGTTTACCTGTCATCTGCTACGGTATCTATCATGATGGTAATGGTATTTATTTTTTTGCAATCCCGAAGGAGATTGAATGCCACAGTTTTGTGCCAAAGGACGTAGCTCTGTAGCTATGGCATTGCCTTGTCAATCACTGCCTGATTTAACCCAATAAGAATTCAGTGGCCGACTGCGTGATGGGCCAGGTCCTCATGCGTCTCCGAGCCCCGATCCCCCCAAAACTGCAGCTCCTACACGTAACCTGTGAACAGGACCATTCGAGCCCGCCTGACAACCCAGAGCTTCCTGACTGGAATTCCTCCGCTTGCCTGAGCTGAGAACAGCTATAAATGTCTGTTTATATTCTTGGGCTTCTGGACCTCTTGATTGCAGCCTAAAGCATATAAAAACAACATGTCAGCATTGATTACAGGATCATCATCATTGAAATTTTTACTGTTTTGATGCTTCATTTTAGATGTAATGCTGCTCTCACCTTTGTTTCCCGCCTCAAATAGCTTTGCGACCACCGTGAGGTCCTCGTCCAAATAATATGTGGACGTGTCA
This sequence comes from Mormyrops attenuatus, assembly GCA_026777985.1. Taxonomy (NCBI): domain Eukaryota; kingdom Metazoa; phylum Chordata; class Actinopteri; order Osteoglossiformes; family Mormyridae; genus Mormyrops; species Mormyrops attenuatus. Next base: position 24,205,578 of record JAODKC010000117.1, on the reverse strand, counting down.
TTAGTTTTCTGGTACAAATGACCAGGGAAGCGGATGGTCCTCTGGGCATCCTCAAAGAGATCCATGTTGCCGTCCATAAACACTGTTACATACACAAATCGTGTCACTTTACAAAAGGTTAAAGGATAAAAGGCAGATCCTGCGCACCTACGGTTCGACTAGTCATTTGTTTGAAACATGGACCAAATAATTCTTCAGCATTGCCGGTAGATTGACACTGTTTTTATCTGAATTTTTCGGCTCGAATCGCAGATCCTGCGTAACCATGGTCCGATTACTCATTTGTTTGTGACATGGACCAAACAATTCTTCAGCATTGCCAGTAGATAAACGACACATAATGCGGCATTTCACGTATAACATGACCGTAGCAACACATCTATCGCCTACAATAGCACTGTATGGTGTACACAGCTTTCGAAGTTGACTGAAACAGCACTAAATAGCTTAAAAATTGTAAAATATCACATTTCCACTTACAGTCTTTGCGCTGAGCAGCCATCTTGAACCAGAAACTCAGGATAGTCTGGGCTGCTCCGAGATATTTCTCAGATCTCCAAGAAATGGGAGTGCGCATGTCGTCACTTCCGGCTTCACAACTCGGAATCCGACTCTGAGTTCCAAGGGCAAATGGAACGCACCATAATGAGGAGCGATTGGTGGGCGCTGGGCTCATACACGCATGGACGTTTTGAGGTGGCCAGTTAATTGGGTACCACAACCAGTTGTGTCACAGAGCACAGTCATGCTGGACGTCTCATCTCTTCATCATGCCACAATGCAGAAGATGTGTTTCCCCACTGTATTGTGGGGATAGTGTCACTGCACAGTGCCTGCTCGGCACTTACCGTTTCCTGGTGGAGGAATTTGAAGATCCACTGCGTGACCCAGTGGTCTTCCACCGTTCTCTGAGTGCTCATCTTGTCAGAGCTCTGCCCCTCTTTCTTATGGGAATGAACATTATGATATTAACCTAAAAAAATGTTTGCTTGATTTTATGTAACCAGCTTGCTCATGAAGTTATTGATATTTTTTGTGCCCCAGGTTAATTTATAAACTGATTCAAGGCTGTTTTATATAAAAAAAAAAACTAAAATATACTTTTCATACCATATAGTTCTTTGTGATTTCTTACAGTAACTTTGCCCGTTTTTACCATGTTTTAATGAGGTCCTATCTCAGGGCAGCCACAAATCCTGCCCCTGGCTCTGTGCATGTGTGAAGTTTGTAGATTCTCTCCATATGGTTTTTTTTCCCCTCAGGCCAAATTCAGTTACGCCGTTAATTGGCATGTCTAAATTTACCCTTAAGCAAATCATTCTGTGTTTCAGTGTGTGTGCCATAAGACATGCTCCAGGCCCCTTCTGCAACTTAGGTGAGATAGTGTCTCTAAATTGCCCCCTGTTTGTGAGCACGTATGTTTGTGTGCCCTACAATGGAATAGCATCCTGTCCCCCCTCCCTGTGCTTTGGGCTTTCTGGGACATTCTACTGGATGGAAGTGTGGATATATCTACTGTATATCACTACCAAATCAGAGTACCAAGTCAATATAAATATCTCATGGAAGTCTAATGGAAACAAAAAGTGCATGTGAGTTGAATGTTTGCATGTGTAATAATCAGGAGTGAGTTTCCCGAAGCCTTCTTAACGCTACGTCGTTCTTAAGTTCTGTATTAAAAGATAGGACTTACGAATGACGTAGCGTTAAGAAGGCTTCAGGAAACTCACCCCAGATCAGTAACCAAAAACCACTACTGGATGTTATAAAGCTTTTATTTGTATATTAACAAATATATCTCGACCATCATTTTTAGCCGGTCTGAACTGTCAGCAAAACGCAACAGAAGCTCCTTGAGGTGGGATTGTCTGTCAGATATAATAAGGGATTTATTTCTGATCCCAGCTGAAGTTGCTGTTTATTATATGCTTCTAAAAAAGGTGTTTTAAGGCTGGGCTTTAACTCAAAAGGTATCCTTTCTCAGTAGCTGATTTTATTTGTTTTTATTTAACATCATGCATTATGTTTGTCTTTAATGTAAGTGGTTATAAATTACAACCCAGGATAAAACTGCAGTTGTTGGGTTGGCAGTGAGGGTTTCAGTTTCCATATTTCATTGTTCAGATACAGAGCAGGTGATTATCGTGTTGGGGGCCATATAAATACCTCTGAACATCCTGTTTTTATGACGCATCAGCCAACTCTAGGGCTATCATAGTGAAGGCATTTCCCCTGCGGTGATTCAGGGTGGTGAAATACTTCAATATATGGTGAGTAGACATTACAAAGAGACAAGCAAACACCAGTCAAGGACCGAGTACAAACAGGTACAGGCACATGCTACAGCCAAGTCCACAGAACATTGATATACAACAAGATAAACACAGGGGCTGTTCACCGACACTACAATATTTCAACATGGACGCCAGTTGATGATGATGATGATGATGATGAAATTACCATGCTAGGCTAAGCAAAATGCTTTTAATGCCAAAACAAACCACAGAATCATTTTGGGCAGAAACTTTACAGTTTATGTATTCCTGTCAGTAGGCCTATATATAACATGTTTAGAAATAAGTTTGTGTCTTATTAACATTTAGTGAAAATAACTCCATAAAAATCATGAATAGGTCGCGTCAGTCTGGCCAATGTAGAAAGCTGTGAATCGTGTATACAAATTTGCATGTTGACATCCACATAAACATGGATGACTTCACTAACGACGAGTAAACTAGAGAAAACTGGACAGTGCTCTTGATTTACTTTGGGGCATGCTTTGAGACCTTTTTCAACAGAGAGCGCCATCTAGCAGGGTCAGAAAATACAGCAAATGGTTCATGAAGCGTTCTTTTATAATTGGGAGTAGTGAGCTCCAGCTACCATAAGGCCAGGCATGCAGCACAAATACAACAGATGTATGTGGAGGGACACTGAGGACAACACGGCTACAGTCTCAGAGAAGCAAATATAAGTGAATTTAAAAACTAGAATTTAAAACTTTGACCTGCGCAATGCGTGGATGTACAAAAAGCTTGGTTCTTTTAGATTTGTGGCAGTTGCTTGCCAAGCCTTGCAGTTGGCATATCAATATAATGGGATTGCAATATTGCAGTTATCGTGACCGGCCTCACCAGCTCCTTCACAGTGAGGTCCGGCTTCTCCGGGCTTCCCTGGCCAGCTCCTTCACAGTGAGGTCCAGCTTCTCCAGGCTTCCCCAGTGCTCCATAGCTCACATTAGATGTGCTGTGTCAAAAAAGGAAGAACACATCACGGAGATTGTATCCCTCTTTTTTTGTCTTTGGTTCCCGGGTCAGAGCTTGGAAGTTTTAAACCCATCAGCACAGTTGAATAATAATTATTTCCAAATTTCATTTGCCCTCTCCCCGGCTTAGAGCTGGTGATTTTAGAGAGAGAGTTTGCACGATCTCCCTGTGTCATGTCCCATGTCATGTAATCAGGCTAACTGGCATCTGTACTATACTGTATGATATTGAGTGGTTGTCCTGCAATGGACTGACCTCCAGAGTGTTCTCCCAGTCTTCTGCCCTATTCTGGCCAGCATAGGTTCCAGGCATTTATTCTCACCAGAAAAAGCCGTTACATAGATAAATGTTATAATGTTTATAGTAAATATACATGGTATATGAGGTGTTTATAACACTTAAATATAGACTGCTTAAATATACACAAAAAATTTAAAGCAACACTTTGAAAACACATCAGATCTCAATGGAAAAAAATCTATACTGATATGGACTGGGTAATGTGTTAGAGATGAAAGGATGCCACATCGTTTGATGGATATCTAAATTATCAACCTACAGAAGGCTGAATTCAAAGACACCCCGAAAATCAAAGTGAAAAAATGATGCGGCAGGCTAGTCCATTTTGCCGAAGTTTCATTGCAGCAACTCAAAATCATACTCAGTAGTTCGCATGACCCTCACGTGCTTGTAATGCATGTCTGATAACATCAGGGCATGCTCTTAATGAGGCGACGGATGGTATCCTGGGGGATCTCCACCCAGATCTGGACCAGGGCATCACTGAGCTCCTGGATAGTCTGAGGTGCAACCTGGTGGCGTCGGAAGGACTGAAACATAATGTCCCAGAGGTGTTCTATTGGATTTATGGCAGGCAAACGTGGGGGCCAGTCAATAGTATTAATTCCTTAAGGAACTGCCTACATACTCGATCTTGTTTGTATATTTCTTATGTTCATACTCTCGCCACATGAGGCCAGGCATTGTCGTGCACCAGGAGGAACCCAGGACCCACTGCATCGGCACAGGGTCTGACAATGGGTGCAAGGATTTCATCTCAATACCTAATGGCAGTCAAGGTGCCGTTGTCTAGCCTGTAGAGGTCTGTGCATCCCTCCATGGATATGCCTCCCCAGACCATCACTGACCCACCACCAAACTGCTTACAGTATGCTGAACAATGTTACAGGCAGCATAACGATCTCCATGGCTTCTCCAGACCCTTTAACATCTATCATAAGTGCTCAGGGTGAACCTGCTCTCATCTGTGAAAAGAACAGGGAGCCAGTGGCGGCCCTGCCAATTCTGGTATTCTATGGCAAATGCCAATCGAGCTCCACGGTGCCAGGCAGTGAACACAGGGCCCACTAGAGGACGTCGGGCCCTCAGGCCACCCTCATGAAATCTATTTCTGATTGTTTTGTTGGAGACATTCACACCAGTGGCCTGCTGGAGGTAATTTTGTAGGGCTCTGGCAGTGCTCATCCTGTTCCTCCTTGCACAAAGGAGCAGATACCGGTCCTGCTGATGGGTTAAGGACCTTCTATGGCCTGGTCCAGCTCTCCTAGAGTAACTGCCTGTCTCCTGGAATCTCTTCCATGCCCTTGAGACTGTGCTGGGAGACACAGCAAACCATCTGGCAGTGGCACGTATTGATGCATCATCCTGGAGGAGTTGGACTACCTGTGCAACCTGTGTTGGGTCCAGATATCACCTCATGCTACCAGTAGTGACACTGACCGTATCCAAATGCAAAACTAGAGAAAAAAAACAGTCAGCTTCCTGTTTTGGGGGTCGTCTCATTGTTGACCTGTTGTTAATTTCATTAACACCAAAGCAGCTGAAACTGATTAACAACCCCCTCTGCTACTAAACTGACCCAATCAATATCACAGAAGTTTAATTGACTTGATGCAATACTCCGATTAAAAAAGTATTCCTTTAATTTTTTTGAGCAGTGTATAAAACCGTTAAAAACTCTCAAATGCAGTTTAATAGGGGTAAGCTTAAATATAGTGCTTCTCATCTCGTGTCCTGTGTGTCACTTGCCGGGGAGGACAGAGGATACAGAAGCAGGATTAAGGGGAAACGTAGGGACTTTACTGAAATCAAAAGAACCAGGGCAAGAAACAAAAGGGATCACGTGGGATCAAAAATACAGACTGAGGAGCAGGTCTGAACAGACACGGCAGGGAGTGATGTCAATGATGGAACTGGGGAAGACAAGATTGACAGGCAATTATATAGTGCGTTCCTTTTGCCCTTGGAACTCGGATTCCGAGTCGGATTCTGAGTTTTGAAGCCGGAAGTGACAACATGCGAGCTCCCATTTCTCGGAGATCCAAGAAATATCTCGGAGCAGCACAGAGGATCCCGAGCTTAGAATCCAAGATGGCTGCGCCCATTATCAACAGAAGTAAAGTTGTAGTTTTATAATGTTTAATTCTCATTTGTGG